>CM062814.1:501289978-501889978 GCA_031772625.1 Pinus tabuliformis | reverse complement strand
ACAAAAATCAAAAGCCCTAATTCTTTCTTCGGAGGTAATACTTATGCGGCCATGAATGACCCTTGACCTTCCATGACCTTTTAGTTCCCTCTTGTCGTTACAAGGATCAGTATGTACATATGCGAAAGGTTGGTGAAACTGTCGATAAGATGAGGTCACCTTTGGTGGAGTGTTCTCCATCTTGGGGAAATGGATGGATTTCCTTGGAACAAGGGAGGACTGTGTATCATTTCTGAGCACCTGTGAGGAGTGGCTATAATTATCTGTCTTTTCTTTGAAAGAAACTGAAGATTCTCCCATCATCCCCACATCTGGCATGCTTTGTAATGTATCTTGTGACAATGACGTCTTGGTGGATTAGCGTTGTCCTGAAAACTTCCACTGAACTACAGGAGCACCTTCATTATGCACTATGGCGGTCCATCTCCCCTTTAGCAAAGTGTGTTTTGAAATACCGACATCGGTGGCGCAGATGTGTCATCGTGACATACAACGCCTTCATTTTCCGTCGTATCCATTCAGACTCACCTGCAGAGATAGTTCATATTAGCTGTGACTATAAAATATGATATAAACTCTCAAGAACAACTTTAACCATCATTGAATCTTCAAAAAATATAATAAGGTGCTATGAAATCAAAAGGATCTATCATGAAAGAGAATGGCCCCAGGTTTAGCCAAAAATCATGCCGCGAACGAGTTGCAATGGCACATCTCGATGGCACATTACATGTAACATCACCCCTATTGTATTTCCTATGAAAAAGCCCTGCCCTCAATATCTTTCAAAAACAAAGAAATACAAAGGAGAACCTAAGTCTAGCTATTAGGCCAGACTTGAAATATTATATGCCCAGATTTGTAACTGTCAGTGGTGTCAGGCAGAAAGAGTCGATTGTGCGGACACAACCAACCTCCCTAGGAGCCTAAGACTCTCTAGTGACAAACAAGACAAACAAGAGCAATCCTTCTCTAAACATGCATTTACTATATGGGAAATCAAGTGTTTAGATCCTACCTGTAATCCAACGTTGTTGTAGCAGTCCAGCTCCGCTGATCCGGATGAGCTCCTCCTTCACTTTGAAACCTGCATACACTAACAATCAAACGATTAAATAGCACTTGATAATCTCATAGAATAAAACATATTTAACACATAGACCAAGGAGTACATGAAACAACTCATAAATAACAAGTTATTGAGAAGAATGGACTCATTTGCATTAATAGGAAACAAAAGGAACAATTACAACCTGAGCCTTGGTGTTGTGCAAGTCCCTCCCAGGGTCCATCAAGAGTTCTCCTTTACTTTGACAAAGCTCACCCACTTCCAAATAGAACAAGTAAAGATGACAATCTCTCCTCACAAGCTTCTAAATGGGAGTCCTAATTCCTGCAGCATCTACCCTTAGAAATGTTTAGCTTTCAACCTCCCCTCCTTCTGGCCCAATGCCTGTATTTATAGTGCTCAAGAGGAAGTTAATCAGGTCCACCATCAATGGGATAATCCCCTCTTTGGATGGGATAGCTCCCTTATTGATGGGATAAGTTCCTCTTTGGTAGGGGTACATGAACCATCTGGAGGCGCTCAATACACGTCGAACAACCTTCTAGAATGCTCTAGAAATGACCACAAGTAACTTTTTAAAGATGAAACTTGCGCATTTTGACCTTTACAGGGGGACGCACCTGCCCCTTTACATACAGAGCGTCCAAAGACGTAACTTTTGTGAACATTGGGTGCGTCCCCGCAGGTAAGGTTGAGAGAACCTGCGTACCCAGAGATAAATACATTTATAAAGACTTTCTCTTTTTTTGGAGTTTGACATGGAGAGCAGAGGCTTAAGACTTGCCTAGGAGGATAGCATGACTGTTGATAGAGCCATACTGACTGTAAATAGCCATGGTGACATTTTTTAGTGTAACAGATTGCCCCCTAAAGTGCGAAGCCTGTAATAGATTAGGGTTTTGTATTATCTAGGAAGGGTGAAGTGCTTTATCATTTCAAGGATTATCTCGTGGAGAGCCTAGTTAGAACCTGCAATTTTCAACACAAAATACATGTATAAGATTATATCATCACTGAGGTAGGCATTCCCATACTCAGATTAAAACTTTAACTAACAAACTAACTACTCTGATACAGGAATGATCTTGCAGTACATCATAATCATAGACTTTTGTAGACACAGTATGGGTGCAGCCATCTGTTTATGATTAGTCTACTTAGATAATGAATACAAAACTCCTCGCAGCCTGGATGGTGGAAACTAGATCCAGGGTCTTCATTTCTACTTCCCGAATTGGTACGATTCTAGCCATGCGAATAAATGAGTTGATGTCGAACATGGTAGAAACCACTTGATTACCAGTCGATGATGTAAACTGTTAAAAAGCGTGAGAGAGACCACCAGTAATGTCAATGGTTCTCAAAGTACCTAGTACAATCCATGAGATGTGAATGAATGAGTTGATGTCGAACATTTCACGGAATCCTTCGATCGAAAGTCAATGATGTAAACTGACGTCAAAGGCGAGAAACCTGCCATTGATGCATGCAGACTTCAAGGTACTGACGATTTCTAAGTCATCTCTCTAGATAATGTGCTGATGTCGATAGAAAGCGACTCGTTGCAGGCAAGCCCGCAACACGAAATCATTGTTCAAGTTGAAGAAATGTTGCTGTAAGGACTGACTCAGGGATGGTCAAATGGATGATAAGTATTTTGCAGATGAAAGTTTTGTTTGCAGACCTCTTGAACACATAACGACACAACAGATGGCTTGGTGATAAACGACTCAAAGTTAATCCCCGGAACCCGGTTGAAGACTTTCAAAGTGGTTTGATCAACTGTGAGGTAAAGGATTTCCCAACCCAGGTGAATGAAAAGTGTCGTGTTCAAGAGTGGTAATAAGGTTTCTTCTGAGACAAAGGATAGCAAATAGGCTCATTCTTCTCTCTTTTCCCCCACCATTTCTGGCAAGTACCTCTTTATTTTTAACAAGTTTGAGGAGGATAACATATGCTTGATTATAAGCTCATCCTTCGGATGAGTCCAACCTAGTTTTGATTCGAACCCTAGGAAGGAGTGGTTCGTTCCTATTTTTAATTGAACAGGTCCTTTACTGTGAAATTTTAACGAGTCCAGTATAGGAGAAACTCGGCGTTTTTCAATTTTAGAGAGTCTGAAAAACTTAAGAAGACTCCAGGTTGAACTTTTTCGTAAATTTGTGTCCCCCAAGCCCGAAAAAGTATAAAATAATACCTGGGAGAACCGCTTGATCTTGCGACCAAGCAGTACTTTCATGATTAGTGTCTCTGACCTGAAAAGTAAAAAGCGATCAAGGACACGTCGTTTTATTTCCGTATCGAGTTTGAAACGACAAAAACCCGGCAATCTTTTCCTGTTTTAACGGTCAGAAAAGAGCTATAAGGGGACCGTCTTTTAATTCCGTTTTAATGAGTGTAAAAGAAACGCTCGGCAATCTTTTCATGTTTTAGGAATCAGAAAAGGGCTTAAAAGAGAACTCCAAGGTTTCACTTTTTCGTAAGTTTTAACGAGTTCGAAAAAATGATAAAAATGTACTCATGGTTTTCACTTTTTCGTAAGTTTTAATGAGTTCGAAAAAGGGATAAAAATGTACTCATATGGCCGACTTTCAATTTAATTTACGAGCAGGAAAAGACGGAAAGAACTCGGCATTTTTCATTTGTTTTACGAGAATGAAAGATAGCAAAATAATCTCGGGATTTTCATGAGTTTAACGAGTCTTGAAAATAACTGAAATTGACTCGAGATAGGTTTCATTTTTACAAAAGCTTGAAATAGAGAAAAACTATGCTTCAAAGTAGTTTCATTTTTACACAAGCTTGAAACAGAGATAAAACTGTGCTTGATGTCCCCTAAGCATAACTGTTAGAGTACATGCCCCCCTAACTTCATTTCATTCAACTAAGTACAAGCTGGATGGAATGAAGGTTCATGAACGAGATCATTTGAAAGACTCGACCTAAAACTGTAAGAAAATTACGCAAAAAAAACACTGAAATAACTAACCTAAATACTTAACATTTATGAGATCTAGTCAATCTCTCGACTCAAGTAGAGGAGGATTTGTTTCATTTTTTAACGAGCTTGACACAGGAAAAGAACTATGCTCGGATTTGGTTTCATGTTTACGCAAGCTTGAAACGAAAAACTATGCTTGTTACAAGTTCGCATGCCCCCAGCATAATGACGCAAAACTAGGTACATGCCCCCCAAGCTTCATTGCATTCAATGAGCTGGATGGAATGAAGCTTTACTTTCAAGATCTTGGAAAGACTTGTGGGAGCTGTTTCATTTTTTAGTGAGGTTGACACAGGAAACGAAATATCCTCAAAACCCTTGTTTCATTTTTTAAACGAGCTTGACACAAGATAAGGAACTATGCTCATAACTACTCTCTACAATCTACCTAACAAAAACTCTACTCTAAAAACCTTGATTCATTTTTTAACGAGCTTGGCAGAAGACAAGGAACTATGCTCTAAAATCCTTGATTCATTTTTTAATGAGCTTGACACAAGACAAGGAACTATGCTCATGACTACTCTCTACAATCTACTTACTTAACCTACCCTTGTTTCATTTTTTAACGAGCTTGACACAAGACAAGGAACTATGCTCAAAAAGTTCGCATGCCCCCAGGATAATGATGCGAAGCGAGGTACATGCCCCCCAGGCTTCATTGCATTCAACCAGATGAATGGAATGAAGGTTTACTTTCAATATTTAACTTGAAAGGGGAGTTGTTTCATTTTTAAGGAGGTTGACACAAGAAAAGAACTATCCTCATACCTGATTCATTTTTTAACGAGGTCGACACAGTAAAAGGAACTTTCCTCGTCACACTGATTCATTTTTTAACGAGGTTGACATAGTAAAAGGAACTTTCCTCGAAACCCTTGTTTCATTTTTAAACGAGCTTGACACAAGATAAGGAACTATGCTCATAACTACTCTCTACAATCTACCTAACCATAACCTCTACTCTAAAAACCTTGATTCATTTTTTAACGAGCTTGACACAAGACAAGGAACTATGCTCTTAAAATCCTTGATTCATTTTTTAACGAGCTTGACACAAGACAAGGAACTTTGCTCGTGACTACTCTCTAAAATCTACCTATCTAACCTATCCTTGTTTCATTTTTTAACGAGCTTGACACAAGATAAGGAACTATGCTCAAGAAGTTCGCATGCCCCCAGCATAATGACGCAAATCAAGGTACATGCCCCCCAGGCTTCATGGCATTGAAAAGGGAGTTGTTTCATTTTTTAACAAGGTTGACACAAGAAAAGAACTGTCCTCTTACTCACTGATTCATTTTTTAACGAGGTCGACACAGTAAAAGGAACTTTCCTCGTACACACTGATTCATTTTTTAATGAGGTTGACACAGTAAAAGGAACTTTCCTCACAAAATCCTACTTTCTACAATCTACCTACATATCCTAAAATCTAGCTGATTCATTTTTTAATGAGGGTGACTCAGTAAAAGAACTTTCCTCATACTAGCCCGTTTCATTTTTTAACGAGGTTGATACAGGAAAAAACTATCCTCGCTCACACTGATTCATTTTTTAACGAGGTTGACACAGTAAAAGGAACTTTCCTCACACTCCTTGTTTCATTTTTTAACGAGGTTGATACAAGAAAAAACTATCCTCGCACATACTGATTCATTTTTTAACGAGGTTGACACAGTAAAAGGAACTTTCCTCACACACACTGATTCATTTTTTAACGAGGTTGACACACTAAAAGGAACTATCCTCACAACTCCTTGTTTCATTTTTTAATGAGCTTGACACAAGACAAGGAATTATGCTCATGACTTCCAGTTTCATTTTTTAACGAGGTTGAGACTAGAAGAAACTATCCTCACTACAGCCTATTTCATTTTTTAACGAGGTTGACACAGGAAAAAACTATCCTCGTTGCATCCAGTTTCATTTTTTAACGAGGTTGAGACAGGAACAAACTATCCTCGTACCCATTGATCATGGCTTCCAACTGGAAGAAAGACATGTCAATGGACACACCTTGATCATGGCTTCCAAGAGGTCTTCATCAGAAGGAAGAATAGTTCTATGGAAGGAACACATGTCAAGGGACTCAAAAGGGATAAGAACATCGTGTTCAAGTAATCCCATAGAGTTTTCCATGTCAATTACCGGATCTAAATCAACAGTGAGAGGCTCACTTACATCGGTAACTGAAAACATGGGACCGATTGCCACATAATTAACCCGTGGCAGGGTAGATACCACTTTAGAATCATGAACATTTAGGGGTGTCATATTATTGGTAGTCGAAACAAGACTAGGGAACGAAAGCTGGTCTACAGTCACAATACTGCCATTGTGAGGGAAAGACATCACGCGAAAGAGTGTCGATACGACAGCTTTCATTGCATAAACATAGTCTCGCCCAAGGAGTAAATTGAAATCCAAGGGACCTCGAACTACCATAAGATCAATAGAGACAGTTTTACCTTCCAAGGTAATAGAAAACTTAGGAAGGATCCCTAAAGGTTCACTAATGGTTCTGTTAAAAGCTTTCAGATTCTGAGTAATAGGCGCAAGCTGAGGGGAACCCAAAGCTTTCCAAACAGTTGAGGATAAAATACTAACAGAAGCACCTTCATCTACCTGAGTACGATGTATGTCCCTACCACCAGCCTTGACAATGATTTGGAAAGTGATGGAGGAAGGAAGACAAGGTTCTGTCAGTCTATTCCAGTCAAAGGAAAAGACCTCAGTGCTTGGAGGGGGTTCTGTAGAAACAGGTGAAATGCCCCCCGGCATAGAAGAATCTGATGTAACAAGAAGAACCTGAGCAGTATGAAATTCACTCTCTAAAGGGAAAGTGGGATCGACTGAATGTGAAATTGAATCGACCACTTGATCAACTAATGGATCATCAACCTGAGTGACATGAGTTTCACTCTCCAATGGGAGAGTGTGATCGACTGTACTTGAATTTAGATCAATCACTCCGTCAGTTGACGGTAGGTTGGGAGAAAGTTTACGGTAACCAGTTGGAAATTCTTGCTGTGGAATAGTAAGGTTTTCCAACAACGTTGAGGCTTCATCCATGTGAGGGCAAATGTGAGTTTGATGACTCCCTTTGCATAACTTACAAGGAAACCTAACTTTACCCTTTTTCCCAGGAACCTGACTATCACTGGTTGATGGATCAATGGAAAGTTGATGAGATTTTTCTGACCACACTTCCAAGACCTTTGGAATACCAGGACAATTGACAAGGAAGTGGTCACCCTTACAAAGCCTGCAAGGGTATTTGGGTTTACGATGCATGTTGGAGTTTTCCTCAACACAACTAACACTTACAGTCGTGGTTGGTTGGTTGACTTCTTTCTTATCTTGCTTCTTCTTCTTCTTCTTCTTCTTCCCTTTCTTCTTCTTCTTAGCCTCCTGATTACTAGCATCAAGGCTTTTACCAGGCGAAGAGGAAGAAATGGAGGAAGAAAAATTAGGCGAAGAAGGTAAAGGGTCAACAGAAGGTTGGTGATGTTGAGATGGTGAACTCTGTTGAGGTGAAGCATCCGGTTGAGATGGAACAATTGGAGTATTTTGGGCCAACGAAGTCGAAAATAACCATATCGGTAAACCTATTGTAAATCCAAGTAATGACAAAGTAGCCATGTAAGGAGGACCAACATTTCCAATGTAAGGAAAAGTACTAGGATTCTCGTTAGGAGGGGTTCCTAGGTTGATAAATTCCGGAACATTTGCCATTATATTCAACTTCAGTGAATTTTATTAACAATTTAAAACTAAAATTAACAATTCACAATTCACACCTAACAATTAAAATTCACAATTCACACCTATGGTCTCTAAAAGTAAAAACAAACAATTTAACACGCGCTATCAAATCTAGGAGTCAAACCATACACAAACAGTAGCCTTCCGGACCGAAAACACTAGTTGGTGATGAAGCCCAACATCGCGGAATTCAGTACAAAAGTGGCGGGTGGAACAGTTACCCCGGCAACCTGCTTAATGAATAGACTAGACCAAGTTCCCCCACTTTAACCGTCTCGAGTGAAGTGAACCCCCCAGAAAATCCAAGTGAGTCTAGCCGACGTCTGCTCCAGGTACAGTGGAATCTTCCCTCCACCGTCACCTTGGGTAGAACCCTAAAGATAATAGTCACTAAGGTCACCAACAACAACAAATACACCTGGGGGAACAGTCTACGACCCGATAGCACGCAAGGGCAGAGTAACAAGCTCAATCCCCTTGCCGGCTCCTTGACAATAATCCAAGGTTTACCGACAAGTGACCCCAGGCTCCTCGACAATAATCCGAGGTTTGCCGTTTGTAGTACGTGCGTATCTGGCGTCTTTCCCAATGAAGGAGGATTGATCCCCTCACTGGTTCGGACACGGTCTCGTGCTTCTCCTTTAAGAGGAGCTTTCCCAGAGCATAAATGTAACAGTTGGATTTATCCTACCACAAGATGAGCTACTTGTTTGGTTTACTGTCTTGGATTGTTAACTAGATCCTAATCCAAGACACTAGCCTAAGCTAGTTGGTGTATTAGAGCCCTAGAAATGTAAAAATTACTAGATGAATTTTAATTAAGCGTTGTGTTATTAAGGCTGTTATTACTCAAATGGGTAAATGGATACGAAACCAATGGTGTTATGACCTGACTCAACTGAATGCAATCGAATATGATAATGTAATCTTTTCAATTCGATGAATCCTAACTAAAGTAAGGAGAGAGTTTCCATTCACTTCCAACAATGCAAAAAATTGATGCACTAATTTTATCAAGAAAAACTAATGCAAATCAATTCCAAACCATTTTTTTGTTTTTATTTTTGTGTAAATTCAAATCAAAGAAAGCTGATCTAAATCTACGATTGATTTTTCAGAATGTAAACTATGCAATTGTAATCTAAGCACAATTCACTTGAAAAGTATGCAAATGTAATCTATGCACATTTTTCATTAATATTCTGAAAATGAGAATTCTAATTATGCAAATGTGATCTATGCAAGAGAATTCTCAAACACAAGATGATTCTAATGTAATCTAAGAACCAAACAAGTGCAAGTCGAGAAAATTGGGTGAGAGTTCCAAAGATCATAAAATAAAAACACTCAAAGGCGATTAACACTCATACACAATTTAGGCCCCCCCGGCGAATGAGGGGGAAATGTTTTTGCAAAAACGAAAGCGAAAAGATGCAAAATTGTGAAAGGACTGAGAGAAACCTCCAAGTAATGACCAAAGGAAATCAAATCAAGAATTTCTCAAAAAAGAGACTCAAAACACCCAATTGATGAAAGATTAAAGTAGGAATGCCAATGAAACAAGCTTAGATGAGGATCTCTGACAGTAAACTGATGGATCTGGGCAGTAAAAAAAAAGTAAAAGAAAAATCTAAGAGAAAAAATGCAAAAAACGGAAATTTCTTAATTTTAGCAGGGGACGCAGACAACCCGTTAAGACAGGTGCGGGCCCGCTCTGTGCACACAGCGACAGTGCGTCTAGGGACGCACTGTACAATACTCAGAGGGTGCGTCCTACTAGAAAATTCAAAAAAAACTAAATTGAATCTAACCCTAAGCTAACCCACCCAAAAACAAAGTCACAGAGCCAAAAACCAGAAAATAAATGACTTTTCTCAGAGCAAAGTTACATACAAAGGAAAAGACTTTCACATCAATGGAGTCCCCAGCGGAGTCGCCATTTTGTCAAGCGGAAAGAGTCGATAGTGCGGACACAAATCAACCTCCCTAGGAGCCTAAGACTCTCTAGTGACAAACAAGACAAACAAGAGCAATCCTTCTCTAAACATGCATTTACTATATAAGAAATCAAGTGTTTAGATCCTACCTGTAGTCCAACGCTGTTGTAGCAGTCCAGCTCCGCGGATCCGGATGAGCTCCTCCTTCACTTTGAAACCTGCATCCACTAACAATCAAACGATTAAAAAGCACTTGGCAATCTCATAGAATAAAACATATTTAACACATAGACCAAGGAGTACATGAAACAACTCATAAATAACAAGTTATTGAGAAGAATGGACTCATTTGCATTAATAGGAAACAAAAGGAACAATTACAACCTGAGCCTTGGTGTTGTGCAAGTCCCTCCCAGGGTCCATCAAGAGTTCTCCTTTACTTTGACAAAGCTCACCCACTTCCAAATAGAACAAGTAAAGATGACAATCTCTCCTCACAAGCTTCTAAATGGGAGTCCTAATTCCTGCAGCATCTACCCTTAGAAATGTTTAGCTTTCAACCTCCCCTCCTTCTGGCCCAATGCCTGTATTTATAGTGCTCAAGAGGAAGTTAATCAGGTCCACCATCAATGGGATAATCCCCTCTTTGGATGGGATAGCTCCCTTATTGATGGGATAAGTTCCTCTTTGGTAGGGGTACATGAACCATCTGGAGGCGCTCAATACACGTCGAACAACCTTCTAGAATGCTCTAGAAATGACCACAAGTAACTTTTTAAAGATGAAACTTGCGCATTTTGACCTTTACAGGGGGACGCACCTGCCCCTTTACATACAGAGCGTCCAAGGACGCAGTTTTTGTGAACATTGGGTGCGTACCCGCAGGTAAGGTTGAGAGAACCTGCGTACCCAGAGATAAACACATTTATAAAGACTTTCTCTCTCTTTTGAAGTTTGACATGGAGAGCAGAGGCTTAAGACTTGCCCAGGAGGATAGCATGACTGTTGATAGAGCCATACTAACTGTACATAGCCATGGTGACATTTTTTAGTGTAACAAGTGGGTCCAGCGAATAGAAGCATGCTATATATATAAGCTTTGGGGCAAGGCTGATAGCGATGCATCATATAGCCCTAGGTCTGAAACTTATATGAAATAAAATTGATGATGTCGTTGGGTCCGATAGATCGCGATGCGTATGTGCATAAGACCTGAGCTCTCACCGACATGCGATATACGATGGGGATACGAAGGCGAAGCACACATAAGTTAAGGTTCGTAAATCCCTTCGGGTCTGCAATGTTATCCTTCCCTTTGTAAAACCCTGACTACAATGTTTTTCCAGAAACACAAGGGTATAAGCGAAAAACCTGTGTATCTGACCATAAGGTCAGACTTGAAAATTAATGTGCTTGGTTTTATAATCATCAACGGGTCCAAGATATTTATGCGCCCTTTATATATATATATCTTTGGGGTTGGGACGATAATGATCTGCGATGGGGCTCCGGACTCGAAATGTATACATTTGAGTTAATAAAACTCATCGGGTCTGGAAGCCATGAATGCCTTGTGTTATTTGTGATGGGCCCAAAAGGGTTTATGCATGATTTGTGGAGGATTTTCACTATAAGGCATTGTAATGGGAATAATGATGCGATGGTGGTTTTGTGAGTTAAACCAACAAATGATTTTAATAAGGGTAGGGGTGATGTTTTGTGCGGGCGCCAATGTAGCATGCATGTTTGTGAATAATGAAAGATCCTGATGAAGGGAGAGAATAAAGGGACAAGCTATGTCATGAATGACCCATGCAGCAGAGGTTTGTTTTAATGGCTTAGCCATCAGGCCTTGAAAATTTGACTCGGCAAGGAGTCAACATCCATGTGATAAAACAGATCATTCCAAAAGATGAGAAATAAAACTTCTAGGGGACCCATTGAAAATTTATTGTAAGAGCATGTTTCAATAGGGTGGTAGTTGTGGCCACAACAAATGGCGAACCATTGGGTGAACTAGTTATCTTTGTTTCCAAATAAACCTTAGATCAATAAAATATATGGGTGTTAAGATAAACTTGAAATGAAAATCATGCAAATGAGCAGGCATGGGTTCCACTTTAACATTAATTGTTTCAAGTGGGATAAAGACAAATAGCTTCTTCTTACTGATAAGGTTTTGACAGGCATTCTCCAATGGTTATTATTATGGGATTTATTGACCTTCCTTTACTTGTTTCCCATTTTCAAAAATCCCTTTGGGGTCGTCATTGGTTTGTCCATACCTATTTTGGTGTGTACCTTAGCTCTTTATTCCTTATCAAGCTTGATGTATACATATTTTTCTTGCAGTTTATATGAGAATTTCAGTGTTATATTTTCATTGATTGAATGGGGCATAGTCATGGATAATGCCATATTTTTAAATTGCTTAAGCAAGGTTGGGCTTGCTGTGTCAACTGGTACTCTGAGCCTAGCAACAGTCCTTACTCTAACCGGATTACCAAACAACCTGTCCTTCCGGATTAGCACAAGGACTTGGCATTTCATTTCTTTTTAGATAAGTCCCTCCAGTTTAAGGCACAAGGACTAGAACGCAATTAGATTTTCCACAGGGTATGAGACAGTGTTCTTAGCCCATGAAAGGAGGTTTACTTGTGAGTAATAGGTATTGGACCATTTAGTGTGGTGGATGGAACCAATGAAGAATGGTTGTAAACCTTACAAGCAAGTATAGGCTAGGTCTGAGTGGGATTTATTCAAATGCAACGTTCTTCCATGCCAGTCCAACTATAGTTACACATTTTTTGTTTTATAAATATGCCCCTACATGCTCCAGATATCCAAGTTATCAACAAATCTCACACAGTTCCCAACAGATGCCAATGAGGGGTTTCAGTTTGCATTCCACTGTTGATTCTCAAGTGCTCATGGGCTGATAGAAAGTTTGTTTGATTTGCAGGGAAATTATGGATTCAGGAACAACAGAATCATTAGCAAGTCAATGAGGAAGGGAAAGTCTGAGAGCAGTGAATGAGGGAAAATCTGAGAGGTAGAACGAGACTGGAGGACTACAATCAGCTGGCTGAAAAGGAATGTAATTCAAAATAGCAGGAAAATAGACTTGGAAGAAGACAAAAGAAAGGATAGAAATACAACTAAGCTAACAACAAAATAAAATGAACTTTAACCTACTTAGGAGGAAACCACCAATTCGGTGGCTACTAGAAGTATCTCTTCAAATGCTAGCCATTAACAGGGAGCTTTTCAGTCTCTCCCTGTAAGGTTTTCAATCTGTAAATTCCATGAACATTTTTTTCCACAACTTGGAATGGGCTCAGCCATGAGTGTTGTAATTTTGTGTGTTTACCTGTTGGCTCACTCATGAGAGATGAAAAGTAAATAAAATTTTCAATGAAATATATCACCTCATCTTCACTTCTATTTACAAGTTCATCATGCTCCTTTTTGTTAATAGTTGCATTTCTGAGTGTTCTTTAATAATGCAGGAACTCAAGGATTTGATTATCACCTTCGGACACTTGCCAATACGAGATGTTATTAGTTAGAAATGATATGAAAATCAATTCAACATAAAATTTATTCTTGTTTAATATAAGATTAGGTAAAACTTTCACAGCCATAGCAGCCATGAGATTGGCATCGTGGTTATACTTTTGAGGTATGTATGTGACATTAAAAGAATTGAAATTTCCAATTAAACTCCATACCTCATGTTGGTGCCTCACCAGGTGTGGCGGACTGCAATGTATCTTTTTCTTTACCTAGTTCACCATTATCTGTGGGTCATCAAAAGCTCTGAGATCTTTTACATTCCTTTTAATGGCTCTTCTTAGGCCTTTTAGCAAGCCTTCATGTTTTGTTGTGTTACTGGTGCACACGCATTCCAACCGGTTGGCCATCAGGTGTTGGTTCCCTAGTGGGCCAATCAAAATGCTCCTAGCACCTACACTTTCAAGACAGTTAGAGTCATCAAACTGGAGTGTCCCAAAAATAAACTCTAAAGTTACGCTAAAAGAACTACTTTCTATGAAATTAGTCCTATCATCTACTATAATACAAAGTAGTTCATTAGTTGGATTATGGGGGTGTTTAATTCTTTCTTCCAATTGTGTGTTTGTCAAAGCCTCCTTGACTGTTTCTGCATGGCACTCCCGAAATGGGTTTTTGTGGCATAAATGTTGGAACTATAATTCCCAAGGATAGAGTTATAGAACATTACAGGTTCATTGCGGTTGTTTGGTTCTGTTACCATGTATTTCATGTATCTCTCCCCATCCACTCTTAGCATGTCACCTTTTCCCCTCTAAGGAAACAAAATATGGGACCAATCAGTTGAGAAATATCCATTTAGATTTGATTACTAGTCCCTACTAAGTAGCGTCCCATAAGCCTCAGGTATATCCACTACCACTATATCAATCACTTGAGTGTATTGAGGTTTGGTAGCCATCCGAATCAACAAATATTTCAGCTCCCCAATAACTCTCACATTCATTCTTTCCAACTGCATAATTCGAGTCTCATTTTTATCGGGTATTGCCTGAAGTCTTTTAGCATCAGCGTATGGCATAACAGTGGATGAGGTGCTAGAGTCTACCAAGCAATTATGCACATTCATGTTGAAGATTTCGAATGTGATAAGGAAGGGTGGAGTCATAGATTTTGATTTCCTCCCCATCATGGCTACACTGACATCTTGGGGCTTTTGATTTATTTCAGATAAAGTTTATTCCATAGCTGATGGTATTTGGGATGCACTAGAGGTACTTATAGGTTTGGATAGTGGTTTATTGGTTTGGCTGCTAGAGGTGGTGGGGGTTTTGAATTTCTACTAATTCATAGCTTTCAGTAGCAAATCTCTTTGCTGCGTTAATTTTAACAAGTCAAAATAGGTGATATTAGCCCTAGACTTCTTGAGATCATCCATAATATTGTAATCAATGTTATAAACATGATATGGAAAAGTAAGCATACCTCTTTTTCCATTCTTAGATGGGAGCTTACTGTCTTTAGTATCTTGCATTGCAGTGGGAGATGCATTTTCTTTTCCTGGGTGACTTGCAACAGGGGAATTCTAGGATTGACCACCAGGTCTACTCTTCTCGACAGGAATTTTGGGAGCGGATGCTTTCACAGGGTGAACATGTTGCTTTATTCAGTCTAAGGGCTTTGTCGCATCTGGGGGCGGCCCTTTACTTTGCGTGTGGATTTCATTAGCATTGATTTTCGCAATGTTATTTCCTTCGTCATCATTCTAATCACTATGGAAATCCCACAACACATTAATCTGGGTTTCCTCCTCCGAGGATTCTTTTACTTGGTATCCTTCCTTGTCTTGTTATTCTGGTTTGAGCTCCAGTATAGGTTATTCTTTGTTAAGGAGCAATCCAATAATAGCCAACTCTTTTGTGTTTAAAGCCCCTTCATTAGGTGGAGCAGGCAATGGAAGTTAACCATGACCACCTTCTATTCTCTTATGATAGAATGGCTTGAAGGCCTTTTTGTTGTTATAGTTGCTTCCATTACCACTAGTACTCTCCCCATGATTACTTTTCATATCAATGACTATGTTAGTTAGTTTTTTAATCATCTGAAGAAACCCTTCCACATTTGTGGTGTCCTTTTCTTTAGTTTTAGACCCTTTGTTATCATTTCCATTATTCTTCTTGGATGTCTGAGAAGCTTTCTATTCTCTAGTTGTGGGGTGGTACGCTGTAATACTGAGCATTTCATTCTCGACCTTTACTACTTCATCGATAGCACCTTGTAAGGTTTGCATTTTACTCCTTTTAACCCACATTGTTGTAGGGACAGGGAGACCAGAGACATAGAACTCCATGAGAAATTCCTCAGTAGGTATAGCGGTGCCTAGGATTCTGTTGAACAAGGTGTTGAAATGAATGTTAAAATCCTTAACCTTCTCCTTGGTTTCCATTTTCAGATGGAATAATTCTAAAACTAAGGCCGCAAGTGTTTTGTCATCACTAAACTTGTCTAAAAAGGCCTACTGAAAAGCATCCCAAGAGGTAATTGACCCTATTCTCAAACTGAAATAACATGTTGAGGTTGCACTAGTCAAAGTAAAAGAGAATAGGAGGCACACCACATCTTCATCGGTGACCTCAAACCTACCCAAGGCTAGGAAGAAAGAGCAAATATGGTTATCAGCGGTATCTCCCCACTCAAGGTCGAAATTGGGTAACACTCTTTTTGTATTTTTAGGTAAGGGATGTTGTTGTCCAGGTACCACTATAGCTTCTTGTGCAAGCCAAGGAGGGAGTGCTCCCAGAAGAGGTGGGGGTTGATTCCCACCCGAAGGAGGTGGTGGAGGCTGATTCCCACCTGGAGCTGGAATGTTGGCCATATTATGGACATGGAAGTTTTGGTTAGAGGCTTCTCTGTAAGGGTTCTCAAAATCAAGCGAGGAGTTTCCTTAAGAAGGGGAATCGTTAGGAATTTCTTCCCAAGGGGTGTTGATACTTTGCAAGGATTCTAGCACAATATCTTCGAGAGAAGTGATTGCAGATGTATCTTCACTCGGGTAAAGATCCTTGGCTTTCTCTTAGTTGTCGGAGGTAAAGAGTGAAAGATGGGAAGCTGAGAGAGGGAATGAGCATAAGCCTGAGTAAGCTCTGACTGGTTGTTCCTGAGTGACAGCATATTATCACAGTCTCTCTTCCTTGGGTGACCTAGAAACAAGACTTAGAGGGGTCTCTGTTTCTTCAAAGTGAGGCTCTTTCAAATGTGTGGCAGGATCTCTCTGACCTTTATGATCCATACATTAACCATTTTGGATCCATGCGTGGCACTTATAGATGAAATCTTGAAAAGCTGGGGACAACGTTCAGGCCCTCCTTCTAGCACCAATTTGTTGACATGGAAAATGTGCACAATGCCAGCAAGGGGAACTAACCCGATCATAAGCCCCAATTAGACTTGCTTTCATTTGGAATGGCTAGCTCTGACAAGTTTTAAGGGACCCCATAAACTATTTGAACATGTCGAAAAATTGCTTCCAGGAGGAAGATTTCAATTAAATCAACAAAAATAAAACAGCTAACCTCTATGTATTAAATCCTATCTATACTACTTCTAACTACTCTAATCTAGTCCTAGCTATCCTAATCTATCCCGTAGAAGCATAATACAGTGGTTTAAACATCATATATATGTTTAGCAGGAGCATGATAAAGAATATTAAACATCATGTATAGATTCAGGTCCAAATGAATCAATCACTAAATTCGTAGCTGGACAAGACAGTAATAAAGCTAAATTGAAATCCAATCACTCATATAGGAATCCACATTCTTTTATGAAATTAAGCTTGCAAATGATGTTTAACTTAGTTTCAAATTAGATACCATTCACACGTTAACCATGAAACTGAATCACATTCAGTTCAACAAGATTAATAGTGAACTGTAAGTCATCAATATGCATAAATACAAATCACATCTACATTCATGCCAGTAATAACACTCTGATCCAAAACAATACAATGAATTTGAAACTATAGGCTTCTTCTTCCCCAAAACAGTCCCCCTTATTCACAATAAATAAAATTGTTCTCCACGAAAATCAAAAGCCCTAATTCTTTCTTCGGAGGTAATACTTATGCGGCCGTGAATGACCCTCGGCCTTCCATGACCTTTTAGTTCCCTCTTGTTGTTACACAGATCAATATGTATAGATTCAAAAGGTTGGTTAAACTATCGATAAGATGAGGTCACCCTTGGTGGAGCATTCTCCTTCCTAGGGAAATGGATGGATCTTCTTAGAACAAGGGAGTACTGTGTATCATTTCTGAGCACCCGTGAGAAGTGGTTATCATTCTCTATCTTTTCCTTGAAAGAAACTGAATATTCTACCATCATCCCCACATCTGGAATGCTTCGTAATGTATCTTGTGATGATGACATCTTGGTGGTGTTAGTGCCTAAATCTACATCAGGCTGAGAAAGGTAGGACCTAGGATAACATCAAACCACGCTTAACCTAGTAGCTAGTCCTAACTGGTTAGGAAAGGGCTCTCTCCTTGTCAATATCAGCAAAATATGATCAATGAGGCTTGAGATGACTGATGTAAAGACTGATTTTAGGCTAGGTATGTGTGTAGAAGAGTTTGGTTGAATTTGATGATGCTTTGTTGGCTCAAATGGAAAGGCAGATTTGGATCTAGGGAATAAGGCTCAGTTTTGCATAGATCTCTATGGGGCAAGGTAGGAAAATGATTTGGTACTTCAAATTGAATGAAATGGAGAGCTTTAGACAGGTGAGAAGTTGAAGAGGGCAAGGAAATATTTGATATCCTCTTCAAACAGCTGAAAACATAAATAACTAAACAAACCCTAGGTGGATCACTGCAATTTCAATGGATTCTACCTTTAATCTTGTTTGATTTAGTTAAGATGAAGCAAAGAGAGATGATGGCATACATAAAACACATGTAAACTTACAATTACAGAAGGAAACAAAATACCAAAGCAAGATGCCACATGAATCCCATAAAGTGCTGCAAACCCTAGTCTATTCCTTAGCCAAACTGCTAAAACGTGTATACAATGAAGCTCGAAGCTTTCCCAAAAGTCCAACCATGCTAATGACTAAAAAATTACAAGATATAGGAAAACAACAACTCATCCTAGCCTCTAGGGGTCGAGCTCATGAGTTTAGGAGCTATTCCAACAAATTCTAAACTGAGAACTAAAAAGTAGGCAGTGGAACAACATGCTTCTAAAAACTAGTGAACTGATTCATTCAGTTGTAAACTACCTTTTCATGGATGAATTTACTTCTGTGAGTGAAAATTTAGCATAATTACATCAAAATCCATCAAGTCACATTAAATTACATCATGATTTTGACAATTAGAAGGAGAAAAGTCAAACTATCAAGCAACTAGGCGAAAAACAGAGTATTTTTGGTCAAACCAAGCAAAATTCCTCCAATTCACTGCGCTAATTTCCCTATGCATAGTGCATTTTTGCAGCTACTTTTGGAGGCCTTCACAGTGTCCAATTTTTCTCCAAGTGTGCTTCTTGGAATTCTCTACCTGTCTACTTTCCAGAACAAGTGGAATTTTTGAATTTGGCCTCCATTTTCCCCTCCAAAACTAAGTTCTCCCAACACTTGTTCCTGTTTGTCCAAAAAGGGGCAGAAAGGTCATTTTTGAGGTGTTTTCGACCTTTTTTGAAGCTCAAAACCTGTCAAAATTTCTTGGCCATTGGTAGGTATGCATATTTTTCCATGACAAATCCAAAAATGTTGAGTTTTCCTCAAAAGGAGGTATCCATCAAAAGCGAGTGCCAGGTGGTGTGGCGCATCGGGCAGAAAAACCTGTTTTTTGGGCCAAAAATTCCAAAATTGCAGTGTCCTCCATTAAGTGCTATGTTAGGCCAATGAAGCCTCAACCAAGATCTGAAGTCTATCTTGGTCTTTTTTGCTTCCTTGATGCTTTCTTCAACTTGGCCTTCAAGTTCCTGATTCGTGCATTGCAACTTTTGTTTCTCGCCAAGTAATGGTAGGCCATCTGCCTCAACATAGTTTTCTCTCTATTGGCCTTCTCTAGCAACTTTTCCAAGTGGATATTTGCTCTCTCAAGCCAATATTCTTGATCAGCATTGATTTCTTGTTCAAGTGGTGTGAGCTTCACTTTCCTCCTCTTAGCAGCTTGCCGATTTTCTCGTATGTTTTGTAGCTCCATAATGGTTTACTGATCCTCTAGTTATTTGTTTCTTTGCTCCAGATATTTTATTAGCCACTTGGATCTTTCTAGGTTGAGGGACAAATCATTAATGTCCACATGTTGCTCCCGAATGATCTCCTTGAGCTTTGAGTTTTGTTGGCCCAAAACGGTGTCATCATCTTGAATGAGAATGAAATCTGTCTTCTACCCTCCTGAAGGTCCCTCATCATGTAATGGCCACTTGCCCTTGTCCCGAACCTACTCTACTAATGGAGGAAGCGAGACCCCTTCCACCCCAGGTGGAGATAATATTCGCTTTGTTGCTGCAAAGAACATTCTAGTGCCCTTTTGGTAGCAGATAAACACTAGCACACTAGCGGTTTGTGTTTCATGAATCTCCTACTGGTGTGAAGGTCCACCTATCTCATGAAAAGATACTAGAGGTATTTGAGGACCTGTGAAGACCTCATGTGAAATGAAATCCTCTCATGAGATGTTCTGTAAACCAAGCTAATGCGAGACCACAATTTTGATTAGTGAAAAATGATATATGTTGTTATATTGTTGCTGAGGAGTCTTCCTGTGCACTAAGGTGGTCATCTTCTCCATGTTCCAGCAAATGAAATAGGGGATATTAATCATTCTCACCCTAGTAAAGTGCATCAACAATATGATATGATAAGCATACAGGTGAGAAAACTAGCCTGCATAGCTGAAATACTTAATTATGAGTTTCATCAAGGGACCATATGAGTCTTTCAGATACTGGAAGGGAAAAACACTGCTGAGATGTCTCTGATAACTAGCCTTGATGTAAGCCTCATAATGTTCTCTATCAATCTACTGCCTTTTATTCCACTATTCACTGACATTTGGAAAGCTAGTTGCTAGAGAAATAGACTCCGGTGTCAAAGTGAGTGTCACAGCTGCTAGAGTGACTTGGCCATTATGAAGATGGAGCACAAAGAACCTGGCCAACTCATGATGGTACTGGACTCTCTCTACCATCTCATGGAACTGATAACATGATTGATGTTGAAAGCATGTGACAGCAAGAGGGCAAGCCTGCAGTTCGGCAAGTGAAGTAGGCTCATCTCATATATTTTTACCACCCTTGTGAGGTCTCGTTGGTGCATGCATTTCTCTAGAAGAATCATTGTGTGTCTCCTCATCTCGGTCATAAGAAGGATCAGACTCCATGTTTACCAATGTTTGAGCTTTCTTAGATGAGTATGAAGAGATTTATGGTGCCTTTAGTTTTTTGCTGCCAAATGTATGAGAATGTATGAGTGACTATGGAGGGAGAGGGTATGAGGGGTTTTGAGAATGTTGTTGATAGGATTTTTTGGATTAGAAGGGTTTTAGCGATAGTAATTGGGCTTTAGGATAGCAATTAGGGTTTAGGAATTTGTAACTAGGGTTTGGAATAGTGGGAGTTAGGGATATAGGGTTAGTAAATTTAGGGATATGGGGATTAGGGAATGAGTTGATGAAACTGGAAAATAAATGAGGGAATCAAAGAGTGAGGGAGTCATGGAGTGGATTTGGCAGCAAAAACACAAATTGTAAACCCTAAGAAATTGCTTTTTGATCAAAATTGCAAGGAGGTGGGGTTTGAAGTTTATCTCACTAAATCACCATTAAATTTAAGAGAAACTCATTCACTGGTAGTGGAAGAAGGATTGACTTACTTGAACAGGTGGAAATTGAAAAAAATTGGTAGTTTGGATGAGTTTGTGGGTGAAATCGGGCTTGAAGCCCTGTGTGCCGCGCCACAAACCCAACACGCCACCCCACTTCAATGCACCATGCCTGTTTATTTTTTACACTGTGTAGGGTGGTCCAATGTGCCGCGCCGCCCTACGCACAGCGCCCACGACCCAATGCGTCGTGCCCTTGAAACTTGCACAGTTTGCTGCAATTTTTCTCTTTTTCCTCCAACACGACTTTTCTCTCATTCTCTCCTTATTCTTTAGATGCAAATGATCTCTTTGAACATAAAAAATGGTTTATATACAAAATATTTTAATTTTTCACTTATAAAAAGCCACTTTTGTAATGTTTGCATTTGACTTTCTTTTCAAACTCTGTTTTTGGGCAGTTTGCTTTATTTTTGTCTTTGATGAATTGAATGCTTTGATTTTGTGTTTTCCTTGCAGGTGTTGGAGATGCTGAAGCTTGACAAGGTGACCAGGGTTGCCACTGAGGCTATTACATATGAAAAAATTGAAATTACATCAAATTTGTACATAAAAACATAAAAAACTTTGTTTTTCCTCAAAATAGGGTTTTGAGGAAAAATCCTTTTCTGAGCATGTTATTATAGAATTTATTGTTCCTGGAACTTTATTTTACCTCCTCATGTGCCTGCTGGCTGCCATTAAGCATTTTGAAGACCTTATGGACAAAACCCTATACCTAATGGGACTGAAAACCCTAAATATTACTTTTTCCGACTTAAAGACAAAAACTGACTGTAGATGATCTAAATGAATGGAAATGGTCTAGAAGGTAAAGGAAACGAGGGAAAATGTATAATAAGCCACTACCGTCAGATGGTCCATGATCCTAATGGAATGCAGTTGACTGAGTGAGACACCTAACATGCAATGCAATAAGAGAATTTATCACTGACAGAGGGATAAAGATATCGAAAACAACATTGGCTTCAATGGGGATGGTAGCTCCTTGGAGATGCCAAGAACTACAAATCTCTGGGAAAGAAAGCAGTGCCTTGGTCCATTGGGCTATGGAGTCAATAACTTCGACAAACCAAGACCAAACTCTTGACTCAATTTCAAGACTGAAATCTGACTCAATTTCAAGATTGAAATCGACTGAAAGACCTTACTCAAACAAACCAAACCCAAACTGAAATCAAACCTCAGTTTTATAGCCTTCACCTCAGGCCCCAAACTGAAAGAATGATGACATCACACACTTGCAATGAAATTAAACAAATTGGTATGTATAGTGATACATATGATAGCAGAAAACATTTCACGAATAGTATTGTTTGAGTAGCCGATCATTGACCAGCCCACTTGGATAGTCTTCTCCATTCATTTCTTTCAAAAGGAAATCATTTTGGCCCCGATATGCAGTAATCCTGAAAGGTCCCTTCCAAATATTCTCAAACTTTCCATGCTTACCTTTATCTTCGTTTTGCACATCCCATTTTAGCACTATGTCTTCTGTTTGAAACTTGTCTACCTTTGCCTTTCGATCATATATCTTCTTGATTCTATCCTCCAGCCTGAAAGTGTTATGAAAAGCCTCCTCTCTAGTCTACTGTAAATGGATCATTTGATTGATACTTCATTGCAAATGATCATCCTCACTGCCATCTTCCTGCATAATTTTAACCACTGGGACTGCGAGAGAGGTTGGGAATACTGTGTCCGCACCAGACACGAGCTCGAAAGGGGACATGCCTATAGATTTCTTTTGACTTACTCTGTCTACCCAAAGTGTATTAACAAGCTTTTTGTGCCAACTTTTCTTGTCTGTCTCTAGCAGCTTTTTGATAATATTTACCAAGGATTTATTTCAGGATTCCACCAATCCATTACCTTATGGGTAATATGTCATTGAGTGCCCCAAAGTGATTTGATATTTATTACAAAAGTCAATCATTCTTTTAGATTTAAAAGCTGCTGCATTATCAATGATCAGCTTAGTTGGACAGCCAAAACGAGACAAAATATTTTTTTCAACAAAAGAAATGATTACCGAATCAGTGGCCTACCTAGTGGGAATCACCTCAATCCATTTGGTGAAATAGTCTGTTGTTGTGAGGATACATTTGTGTTGTGCTAAAGTAGTAGGATGGATCTCACCAATGAAGTCCAAACCCCACTACTGAAATGGAGCACTTACTTCAATGGGCTTGAGCGGTAAAGGCTACCATTTTCTCCTACCTTGAAAAATCTGAAATTCATGGTAGCTTGCAACAGTTTTGTACACATCAACAAAAGAGTTGGCCAATAATACCCCACTCTTAAAATTTTATTGGCTGTTGTTTTCTAGAAAAGATGACCTCCGCAATCTCCCGTGTGAAAATCTTTCATAACTTGTTTTTCTTCTTCTTCAAACAAACAATTGAGCAAGACACCACTGGGATCTTTCCAATAGAGCACATTATTCATGATACAAAACTTAGCAGCCTTCAATTTGATTGTCCTACTTTTGTTCTTAGCCATTCCAATTGGTGGTGATAGATTTTGGAGTACATAAACAATGTCTGAATACTAAGGAGATAGAAGAAAAATTTCTGATACCCGAGCGGGAGAACTTTCTTCATCCTCCTCGGACATAGCAGTAATGAGATTAATGTCCAAGGCATGAAAATTTGACATAGACATTAGTTTGGCCAGCCCCTTTCCTTTTATGAGCTTTGTTGGTTTGCTCTCCACGTCATATTCCAACAAGGCAGCAATCCATTTGCCTCTTCTCCCCTCTGGATCTGTTTGCACTAAAACATCTTTAACAACAACATTAGGGATATAAGCAACGATGTGAGAATGCAGAATATATACTCGAAAATATTTCAATGCCTTTACCAAAACAAGAACCTGTTTTTTAATAATATTATACTTCAAAGCTGCATCTCTTATGGTTCTGTTGAAAAATGCAATTGGTTTCTCGAGCTGGTCTTTTTTCTGCATCAAGACCACTACCATAGTATGATCCAAGGCAAATGAAAACAAAATGAAATCTTGAGTATAATCCAAGATGATTAAAATCGGAGCTGATGAAAGGGCCAATTTCACCAAATTGAAAGACTTAATTGGTTCCTCGATCCACTTCACTACACTATCTTTCTTGAGAATGTTTGTGATTTCCCTTAAATGTTTTGCAATATTGGGGACAAAGCGACATAAGAAATTAATCTTACCATTGAATGATTGGATCTCCTTCTCACTTCGTGGAAAATCAATCTTTTAAATGGTTTCCACTCGAGTTGGATCGATGGAGATGCCCTCCTTTGATATAATATGACTGAGAAGCTTGCCTTCATCCATGGAAAACAGACTCTTCCTTGGATTGAGAGATATACCATACTTCCTACATCGTTGAAATAAAATCTTCAAATGATAAAGGTGCTCTTCATCTGAATTAGAGAAACTGTCAAATCATCAAGATAAACAACTAGAAAGACATATTTTCCATTAGCAAATGCAATATCCATTGCTCACTGAATAGTCGCACCAGCATTCTTCAATCCAAAAGGCATTTTGGCATAGTGAAACGTTCCCCACAGAGTGATGAATGTTGTTTTATCTCTATCATCCTGATGGACCAGAGTTTGGTTATAACCCAAATACCCATCAAGTAGTGACATGCGGGATGCTCCAACTATTCATTGAAGTATGTGATCCATCTTGGGCAATGGATAGTTATCTTTCAAAGAAACTTTATTCAGATTATTAAAATCAATACATAACTAAATCTCACCTATTTTCTTGTGCACGGGCACCAAATTAGAAATCCAATCTGAAAATATTATAGGGACAATGATACCAGCTTTGTACAGCTGATTCAATTCCTTCTCTATTGAGGGCAGCAGCTTTGGATTTATTCTTCTTATCTTCTGACGAAAAGGCTTTTGATTTGGCTTGATCGGAATCATATGCTGAATTATGCTTGTGTCATATGCCTTCAAATCTAAATAATCCCACGCAAATACATTAGTAAATGAAGATAATAAACTGATATACTTTTCTTTTACCTGTGGAGGCAATGCCTTTGATAACTTCACTGTTCTAGGATTTTTTGTTGATCCAATGTTCACATCCTCAACTTCTTTCTCAGTTGGCAGCAAGCTCGGTTTTCAGGCTACATCATCTTGATCGAACAACTGCTCTAAAGGTATTATACCTTTAGGAATGACATTGTCCTTTAGATGCAAAACTTCCATCTGATTGACTTCTATATCCACCTCACCATCATCATACTCCACATCGATAGAAGTGTCTTTGAATTTACCCTCATTTTGCAGAAATTCATCGATCTCTACATCATCTTGAAACACTTGCCAATACCTTCGACTGTCAAGGATAGCCAAGTGATGTTTCACATGAATTTCAAACTTTTTGTTTGAATTCATCAGAATTTTCAAATTACTTGTTGTTGTTGCAAGTTAATCTGTAATGACATTCTGAACACGAGGGACACATGTCAAAGTGTAATCTAAAAACAATCTCAAGATATCTAATACCGCATTGTGGTAGGCCCACATTCGAGATGCTTAGCTTGGTATTCCCCTTTCAGTTGCTTGATAACTAACTTGGAGTCGCCATATACTGAAATCCTTTTAGCATTTAACTTTCTAGGAATTTTCAAACCAGCAATTAAAGCTTCATATTCAACCTCATTATTTGAATAGTCAAAAGCCAATTTATAAGAACAGACCCTTACATTACTTGGCACTTTGTTTGGGGTGAAAATAGGGCTGCGTATTCAAATGCCAATTCCATCACCTTCCCTTCCTACCGTGCCATCAAAATCCATTCTCCACAAGCCAACCTCGTCCTCTTCCAAATGCTGAAATTCTGTATGATTTGTTACTTTTCCTTGTTTTCCATCAATATGTTGCTGCTGTCGGAAGGCTGATTGCTCAGCGGTACTATCAAGTCTTTGTCTTTCTTGATTTAAGACCTCTCTGAAATTTTCAGTGATCTCTGTAATGTCTTCTACTTCAACTACTTGGCTATTTACATCATTGAAACTATCCGAATACAAAACAAATGATTCTAAATCAGTATGTACATAGTTGATTGGATGATTTACCGGTTTCTCCTTACTAGTGATCATATATTTCATCTTTTTCTCCCGGTATAAGTTCCTCATCTGACTAAACACGAGAATAGTAGCATATGATAAATCAAGCTACAATGTCCCTTTAAGTTTTTCTCCCCAAGACCTGGAAAGAAGCATGCCAAATCTAGGAGGAATATCTGCCACAACCACATCCATCAAAACATTTTTAGCTGGAAATCTGAACCAAATTGACCACCAAATCTTTGATAAGAGAAATGCATCTTACTCTACCAGAATCGGAGTAGTAAAGTTCGTGATACTTTCTGGTGATATCCAATCCCAGTGTCTCCATGATTGCCTTAGGCATGAGGTTATGAGGGGCTCCAGAATTGAACATAGCATTGTGTAACACATAGTCATGCACCCCAAGGCTGATGTAAAAAGGAGCTACATCACTATATTGAGACTGGCCTTCCAATGCTAGGCCAAAGATCAACTCAGGTCAATCATCCTCCACATTTACCATATCAGATAATGGATCTAAATTCAAAATCTTGGACACCTAACCTTTATAGCTGTTGTTCTTCATCAACATAGTCAAAGGAATATATAATTTTAACTTAGAAATTTCATTTTCTAAGTTAAAAACCGAAGTTTTTTCTACCTCTTTAGCTGAAACGTCCTTCTTTTTAGTTTTTTAATTTGATATACTTGGCTTATTGGATCTTCCATTTGCTGATGGCATTTTGCTGGTGGTAGGATCAATTGTCTCTTTTCCCTTTTTCTACACAATGGGAGGATCATTCTTTGGCAGTGTCGTCTCCTTCCTTTTTTGAATTGGATTTATGGGCACATCTCTACTTCTGAGTGAATATTGTTGCTATTGGGTTGTCAAAGAATTCATGTACCCTCTCTAATATTCATCAGACTCTTCTTCAAGAACTGTTTCATTTTCCAAGATGAGATTTTCATCCCTTTGTATAGCTGAGTTCTTAGAATACTCATCGTCTTCAGTGATAAAAATTGGCATATCATCGGGTGTAAAGAAATGATTCTCTTCTCCAATTACATTCTCCTCATCATCTTATTCCAGACCATGTACAAAATTCTGCTGTAAGGGTCTCTTCACTTGTTGCTGTGCTGCTTGGTCTTGTGCTCGTTGCTCTCTTTGCTTGATTCTAAATTGTGGTTGCTGTTGTCAAGCGATAAAAAGGTGTCTTTTTAACTCCTAATTACCTTCACATTAATTATCAACCCCGGGATGACTTTTTATTCCAAGAGTATACTCAGTCTGAGGCAGCTATTTACTCAAGAGTAATGTTTTGCAGTATAGTGCTCAAAATCCAAAAGTAAATGAAAGCTGGAAATAAAATCTACTTACAGCAAAGCACTTTAAGACTTAAATCATGCATTCGGAAAAATAAGCAATGTATCAGTCAAGGGTCCAGTAGCAATAACACATCCCTTTGGAAACTGATGTAACCAAAAGTAATCAAGGAACAGATCATCAATCTGTGGACTAGACAGCAAATGCCAATGCCCACTACAGTTTCAGATCGTTCTTCACACCAAAGCAAAGATGATGCGAATAACAAGAAATGGAACGGCAGATAAGAAATGGAACAACAATTAAGAAATGGAATAGCAACAAACTGAAATGTTCTTAAACTAAATCATTCACTCAAACAACCATCAATCGAGGATACAGTATCAATAACTCATTCCTTTGGACATTGATGCAATTGAAATCAAACCAGAACAAGACAATCAATCTGGGAATGAGGAAGCAATAACCAATGTTCTCTACAGTTGACAGTCCTGCTTTAAAGCAATCAAAAGGAAATCGAAATTTAACTAAAGCTGCCATTGAAAGTAAACTAGGAAAACTCTTTAAAAGCAAACTCTTGCAATTAATCAACCAAACTGAACAGCGAAGTAAATGGACAATAAACTTATAATTAAAGGAATTAAACAACAAATCATATTTAATAAATCTAAACAATAAACTCTGATTAGTGGAATCGAATAACCAACAATCTGAAATGAACAGCAAAGCTTTACATTTGAAATGAACAGCATAACAATATAAGTTGAAAAGGATAATAATCTCTGTTATGATGGAAAAGAACAGCCACGCGATTCAATCTCAACTTGTGAAATAAAACAATTCCATCAAATATTCTAATAGCACACTATAAAATCATGAAACTATAAAATAATGCAATTCAAAAGAATAGGAAATAAATCAAACCATCACACAACAGCAATTGTAAAGATATGATACACAGCAGCAGCGTACTCCACCAGAGGCTGGGCCCTTAGCTGCCAGCGGATGCTGCTGGGCTACTTCAGATGAAAAGAATGAAAAACAACTCCCAAATCAAGTATTAATCATTAAATGGTAAAATCATTACACCAGCAGCAGCTTTGAGACTTACAGCCTGAAACAATCTGTTCTTCCTTCTATCCTATCATGAATTCTTATTCTAAATCTCTAATTCTAAATCCTCAATTCCATC
The DNA here is from genome assembly GCA_031772625.1 of Pinus tabuliformis. Taxonomy (NCBI): domain Eukaryota; kingdom Viridiplantae; phylum Streptophyta; class Pinopsida; order Pinales; family Pinaceae; genus Pinus; species Pinus tabuliformis. The sequence goes on along the minus strand of CM062814.1, from coordinate 501,861,210 downwards.
ATTTTTCCGTCATTCGAATCCCCCCATCTCTGATCTCTGTTTTCATTTAAATAGAGAGAGATCAGAGAGCAGTTACAATAGAGATAACTACAACATGATTTATATTACAAAATTGGATTATTTCCAACCAATTGATAATAAAGAAGATATATTTCCATCCAGCTTTCAACAAGAGCAAGACGAATTTGGCTTCGTAGCTGAGATTTGGAGGACGGTCACAACAACAAATCTGAGAAAATCGTGCTCAAAGAACCCTACGTTTCTCTCAGTACAAGCTGAATTTGGGCAAACCATTCTTTCTTAAAGTTAACTGGGTCCGTTCTGGACAAAACCCATGTTCCGGATTTTCCATATTCTGCTTCATTTGCTCAGAATCGTAACCACAAAACCGTCACTTCTTATTCCAGCGAATTTCTGAGTTGGCACTTTTAATGATCAAATCTTCAATCTGGAAATTATCTTGGAGGCTAAAAATGGTGAATAATGTTACAACTGATTTATTAAAACTATCATTGATAAAATCATGCATAATCATCAATTTATTAGAAATAAAGGAGAATAAATAATATTCATTCATAGAAGCATAAATCATCATAAAATGGATTTATATAATAAATTATAATAAATGACATGATGAAGAATAATAGAAATGGGTGGAATAAGTGTTCAAAAGTGATAATAGTAATGGCATATTAACGGCCCAACAGCTGTTAACCACGGAAGTTGGGATTTCTGACTTGTGGTTCAAGCTTGTCAATTGTCAGTCTGTCAAACATCTTCTCCATCTTACGGAGCACTTGATTTGAAGTGGAAACCTCTTCCTTTATTGTTACCTTCTTTTCAGCCTTTGTTCTAGCTCTCTTGGCAAGCAGATTTGCTTCAACGCTAACTGCAATTTTCTGCATGTCTTCCAAAGTGGCCCGATCTCTTTATCTTAATTGATAGGCCATATCAGGATCGAAACCATCTGGAATGTTAATCAAAGGCAACCCCATAGGTGGCTTTATATCAGCAAGAATTGCATTGTAAACAAAATTGAATCTGATACAATAATCTTGAACAGACTCACCAATGTTCCGCTTGATTTTCTCATATTCGGAAAGGATCTGAAGAGGATTTTTCTTCACTTCCCAGTGATCCGAGAATTGTCTTTGAAGATTAGGCAATGTAGTGATACTTGCAACTAGAAAATCTCTGAACCACTTCCTCACTTCACCTCCAAAGTTTTGTACAAACAGTCTCATAGTCACATTTTCAGCATCAATCTCATGAAGGTCAAAGAAATTTGCCATCCTATCCACATGTTGTTGAGCTGTAATACTTTGAAGAGTGCCATCAAACAATGGAATTTTTATTTTCTAATCGGGGGGCATGTCATCCAAATTTTGAGGCAACACAAGGGGTGAAAATCGGGCAACCATTGCTCTAGGTGGATTTACAACAGGTCTTGGGGATGTAGGGGGAGTCGGTGTAGCTGATGTATGATGTGTAGGTGGTGTGGATGGAGGTGACAAATTTTTTTATGTTTGAGGGGTAGAAGGAGTAGATGGAGGTGACAACACTGCAGATTTTTTATCAGAGATAGAAGGTTGCACGGGAATGGTGGGAATGAAAGGAGGTACGGTAGGAATTTCTGAACTAGATGCAATTGCGGATGACCCAAGAGTTACAGATGCAGACTCTAAGAATTCAGGAATGTTTGTAGCCACAATGGAAGTTTGGACTTTCAAGATATAATCATCAATTGATTTATTAGCCTTTTTAGTTTCAAGATCTTTGACAAACTCTAGATTTAGGATAGTAGAACCAACAACAATTTCAGATTTAGTCTCAAACAATGACAGATCAAACTGCTCGTCAAACTCAAGATCTTCAAGATACTCAAAAACCACAGGACATGAATGAGATTTGAACACAGGAATCACAGAACTTTCTTGACAAAGGATTGTCAGAATAAGATTAGGATTTTCATGCACAGGAGGTGGATCGGGATCCGGATTTTCCCTGGTGTGTCTTTTGGAAGCCAATATGTTATTATTTCCAAGAAATCAAATGGACATTACCAGCTTGTTCAGCCTATCAAATTCTAAACACATCATCCAAAAGTCTAGAATTATCAGATGTACTGGGGCAATTTGCAAGTTAGATATTCCATTAATAAGACTCGACCGGAGATTGACTAAAGTAACTTTTATCTACTTTCGCTAATGCAAAGAAAAAGCATTTCGAATGCTACTTGGCATAATCTCAGGCTCCGTCTGTAGTTTATAAAACAATGAAAACTAACAAACAAACAATTTCTTCCTTAGTATGGTTGCCACTCTGTTAGTGCCTAAATCTATCTTAGGCTGAGAAAGGTAAGACCTAGGATAACATCAAACCATGCTTAACCTGGTAGCTAGCCCTACCAGGTTGGGAGAGGGCTCTCTCCTTGTCAATCTCAGCAAAATATGATCAATGAGGCTTGAGATGATTGATGTAAAGACTAATTTTAGGCTAGGTATGTGTGCAGAAGAGTTTGGTTGAATTTGATGATGTTTGTTGGCTCAAATGGAAAGGCAGATTTCGATCTAGGGAATAAGGCTCAGTTTTGTAGAGATCTTTATAGGGCGAGGTAGGAAAATGATTTGGTACTTCAAAATGAATGAAATGGAGAGCTTTAGATAGGTGGGAAGTTGAAGAGGGCAAGAAAGTCTCAGGGATCCTCTTCAAATAGTTGAAAACATAAATAACTAAACAAACCCTAGGTATATCACTGCAATTTCAATGGATTCTACCTTTAATCTTGTTTGATTTAGTTAAGATGAAGCAAAGAGAGATGATGGTATACATAAAACACATTTAAACTTACAATTACAGAAGGAAACACAATACCAAAGCAAGATGCCACATGAATCCCATAAAGTGCTACAAATCCTGGTCTATTCCTTAGCCAAACTACTGAACTGTGTATACAATGAAGGTCCAAGCTTTCCCATAAGTCCAACCATGTTAATGACTGAAAAATTAAAAGATATAGGTAACCAAAAGCTCATCCTAGCCTCTAGGGGTCGAGCTCATGATTTTAGGAGCTGTTCCAACAAATTCTAAACTGAGAATTAAAAGGTAGGCAGTGGAACATCTTGCCTCTAAAAACTAGGGAACTGATTCATTCAGTTGTAAACTACTTTTTCATGGATGAATCTACTTCTGTGAGTAAAAATTTAGCATAATTACATCAAAATCCATCAAGTCACATTAAATTACATCATGATTTTGACAATTATAAGGAGAAAAGTCAAGCTATCAAGAAAGTAGGCGAAAACAGAGTATTTTTGGTCAAACTGAGAAAAATTCCTCCAATGCGTCGCACTGATTTCCCTATGCGTAGCACTTTTTATCAGCTACTTTTGGAGGCCTTCCTAGTGTCCAAATTTTCTTCAAGTGTGCTTGTTGGAAATCTCTACCTGTCTAGTTTGCATAGCAAGTGGAATTTTTTAATTTGGCCTCCATTTGCCCCTCCAAAACTGAGCTCTCCCAACACTGCTTCCTGTGTATCTAAAAAGGGGCAGAAAGGTCATTTTTGAGGTGTTTTTGACCTTTTTGGAAGCTCAAAACCTATCAAAATTTCTTGGCCATTGGTAGGCATGCACATTTTTCCATGAAAAATCTAAAAATGCTAAGTTTTCCTCAAAAGGAGGTCTCCATCAAAAACGAGCACCAAGTGGCGCGGCGCATCAGACAGAAAAACTTGTTTTTTGGGCCAAAATTTCCAAAAGTGAAAAAAGTGTCCCAAATTTTTTGAAATTTGGGTTGAGTGTCCTCCATTAAGTGCTATATTGGGACAAGGAACCCTCAGCCAATATCTGAAGTCTATATTGCTCTTTTCGCTTCCTTGATGCTTTCTTCAACTTGGCCTTCAAGTTCCTGATTCATGCATTGCAACTTTTGTTTCTCGCCAAGTAATGGTAGGCCATGTGCCTCAACATAGTTTTCTCTTTGTTGGCCTTCTCTAGCAACTTTTCTAAGTGGATATTTTCTCTCTCAAGCCAAGATTGTCAATCAGCATTTATTTCTTGTTCAAGTGTTGTGAGCTTCACTTTCCTCCTCTTGGGAGCTTGTTGATTTTCTCGTATGTTTTGTAGCTCCATAATGGTTTGTTGATCCCTCTAGTTGTTTATTTCTTTGCTATAGATATTTTATTATCCACTTGGCTCTTTCTAGGTTGAGGGACAAACCATTACTGTCCACCTGTTGCTCTTGAATGATCTACTTGAGCTTTGAGCTTTGTGGGCCCAAAACGGTGTCATCATCCTGAATGAGAATGAAATCTGTCTCCTGCCCTCCTGAAGGACCCTCATCATGTAATGGGCACTTGCCCTTGTCCTGAACATTCTCTACTGATGGAGGAAGCGAGACCCCTTCCACCCCAGGTGGAGATAATACTCGCTTTGTTGCTGCAAACAACCTTCTAGTGCCCTTTTGGTAGGTGATAAACACTGGCACACTAGTGGTTTGTGTTTCATGAATCTCCTATTGATGTGAAGGTCCACCTATCTCATGAAAAGCTGCTGGAGGTATTTGAGGACCTGTGAAGACCTCATGTGAAATGAAATCCTCCCATGAGATGTTCTATAAACCAAGCTGATGCAAGACCACAATTTTGATTAGTGTAAAATGATAAATGTTGTTATATTGCTGCTGAGGATTCTTCCGGTGCACTAAGGTGTTCATCTTCTCAATGTTCCAGAAAATGAAATAGCAAAGATTCATCATTCTCACCCTAGTAAAGTGCATCAACAATCTGATATGATAGGCATATAGGCGAGAAAACCAGACCTCACAGCTGAAATACTTAATTATGAGATTCATCAAGGGAGCATATGAGTCTTTCAGATACCAGTAGGGAAAAACTCTGCTGAGATGTCTCTAATAACTAGCCTCGATGTAAGGCTCATAATGTTCTATGTCAATCTGCTGCCTTGTATTCCACTGTTCACCGACATTTGGAATGCCAGTTGTTATAGAAATAGACTTCGTTGTCAAGGTGAATGTCACACCTGCTAGAGTGACTTAGCCATCATGAAGATGGAGCACAAAGAACCTAGCCAACTCATGATGGTACTGGACTCTCTCTACCATCTCACAAAAATAATAACTTGATTGATGTTGAAAGCATGTGACAGCAAGAGGGCAGGCCTGCAGTTTTGCAAGTGAAGTAAGCTCCTCTTGTATATGTTTACCACCCTTGTGAGGTCTCCTTGGTGCATGCATTTCTCTAGAAGAATCACTGTGTGTCTCCTCATCTCGGTCATAAGAAGGATCAGACTCCATGTTTACCAATTTTTGAGCTTTCTTAGATGAGTATGAAGAGATTTATGGTGTCTTTAGTTTTCTGCTGCCAAATGTATGAGAATGTGTGAGGGGTTTTGGGAATGTTTTTGACAGGATTTTGGGTATTAGAAGGGTTTTAGGGATAGTAATTGGGCTTTTGGATAGCAATTAGCGTTTTTATGAATTTGTAACTAGGGTTTGGGATAGTGGGAGTTAGGGATATAGGGTTAGTGAATTTAGGGATATGGGGAGTAGGGAATGAGTTTATGAAACTGGAAAATAAATGAGGGAATCAAAGAGTGAGGGAGTGATGGAGTGGATTTGGCATCAAACACACAAATTGTAAACCCTAAGCAATTTTTTTTGAGAAAAATTGCAAGGAGGTAGGGTTTGAAGTTTATCTCATTAAATCACCATAACATTTAAGAGAAACTCACTCACTAGCAATGGAAGAAGGCTTGGCTTACCTCAACAAGTGGAAATTGAGTAAATTTGGCAGTTTGGATGAGTTTGTGGGTGAAATCGGGCTTGAAGCCTTGTGCGGCGCGCCACAAATCCAATGTGCTACACCACTTCAATGCGTCGTGCCTGTGTATTTTTTGCACTATGGAGGGTGGCCCATGTGCCGTGCCTTCCCTATGCACCGCGCCCTTGAAACTTGCACAGTTTGTTGTAAGTTTTCTCTTTTTCCTCCAACACAACCTTTCTCTTGTTATCTCCTTCTTCTTTAGATGCAAATGAGCTCTTTGAACATAAAAAATGGTTTATATACAATAGATTTTAATTTTTCACTTATAAAAACCCACTTTTGTAATGTTTGCATTTGACTTGCTTTTCAAACTCTATTTTTGGGTAGTTTGCTTTATTTTTGCTTTTGATGAACTGAATGCTTTGATTTTGTGTTTTCCTTGTAGGTGATGGAGATGCTGAAGCTTGAAAAGGTGACCAGGGTTGCCATTGAAGCTCTTACATATGAAAAAACTGAAATTACATCAAATTTATACATAAAAACATAAAAAACTTTGTTTTTCCTCAAAACAGGGTTTTGAGGAAAAATCATTTTCCGAGCATGTGATTATAGAATTTATTGTTGCTAGAACTTTATTTGACCCCCTCATGTGCCTTCTGAGCACCATTAAGCATTTTGAAGACCTTATGGAGGAAACCCTAGACCTAATGGGACTAAAAACCCTAAAAATGACTTTTGCCGATTTAAAGACAAAAAATTACTGCAGATGATATAAATGAATGGAAATGGGCTAGCAGGTAAAGGACACGAGGGAAAATGTATAATAAGCCACTACTCAGATGATCCATGATCCTAATAGAATGTAGCTGACTGAGTTAGACACATAACATGCAATGCAGCAAGAGAATTTGATCACTGACGAAGGGATGAAGATACCGACACTAACAGGTGGATTAGCGTTGTCCTCAACGCTCCCATTGAACTACAGGAGGGCCTTTTATGCACTATGGAGGTCCATCTCCCCTTTAGCAAAGTGTGTTTTGCAATACTGACACTAGTGGCGCAGAGGTGTCATCCTGACATTCAACGCCTTCATCTGCGACCAGATCCACTTGGACTCACCTGCAGAGATAGTTCGTATTATTTGTGATTATAAAATATGATAGAAGCGCTCATGAACAATTCTCACCATCATCAAAACTTCAAAAGAAATGATAAGGTGCTGCAAAATAAAAAGGAGCTATCGTGAAAGAGAATGTCCCATGGTTTAGCCAAAAATCATGCCGCGAACGAGTCGTAATGGCACATCCCGATGGCACATTACACGCAACATCACCCATGTAGGATTTCCTTTGAAAAAGCCTTGCCCTCAATATCTTTCGAAAACAAAGAAATACACAGGAAAACCCGAGTTCGATTGTTAGGCTGGACTTGAAATATTATATGCCCAGATTCACAATTCTCGGTGGGTCCGGCAGACAGAGGCACACTATATATATAAGCTTTGGGGCAAGGTTGATAGTGATGCGCGATATAGCCCCAGATCCACAACATATATGAAATATAATTGATCATGCTGTCAGTTTTGGCAGATTGCGATGCGTATGTGCATAAGACCCAACCGCCCGCCAATATGCGATATGCGATGGGGCTGTAGACCCGAAGCACATATAAGTTAAGGTTCATAAATCCCTTTGGGTCCGCAAGGTTACCCTTCCCTTTGTAAAACCCCGACTACAATGTTTTTCCAGAAACACAAGGGTATAAGCAATAAACCTGTGTATCTAGCCATAAGGCAGGACTTGAAAATTAATGTGCTCTATTTTATAATCATCAACAAGTCTGAGATATTTATGCACCCTTTATATATAGCTTTGGAGCTGGGTTGATAGCGATCTGCGATGGGGCTCCGGACCCGAAATGTATACATTTGAGTTAATAAAACTTGTCAGGTTTAGAAGCCATGAATGCCTCGTCTTATTTGCGATGGGCCCAAAAGGGTTTAAGCATGCTTTGTGAAGGATTTTCCCTATAAGGCATTGTAATGGGAATAATGACACGATGGGGGTTTTGTGAGTTAAATCAACAAATGATTATAATAAGAGTAAGGGTGATGGTTTGTGCGGCGTCGATGTACCATGCATGTTTGTGAAGATTGAAAGATCCTGATGAAGGGAGAGAATAAAGGGACACCCTATGTCATGAATGACCCATGTAGTAGAGGTTTATTTTAATGGCTTAGCCATCAGGCCTTGAAAATTTGACTCGGCAAGGAGTTAACATCCATGTGATAAAACAGATCATTCCGGAAGATGAAAAATCAAACTTCTAGGGGACCCATTGAAAATTTATTGTAAGAGCATGTTTCAATAAGGTGGTAGTTGTGACCACAACAGGAGGAATTTAAAAATTCTTTGTAGAAACTTGAAAGTTCTATGCAGAAGATTGAATGTACTTTGCAGAAAATTGAATGGAACTAAATGTAGTTTGTAGAAATTGAATGTAATTTGAATAAATCTGAATAATTGGCGGAAAACTAAATGTATTTTGTAGAAAAATGAATGTACTTTGTAGAAAACTGAATGTACTTTGCAAAAAATTGAATGGAACTAAATGTTCTTTGCAAAAAGGTGAGATGTACTTTGGAGAAAACTGAATGTACTTTGCAGAGAGTTAAATGTTATATGTTGCAATTTCTTAGAATGTAAATTTCTTCTTCTAAAATTTTCAGATCAACAATAGATAGAACATAAACTTGAGGATCATATGAAGACATCCAAGCACAAATATAAGACACTACGAGTTAGATCCAATGAGAAAGGAAAAACCCACAAGGGGAAAACCCAAATGATTCTTCTTCTATTAGTTTTTTTCAATTGTTATGCATAGTACATAGAGAGAGAGAGAGAGAGAGAGAGAGAGAGAGACATAGAGAGAGAATAAATTCACCAATGTCTAATCTACTTGTACTTGAAGTGCTCTTGCTCTTTGCTTGAATATCTCCTTCTCTTGATCATGTCCTGTCCTTCACACTTATTCTAGCTCTTCCCTTGCTCTTACTCTTCACTTTCTCTCGCACTTCTCTTACACACACTCAACACTAGCTCTTATTCTTCACAATGAACATGTTACTCTCAATACTCACTTTCTCTTGCTTAAATAGATGAGAAAGGAGGAGTTTCAAAATGAATTTATGCCTTGCTCCAATAATAGAAAAATTGAATTCCAGGAGGGAGAAGTTACTTGAGGTGAAGTGTAACTCATCCCAATAATAGAGAGAGATAGACTTGTCTCACAGAGTTACAATACGAATTATGGAGAGAGAGAGTTACACTTAGACATGAGAGAATATTTGTTAAGAGTTACAAATTGAATTGAATGAGGGAGTTACAAGTGAATTTAAGGAGAAGGAGTTACACTATTTTCATACCTTGAATTAGTGAGGGAGAGTTATATTTTCTTAAGTGTGGAGTTATTGTTTTATTCGAAGAGAGAGGTTCGATTTTCCCAGTAAGATATTATCAATTTAATAAACTTATTCCATGAGAGAATTTGTCTTTTTTTATTAATCCATTAGAGTTAAATGCCTTTAGAATGTTTTATAAATAATAGTATCATCATAACAATAATAATACTAGTAAGCATAAATATATTAATTCTTGACTTGTATAATCATGATTTATTGATTTTAAAGTGGGTTCTGTATGTCGAGATCATGCTTGATTATTTAGACATGAATTTCTATTTTTGGAAAGTCACTTCCAAATTGATATGTGACTTACTATTTTTTGGAAAGTCATATTAAAATTGTAAGAAATGAAATTTTGTTATAGGAGGTTCAAACATAAATAAACGATATGATTTCTTCTAGGAAAAATTCATCCCTGAGCTACCAAATTTTAACACTCCCTTTTAGCTAGGGAGGTATTTATTTCTACATAAAAGATCTATGCTTCCTCTGATCTCATTTATTCATCTCAACTAACATCTGCTTTGAAACATCTCTAATAGTGAAGTCACAATCTAAAGAAGAATCATCAACTTGACACAAATTTGGAAAGGAAAGGATCATCACATGAGACATACACAACAATTACACTCAACCAATTTTAATCTCAAAAATTAGGTGATAGAACATAGGCATCAAATATAAAAATTAAAAAATTCATCCAGAAAAGAATCAAACACAACCAAGTGTCAAGTGGTGGAACACATGCATCCTATACAAGTCACACAGACATGTCTCACTACACCTATTAGCCAGATATGTGGCTCTTCCTATGTCCAAGATCGTGGGTCGGATGCATACTAAGGCCTACGCTTGTGTCACACACTACACAAAAGGTCCCTCATCCTGATGATCTTTTTGACATCATTCCCTAGTCTTGTGAACTCTAACAGGGGGTAAAGGCATATTAGTGTTCTCAATCAGTTATGAATGCTTCCCGAAAGGGTAACATCCATCACTCCAAGTTTCTCACTAAAAACCAAGAAGCTTTCTTTCGGTAAAGGCTTGGTAAGAATGTGAGTTATATAATCATTAGTGGAGATGTGATGGAGCCTCACTTCTCCTCTCTGTACCATATCCCAGATATAATGATACTTTATCTCAATATTCTTGGAATTATCATGAAACATAGGATTTTCTGTAAGACAAATCCCACTCTTACTGTCACAATATATAACTGTTGTGTTTGGAACTTGCTCAAATAGCTCCCCAAAAACATTTATCACCCAAACATCCTCACAGCTAGCCATGCTAGAAACAATGTACTCATCTTCAACTGTACTCAGTGCAACGAACTTCTACTTTCCACTAATCCAAGAGATCGTGGCAAATCCCAACCCAAAACAACAACTAGAAGTTCTCTTTCTATCAACAGAGTTACGATCACATTCAACATTTGTATATCCATGAAGTCTTACATTTTTAGCTTTGTATTTCAATCCTATATTGATAGTTCCATGAAAGTATTTGAGTACATGTTTTGCAGCAATCTAGTGGGCATGAAAGGGATCAATCATATGCACACCTAAATTGTTTACAACAAAGAATATGTCAGACCTGGTGTTTACCAAAAACATCAAAGCACCAATGAGTTGTATATACTCTATGGGATTTTCCACACTAGGTCCTACAACTTTGCCACATAATTTCTTAAATTTCAATTCCATAGGTGTATGCATGGACATACAGTCAGCCATAGAAAATATTTCAAGAATCTTCACAACATATTTTCCCTGAGAAAGATAAATTTCACCTAGTATTTTCCAAAGCTCTAGATTGAGAATGTAATGGATCAAACCAAAGTCTTTCTTTTTAAATTTACATTCTAACTCCCTCTTACACTGGAGGATAATAGGTTCTCCACCCATCAACAATAAATGATCAACATATAATACCAAAATCAAAGGTATAACTTGGACTGCCTTGAAGTAGAGGTTTGAGTCTGCATTGCTTCTTGTGAAACCAAGCTTTATCAGGTAGCAATCAGTGTGAGCATACCACGTTCTTGGAGATTTATTCAACCCATAAAAGGCTTTCCTCAATCTGCATAAATGAGTTTTCCCTTCCATTATGTGGTTTTCCAAAAATACATCTTCCTTGAGGAAGCCATCCAAGAAAATACTTTTCATGTCCATTTGTTGAATAATTGATCCCTTAAATGGATAAAATAGTAGTATATCAAGCTATAGGTGGGAAAATATCATCGTAATCTATTCCCTCTTTCTAAGAGAAATCTATAAATCTAGCCTTATATTTTCCAATACTACGATCTGCAACATGTTTAATATTAAACAACCACTTGGCAGTGACAACAAATTTACCTATAGGTCTAGGAATGACTTCCTAGACATCATTATGGATGATGGAGTCATATTCTTGTGTCATGGAATCTTTCCAGAATTTTTCTTTTGTAGCTTCTTCAGAGGTGCATGGTTTTGCCTAAATGATGTTTCTCATTGTAGCAACATACCCCTGAAATGAACTAGGATTTTTACTTTTTTTCTAAATGTTCCTCTTGGGGAAGCATGTTGTTCATCATATTGCAAGGTATCTCGGAACCATAGTGGTCTCTTTATGGCAGGAGGATCATGTGGTGGAGGATCTAAAGGATCCATGGAACCCATTGTCTTATCAACAAACTCATTCTCAAGTTCCAGTTCAGACTCAAACGCAACCTCCTTTTCATTAACATCTTGTCTTTCAATGATGGCCGGAGGAGGTGAGTCTCTTAGTTTTATAACAACTATATCTTCATCAAATGTTAAGAATTATTTAAACTCTATAGCTCTTTGACCAAGTGTTATCACCAAAAACTGATGACCTAGCCATTTATAACTAGGTAGATCGAAATATGCCATGTAGGATTGATTTTACCATAGTAAAATGTCTTTCATCATGGAAAATAATTTATTAAACCAATTTTATTAAATTATTTATTGATTTAAATAAAAAAATCTATGAAAATAATTCGATAAGTAATTATTTATTCAATTTTCTCTTGGAATAATTATTAAATCATTGTTTAAATAATTATTCCTTCTCACATTTGACTAAATCCCCTAGGAATAATTAAATAAATCACAATTTATTTATTATTCCTTATTTCCATTGTTGGAATAATTGTTAAATCAGTACTTAATAATTATTTGAATTACACACTATTCTTAATCCTTGTGAAATAATTAATAAACCATTTTATTTGTTAATTATTTCTAAATAAAGATATTTAACCATTTTAAATATCGATTCCCTCTCCAAAAAATATAATAAACTATTCTACATAGTTAGATCTTGATTTGGTCAATATTATTTTCTTATTTTCTATTTTCGAGATTAAATCAATACTTCTTTTATAAATAGGATGGTTTTTCGTTCATTCTTCACCATGATCATTATCATCATCACCATTATTGTCCCTTTTCTTTTGAGATCCCATTTGATTTCTTTACATTGCTTGGGTTTTTCACATATTGAGAGAGAAGATCGTTCACTGAAGCATTAAGGACATCAAAGGACCCATCCCACGAACGGTGATTTGCAAACCCTTTTTGTATATCTCCTTCACTAGGTTCTTTCAATAAAGAATTTATTCAATTAAAGTCTTTCCATTTGGGTTATTGACTTGGATATCTTTATTATTTTTCATTGTTCTGGATCATATATGTTTTTCTTGCAAGTTTTTCCATTTTTATTGCAGATCTGAATCATAAGCATCCATTAAATTATTTTTGTGGTCACTTGTCACCTAGTGACTTAAGTGAAGTATTTTTGGTGCACCTTCCAAGAAATTTCACACTAACAAATGGCAATTCCACTGGGACTTTAGTTACATTTGTCAACAACAAATGGACAGTACACTGTTGTACCAACAACATTCTTGGGTGACTGAAGTTTCAGTAAATTTCAAGGTTTTCTATAGCTATTTTTAGCCTCTGAATTTCTATTTATAGTATTATTTCTTCTTTTTTTCAAATTTTTCAGATTTTGGTGGTTTTTTGGGACTTTCTGTAGGTCAGAGGTACCAGCCGAGTAGGAGACGATGAAATTTATGTGAGATCTATCGACCAAGAGTCCCAAGAGAAAGACACATTTTTCATCCACTGATCTTCATTCCAGAGCACATTATTTGGCCCAGAAGCTGTGTTTTCCATCGTTCCACGTGAGTACGTGCATTTTGGTATTTTTCTAGAAAATTTTCATATTTTTTCTTTTATATTTACCGAGAAGTGTTGTATGCATACTGGATTGGGTACTTCATCTTTGTTTTAAGTCTCCCCTAAGCCTAGATACACTTAATTTGTCTCTTTTAGGAAGGAAAAATAACCCTAGGGTTAGGGAAAATTTTAAGGATGGAAAATTATCTTGAAGTTTAAAAACATTGGCGAATATTACTAATCCCTAATATGCAAACTCTAAAATGTTTATTGACATATTTTTAAAATTATTCAAATTTATTATGATTTTAATATAGTGTCTATATAGTGTTGGCAATTTTTAAGATAAAATAATTTTATATTATAAAATTTCGACGAATCTTTTTTATAAAAAATGGAAATTAGCAATTTTTTGTGTGCAAAAATTGTGGAAAATTAGCCCATTTGCGAATATTAGCCCTTAAAATTTTCCATGCCCAGGGTTTAGAGTACACCTCCACATTGTTAGGATGAAATTTGCTTAGTGAGTAGTCTAGGGTTTCAACATTTTCAACCAATGATGTTCAAATTCTGATCCATTACTTTTCAACACTTTTAGATATGTTTCTTTGACCTTTTCTCCATTTAGAGTTTGGGTTTTCCTTTTACCCCTTAGGATCCCCTTGAGCATCCTAGGTTTTAGAGCTTCACACCTATCCTTTGTAACATTTTTCACCTTTGATTTCTGTTGATTGTCTACACCATTTACAGTAGACCACTGCCTCTAGATCTAAATCCCTTCACATTAGATCATTAAGGCATTTTTATATGCCTTTGAGTAGATTGTTTTCCCTTACTTTCTTAGCTTCTTGGTAACCCTTGTGGGTGTGGTTTTTTGTGCTTGATTGATTATTTATTTTCTGTCATTTTTAGATTTATTTACAATATTTCAACATTTTGTTTTCAGTAGCATAGTATCATAAAACATGCTCATTTAACTCATCCAATTGATAAATTAATTTCACACGCTCATACCCTAGGCTAACTTGAGCTTGGTTAACACTGCCAAGCCAAGACTTGAAACACTACACCTTAATAAATCAGCACACATAAATTAAGTCCACTTGGGCACTAGGGCCAAACAATCTTTCTAATGTAGGTGTGGGATCAATGGTATATGCTTCCACTAATAACCATCAATTTCTATAATTGAGACATAGAATTTAGAATATTAGGGACCTTAAAATCCTTCACCATCCCATAGTCCAAAGAAAGAGTGCGTCAGAAACCTGATTTAGAGGCGGTTAGGCTAGGTCATCGTGCAAAAGGTTCTCCTCGAGGCTACCCAACTAGGGGCATGGAATTCCGTGCGTTGGTTGACTACCAAGAAGCTCAAGACTCTACCACTCCTATGGGATGAAGGTAACTATAGTGACCAATCTTAGGAAAACAACCTACAACATTGGTTGTGGGAAGAAGTTGGTTTCTACCCTACCTTTCTTTGGATAGCTCTGCTTGTGGGGATGAGATTCCATCAAGTAAGACGTTGTTTGGAAGGCTATATGGAACATTATATCTAGGATAGTTTGAGGATTTGGATCACCTATAGGATCGATTTATTTTTCTTTGATAGGATATGTTTTCTTGTATTAGAGTAACATCATTAATATAGTTAGTTTACATTTGGCACCACTACACTAGGTGTTTTCTTGTTGTTTATTAGTCTTTTATTTCTATGATCACCCTTTAGTCCTTAGATCATTATTTCCTTCACATCATTGTTCCCCTCCAGCATTTGTTGCAAAGAGTTCAAGGTCTTCACCCTTTGTTCCCGTTATGACATATTACACCTCTCGATCGAGTTAGAGTTCATCCTCCTAGTCCTTCATCAAGTCATCATTATGATCCCGACTCTACTAATTCTTCCAGTTCCTCCTTTGATTCTACATCTTCTCAACCCTGTATCACCACCATGTTAGGAACCAACATGGGTGTAGGAAACTAGGGTGGTAACTTAGGTACCAACCAGGGTACCCCCACCAGTAGGACCCCCACAAGTGTGGTCACTCCTACTCCATTGCTTCCTTTTAAGGCTGGTTTGAGTCTCCCAAATTTTAGCCAGCTCATCAATGATCCTCTTCTCCATGACCACACTTGGCCCACTATCCCTACTAAACTCCCTCCAGACATCCCAGAGTTTGAAGGTAATCCTAGAGAAGATCCCACTAATCACATTTGCTCATTCCCCAAATGGTGTTCATCAAATTCCATTACTGAAGACTCCATTTGTCTTCATTTCTTACAATGCATGCTTACTGGAGAGGTTGCTAAGTGGTATGTCAATCGACCTAGAGCCACTCATTCCACTTTTTTGACCCTTGCCAAAGATTTTATTTCTTATTTCTAGCTACTTCTCCGTTATGACACTAGTACCGAACTTTTGACATTTTTCTGTCAAACTTCTTCCAATAACCTATTCGACCATGTTTAGAAATGGCATAAAAGGTGGAGTGTATGTAGAGCTCTTGAATTTAAAGATCACATCTATATGGATTTTTTCGTTAGATCCCCTTTGGCCCCCATTGGTAAATATGTCACATCACACTTCCCTCAGTTTGAGGAAGATGCTCTCCAAGTAGCCTTAAAATTTGATATGATCTATGCCAGTAAGGTTATATTTATACTGCCATCCTCAATCTTCCTTGGTTTGGTCCTACTAATGGATCAGGGGCACTTCATGTTGCGGATGGAATAGTTGGAACCATTTCACACCCTCAACCATATGCTCGACCATCGATGAGTTATGGTCCACCTCAGCGAGGGACCAGTTCCTCTTACAATTATTCCTCCCCTAATCTTCCACATGACAACTCTTGTCCAAGTCCTAGCACACCATATGCATATCCCCAACTGGATCAACAGATGCGATGGTCAGCTATTGCACCACCTTTTAATACCAATGTTTCACCTTCTCCTTATTATCAGTATGCATGACCTAGTGCTCCAACACCTCTAACTCCAATGCCCCATCCTCCCATGCATACTCCCCCTCTGCCACAAGAACCACCTCTTCCATAAGGTTAAGTGTATGCTCAACAGAGTAGACCCAATCCCCCCAACCCTAAGAAAATGAAAAAGGGGAAGGGTAATAAGAACCAACAATCTCCAGGTAATCAAGGCAACTATTGTCCTCCACCCAATGCACTTAAGGGCCCTCAGCCTAATCCAACAACCTAGAAATAGGGAGGTCAACCTAAGAAAAATGTGGGTCTTCATACGAACAAACCTTGTGCCTGTTGCGAAATATATGGTCATTATACTCATGATTATCCCCTTTTACCTTAGATGTGTCAAGTATGAGAAGTTCAAGAAGCTGCTTCTCGATTACCGCATCCCATCGTTCCTCCTCCCCCTCCTACTTCAACTCAACCGAAAATGCTTACCAATCCTTTCCCTCACCAAGGATATATTTCTACCTAACTAGCACAAGATAAGACAACTCATCCAACTCCACCATCTAGTCACTATGATTACCAGATTCTTATGAGTTCAATACCAAGCAAGTCAACCTTCAGACTTGATCGTGCCAATATGAAAATCCAGCCGCTAATTGAGCAACTCAGTCTCAACACCAAGTTTCCTTTGAGCCTTTATTATCATCCAATGGTACCTTACAAATACCTCATCCTAAGCTTGAGGTTATTCCCAAGATCCTAAAGGACATTTACGTCGAAATGTTGCTTCTACTAAATCTACCAATACCTATAACATAGTAAATGACCTGGCACAGTCTCCTGCTGCCATGTCAATGTAGGAAGTCCTCCAGATGTTCCCATCCCAACAAAAATATATACTATATTCTTTGAGTTCTATGGATCCCCAAGATGATGATATGATTTTCTTTCATGTTGACAAGTCAGAAAATCCTCCCCTACCTTCATCCGTTGCATTTCAAATACCAGTCTCCATAAGAAACTCCATTATTCACTGGTGTATCATCGACAAAGACGCCTCCACCTATGTGATGGCTACTAGTTTTTGGAAGAAACTTGGTTCCCCTGACCTATCCCCATCCACCATCACTCTTCATTCATGGGATGGACATCCTTCACGTCCCCTAGGCTTGTTTCACAATTGGCTAGTCATAATTACCAGCAAGACTGTGTATATTGAAATTGAAGCTATTGATGCTCCCATAGATTATAATATCCTTTTGGGTTGTATTTATACCTATTCCATGTCATCTCTTGCATTTGCGGTTCACCGCAAGATGTGCTTTCCCCATAATGGAAAGATCATCACCATTGATCAGTTGACGTATTATGATCTAAAAGCCCAGACTTCACCTTAGTCCAACATCTAGTCTATTTTTGAAAATAAGACTATCTCGTCCATCGCCAATGTATCTCCAAGAGTTTTTAGAGACTCCACTTCCCTTGGTGCTCATTATGGTCCACCACCTACCCCTTCTAAGCCTGACTCGTCTAGTTTTTGCATGCTCCATGAATTATGGGCCACCCACAAATGGTCTAGAATTCTTTCATAGCAGACAACAACTCTGAAAACTGCTATTCCTAACATGACCCAACCTTCTAGTACTAATCCCCAAGGACCTTTTCCTTTTATTGATATATCTCATAGTCCATTTCCACCTGGAACCATTCCCCCATATCTTAACCATCTCAGAGAAGTTCATACAGGCCATTATCCTTTTAGTCAGATACCGTTCTTATCCGCCTTAGAGTTTATTCTACACGTGTTATGGTTACTTTGAGTTTACCTAACATTACCTTGGGTTTCCCAGTGTGGTACATCAATCCTCCCACAAACACTCCATCCAAACAACTTAAACCTTACAATCATTTCATCTCGGTCCAGCCTGTTGTTCTTGCACCTATATTTTCTTTAGTTCCACAACAACCTCAATAGTGTACTCCTGTTGTGAAATAATATGGCGAGGGGGGAAAATCCAATAAAAACGGAACCAAAGACAAAGCACCCCCAACAACTCTAGCACCTCCTAAGTCACCAAAGCCTATTTCTCCATGTGCTTTGTGTGATGCTGTTGGTCATGCCACCAATAATTGTCCTGAACTCCCTCATTTCAAGGATGTGGTCTATGATACATTCCCTAATTCTAACATTCCTAAGGTCCATGTCAACTTACTTGAGTCAGCTAAGAAGAACAGATCATTACGCACGAATCACCCATGTGCTTTGCATGATGATTATGGACATTATTTTCATCATTGTACCCATCTTGAATATTTTTGTGATACACTTCAAGTGCTTCACGATTTAGAGGCTAATCGTAGTGAATCCACCTCTCCTCTACCTGTGGATTATGATCCCACTCCTGCACCATAACATGAGATCTCTTAAACACCCATTTTAATCCCTCCCCTTGATGTTGAAATGATGGATAGTATCACTACCATTCTCTACTTGTCATCATCCATGAGATCAATGTATCCTATTGCGATTCTATTAAACCTTCTTCGACGAATGCCCTGATCTCAACATTGGTAGATATTCCATCTACTTGTCATATGTCTTCCAACCTCGATGATGCATATGTGAACCTTGTCTCTCATAAAGATTCCTTAGGTAGATCTTCTCCATCATTTGGTCCCTCTTCCTCTAGTCCGCCCATCTTCCATTCTGATGAAGACATCATTGAAGCTATGAACACTTCTCATTATTCTTGGGATGATATGCACGATCGTGCGTACTTGCTTCCGCAGTAAGCCTAGGACCAGTATTATGTGGAGTCCAAATACTTCATTCAAGGTTAGGTCGATTGGTTCAATAGCCTCTTACTTCGAGCCCATAATTTCGATTCACATCCAACTTGTAGTCATTACATTGACACTCAGTATTTGGGTAAGGGGGCATCCACTTTTTAGAGTCTAGGAGAAGTAAATCTCCCCAACCCTCCTAGTGCATTTAGTATTGTTGACTTTAGTCTCGCCCTTCTTCCCCATGTAAAAGAACATCTAGAGTCTCATATCACTTCGGATCACCATGGGGATGATACACTTAATGATCCCTACATATTACATTAACAATCCATTCTGTTAAACATTATTACTGGTCAACCACCTGTTTTCTAGATGGGTAGCAGTTCATTGCATCTGAAGCCACTCTTTGGTATAGCGACATCATGTATGCAAACCCAAAAAATAAGTCCATTTGATTCATATATGCATTACCAAATGAGATTGGTAATCCACCATTTCCTATCTCTTACTACATCCTTTATCTATTCTTCCCACACGAATATAACCATAACATAAACAAATGGAAAACCACATCATCAAAAAGTATTTGGAGTCGACTACTTTAAATACATCCATTATGCCCATAGAATACTCCATCTATCGCTACTATGGGGCACATATTCCCTACATCTATTCATGATCCTCTATAGGATCTTGTGCTAGTATGAATGAATGCTTGAATCCCTTATTTGAGCACTTGGAACACCATGGCACTTCACAAACTCATCCAGCTAGGGGGAATCATTCGCACTTGATCAGTCTCCTCCATCATAAAATTAACACCTTCTCAATTGATTAACATAAGACTTGATATAGACCCCAATGATCTAGGTATGGTCGATTACCCTCTCATTATTTGGATAATTTGTCCTACTAGCCTCTTCGGCGAGCCATATGCACATTAGATATCATAGATCCTTGATACCATATATTTAAAAGTTCTACTCAATGTGATGCCTCACTTAGCACCTAGTCCCCATGCTTGACTTGGTGGGTAGGGATGATTCTAAACCTTCTCTAGTAGTTCATTCTTGTATTCCTTCCTTGCCTTGATTCTTCATTAGGAACCATCCTTCCAAGAAGCATTAATGTCATCCTTAGACAAGTAAGGCCACCTACCTAAAAGTCACAGATCTAGATTCTAGTGGTTGGTTTTTCCACTATGATCTCCACAAGATTTAGGTCCTTCTCCTCCTCTCCAAATTCTCCACAGCTCACTATCCAAATGAATTGGATTTGGGGGCAAAAAATCCTTTTTATAGGAAAAACCATAGTTTTTCTGTTGCTCATTGGGACCCAACCGTACCTTCATTTGACAAACCACCAGCACCACTAGGAAGCTCTCACTTATTTTTATAATGGGTCCTTTTTTCTTCATAATTTGACACTTCATCGTGAAGCCATTTTTTCCACGAGGTCTCACTTTGCTGCCTCTTAAAATCAAGTTTCTTCATTTCAGCCACCCATATTCTGGTACCACATTATCTTTGCACTAGTTGACTCAAATAATGGTTTTTTTCATGACTAACCATCATTTAATCATGTTTTCATTATCTTCCCTGGGCCTCTGCCATGTGGCAGCATCATCGAGTCACCCTTGTTTAAAGCATCTGACATGAGTCACCCTTGTATCTATAAACTATGTTACAAGTCTCCTTGAGTCCAATTACAGTGTTCCATACATCTTTGTGTTGCATTTATCCACTTATTGATATTTGGCCTCCATCTTTACTGCTTCATCTTTGTCGAACCACCATTTGAGTCACTGACCATCCTCTCAGGAATCGAGTGTGTCAATACTAGGTCAACCATCCTTATTATGCTATGACAAGGGAATTCATGAGTAAACCACCCATATTTTTTCCTTCCATCTTCCCTGGTGTAAGTCCATCACTCACTCTACTATGATTCCTCGTGCCTCTATTGAGGACTCCTTATTGCCTTAACTCTAGTGGGTTGTCTTCTATTGACCTCAACACATTTATTCCAGAAGAGGGGTCTAGAGGGAGATATATCTTGGTTTGAGCTTCCATCTTTGTTCGATACCTCAGATCAAACAGAGGGAATCAACATTTCCCTTTGACTTGGTTTTTCTCACGTGATCGACACGAGCTCATTATCACATGATAGTGATTCATACACTTGACAATTTGGTGATCCAGATGACTACCCCATTTATTCTCGTGTGTGTGTGAGATGTTTTAGACCTCGTAACGGGGTGGCCCTTTGGGTATCCCCCCACATGCCCAGATGACCACAGATGTTGATCCATCCTTAGATGTAGTTTCGCAGATGTGATGGGTTCAATTTTTTTTTCTTGCAGCACCCACAACATGCATGTCTCATTTAGATTATCCTTTCATATACTCAAAGCCCTTTCCTATTTAGCAGTGCTTCTCTGGTTGCAATACCCCCTCCCCATGTCAGTTTGAGGGGCATTATGTCTCATGTTATAAGATATTATTGTATTGAGTCCTAACCTATGTTTTTCCAGGAACATTATGTATATGGTATCCATTGTGTCATTGTCAGGCCATTGATGCCAATGTATCATGTATCATGGACTTTGTAGCTCAGTCCCACATTGTTGGCCTCATAATTATTCTTTGTATGTAGTTATCTCGACAGGTATGGGTATGCCTTGCCCACCTCATTTGAGATAATTTACTCCCACATAAAAGGAGACTTATATCAATTTAGTAGGTCTCTCCCCCTCCATTTTTTGTCTTTCCTTGCATTTCTTTAGTTCTTTCTCTCTCTCTTTGACTTCCCTTTGTTGTCTCATGAAAGTGTAACCTATAATGTATTTTGGTCATACGATTTTTTCCTAGCACTTGTACATTGGGGGCTAAGATGTTATCACCAAAAAATGATCACGTGGCCATTTCTAACTAGGTGGATCGAAATACTCCATGTAGGATTAATTTTATCATAGTAAAATCACTTTCACTATGGAAAATAATTTAGTAAACCACTTTTTCTTTCATTATTTTCTCATCTAAATAAAGAAAACCCATGCGAATATTTAGATAAATCATTATTTAATTAATTTTCTCTAGGAATAATTATTAGATCATTGTTTAATAATTATTCCTTGTCACATTCGACTAAATCTCCTAGTAATAATTAAATAAATCACTATTTATTTATTATTACTTATTTCCATTATTGGAATAATTGTTAAATCACTATTTAATGAGTCTTTCAATTTCACACCATTCTTAATCCTCACGAAATAATTAATAAATCATTTTATTTGTTAATTATTTCTAAATAAATATATTTAACCATTTTAAATACCTTTTCCATCTCCAATAAATATAATAAAGAATTCCAAGCAGTTAGATCTTGATTTGGTCAATATTATTTATTATTCTCCATTTTCTAGATTAACTCAATAATTTTTTATAAATAGGAGGGTTTTTCATTCTTTCTTCACCATGATCATTATCATCATCACCATTATCTTCTATTTTCTTTTGAGCTCCCATTTGAGTTCTTCACATTGTTCAGGTTTTTCACATATCGAGAGAGAAGATTGTTTACTGAAGTGTTGAGGACATAAAAGGACCCATCTTAGATTTCCACCAGGTGTTTTCAATAAATAATTTATTCAATTAAAGTCTTTCCATTTGTGTTATTGCATTGGATATATTTACTATTGTTTGTTGTACTGGATCATATATGTTTTTGTTGCAGGTTTTTCAATTTTTATTGAAGATCTGAATTATAAGCAGCCATTAAATTGTTGTTATGGTCACTTGTAACCTAGTGACTTAAGTGAAGTGTTTTTGGTACACCTTCCAAGAAATTTAACATTAACACCAGGTACATAAAATCTATATGTTTTTGAATTATCATGAGAACTAACAAATGTACCTTTATTACATTAAGCTTCTAGCTTGTTCCTTTTCTCTTTTTGCACAGGGAATTATACAGGACAACCAAATATTATTAAATGACTCACCTCGTGCCTTTCACCAGTGAATACTTCTTCAGGAATATTATTGTTTAAGGCTGGACAAGGAGTTTCATTTTTCACATAAACAATGGTATTTGCAACTACTCCGCACAGAAACTTTGGTAGCTTTTAATCATGTAGCATGGCTCTAACTGCTTCCATAATAGTTATATTCTTCCTCTCAGCCATACCATCTTGTTGTGGATTGTACGAGATAGTGGTTTATTTATGTATTCTAGTTTCTTTGCAAAGATCATTAAAATAATTGGAGGTGAGCTCTCCCCCATTATTAGATCTAAAATCTTTGATCAACTTTCCAATTTGATTTTCAATCAGAGCCTTGAAATCTTTGAATAGGTCAAATAATTTCCCTTTATTTCTTAAAAGGAATATCCATGTCTTGCGTCAAAAAGCATATAAAATAATAATAATAATAATAATTAAATAAAAGTAGCCACTAAGAGAAGTAACTTGCATAGGTGCACATAAATCAAAATGTATGAGTTGAAGAACCTGACTACATTTTGTTCGGTTTGAAGCGAATGGCTGTTTATATATTTTCCACTTGCATATCCTCGGAAAAATCCTTCATGATCCATTATGATTTAAGGTGTTCTAGAGACCATATTCCTTACATGAGGTAAGGCTTTATAGTGTAGGTGAGAAAATATTATATTCCATTTCTCACATTAAAGATCGGTATCATGGACCAATGCATGAATGGGTTTACCATTGAATTTGTAAAGCCCTTCACATCTTGATCCAAGAGTGAAGGATTCTCTTTTAATTGAGTTCAAGGGCCAAGTTATAAATTTTCCATTAATAAAAGTGAATTTTGTCCCTTTATCTTCTAGAGTAGATATGGATACACGATTCTTTTTCAAACTAGGTACATACAAAAATTCTTATAGAAAAATAGATTTCCATTATCTAACTTAAATGAAACTAAACTATAACCTTTAACTTGGTGACCAAAATTATCTCCAAGGATAAAATTTAAATTGGTCTCTCTCCCAACTATATTAAAGAGTTATTCTTTGTAACTAGTAAAATTTTTGGAAGCCGTTGAAAAATGTAGCAAGAAATTTTCACTTTAATTTCGCCTTGATTAAATTGAGAAAATCCAAATTTCCACATCAATAGAAAACTTGGATGAGTTAACTTGTGTGACATAGCTTGTGTCACTCATTTTACTCAGTAAATTTGAGTTGGAGGAGTTATAGTTCAGTTAGGCATGTGTGATTGCTAATTTTTAGCAATCAAGGTCATTTATCTCAAGTTGTTTTTTGTTAAACTAGTTCCAACTTTTGGAGGAACTAGTAGAAGGTTAGTTAAGCAATGGGACTTTAGTTTACATCATTGATCATATCGTTAACTGATCAGATAGTCCAAGATAGATAATGCATGTAGAGAATTCAAGTTACCTAGTTGAGATGGAGATTCCAAGGCAGTGTAACATCAGTTGTAGACTAGTCTTGAGTGTACATGTGTTGCATGCAGTCAAATTATCAACCTAAAGGAATTGTGCGATTCGATTGAGGGAATTTCCTAAATAATAGGGGATAATTAATCAAGGAACAATGAAAGGAAATAATATCTCAAGCTAAGGGAAAAATTTACCAAGTTTGGGTCAAAGGCCTTTAGTGAGTAGAGAGATAGGTTGTGCACTTACAGGGTGATCTTAGTTGAGCAAAGAAATTCTAATACATCTCTATTTAATTTGATTAATTGAAGAGGCATTAGAGTTTTTAGAATATTACTTTCCCCATATAAAAATACTTGTTTCATGTGTGTTATTTCTTCTTGCATGTATGAAATTTTTTCTCTAAATTATGAAATAATGTTTGTATAGTGGTTGTGTAGATTTGTGTCTTGTGATTTTGATTAAAACTTCATGAGAAGTTGAAAATATACAACCTAATTTCTACATGGTATCAGAGCTGGATTCACATTAGAATATGAAATTCAAAGTTATTTCTGAGAGGTTCGAATTTGAATATTAGTGTAGTAGGATTTCTTCAGAGTTGAGAAGATGGACTTCAATGGACTAAGGCTAGAGTATGCCTTGGAAGGAACCTGTAATTTTGTTGCATGGAAGGATGGCATGGAGGTAGTATTGGATAACAATGGGTTACTAAAATACATCAATAAATATGTTATAAAACCTCAAGCATCTAATGCCTAGAACCTTGCTCAGTGGAAGAAAGATGTGGCCAAGGTGAGGAGAATCATCTTGGAGGGCTTAGAGGATCATATTTTCTCGAATCTCCATGGAAAAGAAACTTCATTCGTGATGTGGAAAGAACTAACAGAATTTTTTGAGAATAGTAGTGACCATAGGAAGTTGGCACTCAAGGATAAATTTTGAAGTATGAAGATGCAAAAGAATGACATAATTTTGTAGTACCTTAGCAAGTTTAAACAGTGTCGTGATACAATTTGCAGGGTTGGTGTTAATGTCCCTGAAGAAGACTTGGTAACTTTATCCCTTCTGAGCCTTCCCAAGAGCTAGCACAACTATCAATATTCTGTGAATGGGAGGGAGAAACTACCAAGTTGGGAGTGCTTATGGTTTAACTTGGTACAAGAGGAAATAAGGCAGAATACTAGAGATGGGACTTCATCCAAGGGAAATGATGGAGAAAGCCTTTCATTAGATGGAATGACAAAGAAGGGAAAAGTGTAGAAAACCTAATGCAAACCAAAATCAAGTCAAGGAGGGAACTTTTATTGGTTACAAAGATAAAGAAGGGAAAAGGGAAGAAAACCTAATGCAAACCAAAACGAAGTCAAGGCAGAAAGAATAAAGATTTGTCAAAAATTAAATGCTTCCATTTTCATGAATTTGGCAACGATGCCATGAAGTGTCCACAAAAGAAGACAAGAAAGAATAACTTAGGAGGAGCAACAAGTGAGGCTTTGGATTGAAAGTTGAAGCTTGACTTTACTGTCATTGCATGCATGTCCAACACAGTGATGGGAAGCGTGTGGTACGTGGACTTAGGTACCTTGTCGAGATGATGGGGAATATAATTTTTTTAAGTGACATGGAAGAAATAGTTTTATATATGCACATCGCGATGGGGGATGGCGGAAGGTAATCATGACCAAGATTAGTACAATCACCTTTCACAGGAAGTCGGGATCATCCGTCAAGCTCAAGGATGTCATGTTTGTTTTGGAACTAAAGAAAACTCTCATCTCTATTGTAGTGTTGGAAGACCATGGTTATGATGTGATATGTAGCAAAGGAAAGGCATTCCTAAGACAAAAAACCACAAGATAGGTGAAGCAGATCAGGGTTCGTGTGAAGAACCTGTATAAGCTACTGGTGGAGGATTGTGCTACATTGAGAATAAAGGCAGAGAAGGTGGAGAAATTTTAGTGAACTTTGGCATATAATACCTCACCATTTCGATCATGGCCCTTTGAAGATCACGCAACATATAACCAAATGTCTCCGAAAAGGAGCATTTGAGTAATAGGATGTATGCAAAGTATGTACTTTGGGGAAGTACAGAACATCCACATGATCGGGAAAACAAAGAACATGCAGTCCTAGAAAGGATCCACTTTGATGTCTGTGGACCTTTCTCGATAAATTCCACTAGAAGGCACAAATATTTTGTCATTTTTATTAATGACTTCTCATGAAAGTGTTATATCTTCTTGATCCGAAAGAAGGATGAGACATTCTCCAATGTTGTAGAATTCAAGCCACTAGCTGAGAAAGAAATGAGTAAGAAGGTGAAGGCTCTAAGGAGCGATAATGGAGGTGAATATGTGTCGAATGAATTTAAAAATTTATGTGCAAAAGAAGGAATTTGATGAGAGTTGATAGCACCCCACAACCCACAACAAAATGGGGTAGCTGAGAGGAAGAACCATAACATTGTGGGAGTAGCGAGGGAGATGTTGCATGATCAAGGCCTACCTCTACATTTTTTGTTTGAGGATTACAACATAATAGTCTAATTGCAGAACTGGAGTCCTCATCAGATTATTTGCATGATTACACTAGAGGAGGCTTTCATGAGGAGAAAGTTAGATGTGTCTCACTTCAGGATTTTTAGGGCCTTTGTTTACTACCATGTATCCAAAGGATAAAGGTAGAAGCTAGAGATGATAGCATAATTGGGGGTATTTGTGTGTTACAAAGAAGCTCCCCATAACTAACATGTGTACTTTCCATCCATTAGAATGACAATTATGTGAAGGAATACAAAATTTTATGAAGACAAGTTTATATGATTCTCTCTTAAGAGTGAGCTTCAAATCCCATAAAAAGAGGATATTTTAGCTCCAAAGGAGGGACCTCAAGAAGTTGTGGAGCTTCCACAAGTGGAGGAGAAAATATCACCGATAACCACTTAAGTAGAACCATCCAGAGAAGGCAGCAAAAGGACCAGGGAGGCTGAGAGACTTCTGCGGGATGTGAGGGAGAATGTGGGTGTTCCTTTAAATTAGTGATGGTAGAGAAGGTCACCAGATTGGTCCACTAGATACAAGGTTCTAATGACTGAGATTGTAGACACTAAGCCATCCTCTTTCGAGGAAGCAATAGAGAAACCAATATGGGTTGATTCAATGGTGGAGGAATATGAATCCATTGCAAAAACAATGTTTAAGAACTAGTCCCAAGACCAATAGATAAATCAGTTGTGGGTTTGAGATGGATTTTCAAGGTAAAGCATGAAGTAGATTAAATCATAGAAAACTACAAGGCCATATTTGTGGCTAAGGGGTCCTCTCAAGTTAAGGGGATTAACTATGAGGAGACGTTTACTCCTATAGCAAGGTACTCATCAATTAGATCAATTTGTGCTCTGACTACACATATGGGGTGGAAGATCCACCAGATGGATGTGAAAACAACATTCCTTAATGGATTTATTGAGGAGGAGGTGTATATCAAGAAATCAAAAGGCTTCGAGACTTCTGATCGGGAGTCTCATGTGTGCAAACTCAAGTGAGTGTTGTACAATCTCAAGCAACCCTGTGCTAGGTATACCAGTAATGATAGCTATCTCACTAGTTTGGGCTTCACCAAAAGTGAAGCAAATGAAAACATCTATCATATCTTGGTAGAAATTAAATTGTTGATTATTTTCTTATATGCTGATGACTTGATTTTAATTGGTGATGAGAAGATGATTGGATCTTGCAAGGAGGACCTTGCAAGAGAGTTTGAAATGAAGGACATGGGTCTCATGCACTACTTCCTTTGATTGGAAGTAGGCAAAGCTGATGTGGAACTCTTTGTCTCTGAGGGAAAGTATTCCAACAAGATACTTAAGCGATTCTCCATGGAGAGTTGCAAACCCATGGAGGCACCTGTAACAACCAACTGGAGGAAAGAGGATATAATTTCAGGTGAGGAAGTGGATGTTAATGTTTACCGACCATTGGTGGGTTCACTAATGTATCATGTGCACACATGACTAGATATGTGATAGGAAGTCAACCAACTCCGCAAAGCTATGGTTAGTCCAAACAAATTATTTTGGAGGGAAACTAAGCATGTTCTACGGTACCCTAGATGCATTACTCAGTTTTGACTTTGGTACAAACAAACAAAGGGAGTGAAGCTATGTGGCTTCACAAATGCAAATTGGATGGGGAGTCCATCAGACTGAAAGAGTACATTAGGTCGAATTTTCATTGTTGGTCTGTAATGATTTCTTAGTACAGTAGCAAGAAAATATTTGTGGCAGAAGCTGAACACAAGGCTTTCAGTAAGCTAACATGTGAGGCAATATTGTTGTCACCAAAAAATGCTCACCAATCAATTTCTAACAAGGTGGATCAAAATACACCATGTAGTTTTAATTTTACCATAGTAAAATCACCCTCACTATGAAAAACGATTTAGTAAACCACTTTTATTAAATTATTTTCTAATTTAAATAGAAAAACCACATGACAATACTTAGATAAATCATTATTATTTAATTTTCTCGAGGAATAATTATTAAGTGATTATTCAAATAAATATTCCTTGTCACATTTGACTAAGTACCTTAGGAATATTTAAAATAAATCACTATTTATTTAATTTTCCTTATTTTTCTTATTAGAATAATTGTTAAATCACCATTTAACAATTATTTTGATACCACACCATTCTTAATTCTCCCAAAATAATTAAGAACTCATTTTATTTGTTAATTATTTCTAAATAAAGATATTTAACCATATTAAATATCTTTTCCCCCTCTAATAAATATATTAAAGTATTCCAAGAGATTAGATCTTAATTTGATTAATATTATGTGATTATTCTTTATTTTCGAGATTAACTCAATATTTTGTTATAAATAGGAGAGTTTCTCATTCATTCTTCACCATGATCATAATCATCGCTACAATTATTATCTTTTCTCTTTTGAGCTCCCATTCGAGTTCTACAAATCTTGTCTGGGTTTTTAACGTATTGGGAGAGAAGATCATTTTCTGAAGTATCAAGGACATCAGAGGACCCATCTCACGGAAGGGGACTTATAGACCCATCTGTAGTTCTCCTTCACGAGGTGTTTTTAATAAAATATTTATTCAATTAAAGTGTTTCCATTTGGGTTATTGCAATGAATATTTTGACTTCTAGTTTCTATTATGGATTGTCTATACTTTTTGTTGCAGGTTTTCCATTTTTATTGCATATCTAAATTGAAGACAACCATGAACTTGTTGTTAGGGTCACTTGTCACCTAGTGAATTAAGTGAAGTGTTTTTGGTACACCTTCCAAGAAATTTCACACTAACAAATTTGAATGAGAAACATACTGGTTGGATTGTTTGGTCAGATTATGGGTCCAAGTTTGATCTACTGTGATAATCATAGTTGCATCTAGCTCTCTAAAAATCTTGTTGTTCACATTCGATCCAAGCATAAAGATATATGGTATCACCATTTACAGGATTGCTTGCAGAGGTGGATAATTTTATTGCAGTACATTCCGACAAAGGAACAAGATGCCAATATTTTGACAAAGGACTTATCAAGAGGGAAACTCGAGTTCCAAAAGTGCAGGATATGGGTGGTTGATAATCCCTTTCTTAGTGAGAGGGAGTGTTGAAAAATGCAGTAAGAAATTCTCAATTTTATTTTTCCTTGATTAAATTGACAAAATTTGAATTCCAACATCAGCAGATAACTTGGGTGATGTTAAATTTTGTGACATGGCTTGTGTCACCCATTTTACTCAGTAAATTTGAGTTGGATGAGTTAGAGTTCAGTTCTACATATGTGATTGCTAATTTGTAGCAATAAAGGTTCCAATTTGTTAAATTAGTTCTAACCTTTGGAGGATCTAGTGGAATTTTAGTTAAGCAATGGGACATTAGTCAATATTAGTGATCATCCAGTTAAGTGATCAATCAACCTGAAATAACTAGTGCATGTAGAGAATTTGAGTTACCCAGTTGAGATGCAGATTCCAAGGAAATGTAACATCCGTTGTAGACCAGTCTTGAGTGTATAATGTTTACATGTAGTAATATGATTAGACTAAAGGGATTTTGCAATTCAATTAAGAGAATTTCCTAAATAATAAGGGTTAATTCCTCAAGGAACAATGCATGGAAATAAGAGATAAAGAGAGGGAAAATTTGACTAAGTTTGGGTTAGAGGCCTTCAGTTAGTAGAGAGATAGGTTACGCACTTGCAGGGTAAGCTCAGTTGAGAAAATAAATTGTAATAAACCTCTACCTCATTTGATTAATGCACGAGGCATTAGGGTTTTTATTAGATTGATTTCCCCAGATAAAAATACTTGTTGCATGTGTTTTATTCTTTTTTGCATGTCTGAAGTTTGTATTCTAAATTCTGAAATAATGTCCATAGAGAAGTAGTGTAGATATGTGTCATGTGATTTTGATTAAAACTTCATCCGAGGTTGAAAATATACAAACTAATTTATACAAAAGTGACTATATCAACTAACCAAGTATCACATGAATCTACAAAAGAACTAGAAAGTGAAGAAACAATAAATTATTTTGATTGAGTTTTTACTGCAGTATTTCTATATCTTGTATTTCTTGTTTTCTTGGGATGCCCTTTTCTTTGATTTTCAGAGGAGTCTTTTCTATAATTACATTTGTTTTTTTATCTATATGATCTTCTTCATTCTTTAAAATCATGAGAAAAGTGACCATGCATTTGATAGTTAAAGCATCTAACTTTTGACATGTCTCGATTCCCTTTCTTTGATTTGAAAGCAAATTTCTTTTTATTACCTTTTTTTTTCCCTCTTGTCATAGGATGAAAATGCAATAGGTTCTCCTTCTTGAGGATGTGAAATTATCCCTCTAGAAGTCATTCTCACCTCCTCTTGGATAAATTTTCTCATGAGCTCATCAAATGTGGAAATAATGTTGATATTGCTGATGGTGGTGATGAAAGTCTCCCAAACAAGAGAAAGGCCTCGAAGCGTAATCAACACCATTTCCCTGTCAAGTACAACTTCAGCAAAAGTTGAAAATTGATTCCCGATTTTGGTCATTATTAGGAAGTATGCTTGAAATGTCTCTTGTCTATTCAACTTCATGTCCTTTAGCTGATTCTTCAAGGATATAATCCGGTTCATGTTACTAATTGCAAACATTCCATCTTTTTTGTCAAGCATTTGTTTAGCTTTATTCAATCCAGAAACATAAGTAATAAGATGATCACTAATATAGTCAAAGATAATTTTCCTAGATTTTATTGCACCCTTTTTATGCTTGGATTTGAAAGCAACACTTGAATTATCTAGTGTATCAACTATTGTGCCTTCAACATATTCCAGAAATTCATGTTCTTCAAGAGTGATATCCAGCCTTGCTTTCCATAGACTAAAGTTTGAAGCATCATTTAGCATATCCTCTACCTTGAAATAGGACAAAGTCATCTTGATGAGAAAACTTTGGTAGGAAGTGGTGTCCCTTCATATGATCTCTGATCACCTTAGACTTGTCTTCACTGGGGCTCTAATACCATGTTAAAAAATGAAAGTTCTATGCAGAAATTTAAAAATTATTTGCAAAAACTTGAAAGTTCTATGCCAAAAACTTAAGCTACTTTGCAGAAAACTAAACACGCTTTGTAGAAAATTGAATGGAACTCAATGTTCTTTGCAAAATGTTGAATGTACTTTGCAGAAAGTTGAATATAATATGTAGAAAAGTTAATGTACTTTGCAGAAATTGAATGTACTTTGCAAAAAATTGAATGGAAATGGATGTAATTTGCAGAAATAAAAATGTACTTTGATGAAAACTAAATGTTCTATGTTTTTGCAATTACTTAAAATGCATAATTCTTCTTCTAAACTTTTCATATCAGTAATTACAGTTGAACATAAAATTAAGGATCATATGAAGATATCCAAGCATAAATATAAGATACTGAGAGTTAGGTTCAATGACCAGGGAAAACCCCACTTTCAAAATTACGATGAATATTTGTAACTTCTCATGAAGTTTTAATCAAAATCACAAGACAATAACCTACTCTACTACTTTGTGGACAACCATTCACAATTTAGAACAAAAAATTTATACATGAAATAATAAATAACATACATGCAACAAGCATATTTCCTGAGGAAAGAAAACTACTAAAAACTCCAATGCCCACTTACATTAAATAAGAAGAATCGGGATGTATTACAATTTCTTTGCTAAACTGAGAACACCCTGCAACTGCATGACCTATCTCTCTTCTCATTGAAAGGCTTTGACCAGAACTTAGTCAAATTTTTCCTCTGTTGGAGGTCCAATTTCCTTTAGCTATTAATTGAGAAATTAGGCCCCTATTATTTAAGAAATTCCTAAAATTGATTGCACAATTCCTTTAGGTTGACACTATGATTGCATGCAATATGTGTACCCGCAAGACTAGTCTACAGCTAATGTTACAGTACCTTGGAATCTCCACCTCAATTGGTTAACTCGAATTTTCTGCATGCACTAGCTATTTTAGGTTGATTGATCAGTTAAATAGATGATCACTGATTTTGACTGAAGTCCCACTGCTTAACATGCCTTCCACTAGTTCCTCCAAAAGTTGGAACTAGTTTAAGTGAAAACAACCTGAGATAACTGACCTTGATTTCTACATATTAGCAATGACAAACGTTGAATTGAACTCTATATCCTCCAACTAAAATTTACTAAGTAAATTGGGTGAAGAAAGACATGTAACATAAGTTAACATCATCCAAGTTGTCTGTTGATGTGGAAATTCAAATTTTCCCAACTCAGTAAAGGCCAAATAAAATTGAGAATTTCTTGCTACATTTTTCAACAGTTGCTCTCAGCAAGAAAGGGGTCATCAACCACTCCTATCCTGCACTTGTGGAACTCAAACTTCTCTCCTGAAAAGACCTTTGTCAAAATCTCAACATCGCTTTCCTCTATCATAATGTACTACAACAACATATTTTCCTTTACACATAGTCTCGTAAGTTGTGATACCAAATATCTATATGCTTGGATCGATCTTGAACAAACAATATCCTTAAAGAGCTTTATGAAGCTTTGGTTATCACAGTAGATCATAGTTGGATCCATCATTGGACCAAACAATCCAACAAGTATGTCTCTCATACATATCACCTCACATTCTATTTGAATTGCAACCATGTATTCCACTTCTGTCGAGCTGAGTGTGACAGAGCTTTGCTTCTTGCTATACCAGGAAATCATTGCAGACCCAACGCTGAAAATTCTAGATGGTGTACTCTTTTGGTCTGATGGACTCTCCGTAGTTGGGAAAAATAATGAGGGGGGATGAATTAGTATTTTCAAATATTTAAATCTTTCAATTTCATATCCATATTTCTCATTGTGACTTTAATGAAGGGAAATCACATATGTACGTGACTGTTAGGCAGAAAGCTATCATATATCCAATAAAATTTACTTTTCAGTTAATTCATCATCTGTTTAACTTGAGCTAGGGTATCAATACCTCATTAAACATTAATAAATAGTAACCATGAGTAGTAAGAAAAAAATAATCATCACACATAAGCAGCACATCAACACACATGAACACCAAGATTTTTAGGTGGAAACCCAATGTGGGAAAAATCATTGTTGCTATCGTCTCTGTCTTCTTTTTATTATAAAGCAAAGCTTCTTATAATATTTTACTAGTGAAACATCATACCATCACACAGGAACCTACCTGTAGAAGGCTACAACATTATCTCATTTTCCAACACCTATTGGAAGGGAGATCCTATCCCCTGATCTCATTTTCTGGCACCCACAAGAAGGGAGATCCAACCCCCTTATCTAATTTACTAGCTACCCACTAGAAGGAGGCCTTGACCTCCTCATTGAAGGCTCCAACCCTCAACACCTCCACGGACCATGTTTCATAAATTTTCATACTGGATCCACCTTATACAACCCATCACAATTGTAGGCATCATTTCATTAAATTTTCAAACTGGACAGACTCCAGTCATTTAAGACCAATACTAAATATAAAAATTGAAAACTAATCAGTATATCTCAACCGTTGAAACAACTGAATCAACCAATCACTCAATAAAATGAAACCCAAATCAATCAACTTATCCTCGAACAACCAAAGCATTTAGATCACTGTAACCATAGTACTAATATTGAATCCAAATACTGCATCCACTTAATCAACTGAAAGCCCTGATCAACAAGATATCAGACTATATACACTACTTTAATGTAGCAAATCCGCGTGTATACACAACTTCCTTGAAGCATATTCACGTAAATATATCAAAACATTGAACCCTGAGACAAAACCATTGTCACTTTAAAATAAATACTAAATCATAGATAGATTCACTACATCATTTTGAAATAATCATAGAACCATCATTGATCTTCAATCACAAATAACTAGTAGCTTCATCATTCCTGAATCAATCAATGTTCAATCAAAACATTACTATTAAGCTCATATCATCAAGTGAGACTTCATTAACACATAACAAAAACACAACAAGATAGATTAAACTGATCAGACATCATTTTCAGAAAAACCCTAGTTTATATACGTTATTTCCTCAAAACATTTCCGCATGTATACGTGCTTTTTAGGAAAAAAATCCACGTAAAGATATGAATATATACACATCTTACAAGTATTAAACCCATGTGTGTATGCGCATTTTAGGTTATCAAACCTACGTACAAATTTGACATTACTAGCACAAACCTTCATTACACAAGAAAACTTCAGAAATACCCAAATCTTGGAATACACAGACTAATAACAAATTGTTGATGGTGCTAGATCCACCAACATTCAAGGGATCTCCCTAATATGAAGTCCCAACTAGAAATGGCAGCATTTAGTGTAGGAGTCCCATCTGGTATGATGGCCTAGTTTCCATTATCTTAAAGATTTGCCTTATCTCTTTCTTGGTAGCACATCAAAGGGGTTTACTTTGTCTTCAAACCATGAGGCTCACGTTCTTGGTGAGTGCTTATCATCACTTGTGTCAAGGTTCTTTCACTATAGAGCGAGAGGGTCAAAGTGAGTCTCAATTCAAAAGGAAATAGTTCCAACTCTATTAGAGACACACAATAGAGCAGGACATGCACAACTTCCAACAGAGTAGTCCACATGGACGCATCAATCACAAACACAATGTGAGCAGACAAAACGTAGAATACCTAGCGGAATAGTCCACATGAATGTGATGGTCGTTATAACAAGTTTACAAGAATGAATCTATCGAGTGTCCGACGAAATAGTCCACACAGGTGAGATAATGTCAACAACTGATATAACACATTTCCAACAACATATGTACTAAAACAACCAAAATAGTTCAATCATCTTAATAGAGGTTAAAGAAACATCCATTACAAGCATCCAAAGAATAATCTTACAAATGAATACAATACATGTGTAAAAATTTGTTTGCATGTTAACATTATTCTAAATTAAGTGAAAGTTCTAAGACACATCCGTACACCATTACATCACTAAGCCTGATAGCGGGGCATTGGAGCCACTTCTCGTTGTTCAAAGAAAATATTACATGCTCTCAAGTCTATGTGGGAGGAGCCAAGGTGAAAAGTCTTTTTTCATGTACAAATGAGCGGTATATATAGCCAAGGGCGAACTTGATGCTTGTCACGCTTCGACTTCCCTCATGACTATTTGACTTACATGACTCTTCAACTGACATGACTCTTTAGCTTTACATGTGGGTCTCTTGGACTTCCACGTTACATTACATTGATTACAATAGTATGGCCCATAGTAGAGATGTGCTCGATATGACTCATGAGATGAATCAACATGGCAGTGTTGGTATGTTCATGTTAATGGTTGTGTCCATGTTGAGCTATAGTGTTTCTAAGTGATGAGTGTGCTCTTGGTGTGCTCTTGGTGTATCATTGCTTCACCTCCGCATGGCAAGGCGTGTGGAGCCTTCGATGGTCTTAGTGTTTGCTTGATGTTGCAGGTGCATGTATCCCCTTCGCTGGTACTTGGCATGCTTCATGTGTTCGTTTGTTCACAAACAAGTATGCTAACATGCACTCCTTGTTCATCCTGTTCGTTGTCGCACCATGTCTCGTCCATGTACCTCTATCTGTAATCACTCATGAAAATACAACATCAAATCAAGAAATCTCCTAGTATACCATGATGTATCGTCTTTAATTTTCGGGTGCAAGTGACCGAGAGAGAGGAGAAGGCTCTGAAACTATAGAAAGCACATTTCAGGCTGGGGTTCAAGCTTCAAAGAAATATAAAGGAAACTTGAAAAGAGGTCATTGAGAGGTCGGGTTGAGCAGTCTAGAATAAACGTGACATTCTACGGGATCTAGCTTAGTTCGGAGGCAGTGTAGGTAGGAGGGAGGACATTGTTAATGAAAATTGCACAGATTCTTAAGGGAGTCTAGGAGTGGGTTGCAGGAGCTTGCTGGAAAAAAATGCGTAGAACTGGGAGGTAGGCATGAAGGACATGTCTGTGTAGTTTCCGTTCTGAGTGGGTTGTCAAGAAGCTAGAGGACAATCCAAGACAACCATGTAGCTTTCAAGACGAGCAGCATGTCGACTGACAGTGGGATTGGATGATAGAAATACAAAATTTCCAGAGATAGTGCAATGACAGGTAGTAGGTTCTTCTCTCTCATGTGTGTGCAATTTATTCAGTCAAGGGAGCTAGGCATATTGATAGCTTCTACGCAGTTTTTTTTTAGGAGTGAAGCCTAGGGTCAGTACTCGATCAAAATATCTAGTTGACCAGTTGTTATAGACATTTTTGGGCACTACAACCCCAAGCATGAAATTTCCATAAACCAATGGCTCCTAAGTCCCTAAAATTGTTGTTCTAACCCCTAAAGGAACAAGGTCAACAGATTACAGCTTCTCCCAGAAGTTCTCCATGAAAACGTGCTCAGAATGGGTCAAAACAGGATCATTTCAGCTGCTCCACAGGCTAGGTGCGTTGCATCTCACCTAAATACACTGGGTGGGTGCACTGCATTTCAAAAGGCCCTTCTATGGGGTGCGATGGGCGAGAAATTAAAAATGGCAGTGTCATTCCGCGTGGTGGAGAGGCAATGGAAGCTTCCAGAAACTTCTCCTGTGACACTTGCCTCTCTGAATTCGACCAAGGATGAGTAAGAGATCATCAATATCCAAGTGGAAGCAAGAACTATCAGAGAGAAGACAATAATCAAATCATAAGCTGACTCATCTCCATTACAAATATCTATATATGGATGCCTCATCCCAGAGATCCAGGGGGCTGGAATTTTGCATATTGTAAGGAATTGATGTTGGTTTCTCGAGACAAACATCAGATTGTTGGGTGATCTAAGCTTTGTATGAGGTGAAGAGGGGCTTCCTTGCTGAGAGGTTGATGCTGGGTCAGAAAAACTGGTTGTAACTCCTCTTGGCTTTTCTTTCTTGTTTATCAATAAAAGCTATTCAAGTTTTCCTCCATACTCTTGTGTCATTTATGTTTGTTGCATTTGTATGGTCAATTTACATCTGATCCTAGATTGTTTATGATTATAGATCCATGTATTTGTATAGTGCTATGCTACTGTGATCTTATAGGTACTCTGTGAAGTTGGGCGTGCAAGGGAACAAGTAGCGAAAGACTATCAAAGAAGAGAGGAATCGAACCAGGAGATTAGCGCAAGACAGAGGTTGGTCTTCTTTGTTCCTCTCTATCTATACTTCATAAAGGAAAAATGAAAGTAGCTTTACTTTGTTTGTTTCTAAGGTAGCTGTCACACCTTAGTGGGATAAGCAGTTCTGAGTAGACAATTTCCCTGTAACAAAATGGTGACTCCACTGGGGACGAATTAGTTTGTTTGTTTATCTTCCTTGTTGTCTATTTCATAAACTTATAGGTAGCATTCGAACTGCATTTTCCATAGAAAATGCAAAGTAGATAAATGCTCTTTCAGTCCATCTATGGGATCTGTTTATGATTTAAACAACTGATTCACAAACTTTCTGATTGCCCTTGTGATAGCTCTTAGATCCTCCTTAGATCTACCCCTGATTGTTGAATTACTGATTACCTTTTGCTCGGCCAAAACCCATGAACTGAACTGCAAATTGTGACTCAGAACCCAAGCAAAGTCTCGATTCTGGCCCAGTGCAGGTACCGTTATGGGAATCTGAAATTCAGCGCACGTCCTGAGTGTAGAAGGTGCGCTGCATTTCAAATTCCTTGTGTTACAGGTGCGCTGATCAGGCCAGACTTTGTGCAGTCTTGGTTTCTGTGATTCATTCTTTCCAGTTCCATTCCTGAATTTTGCTGCCTGTGATCAGTATATGTCTGTTTGAAACCCCTTTCCTTGCTGTTATTCTGCCTCCTTTGTACAAAAGAACTGTAAATGTTTTTGTGTGTTTTTTGAGTCATTTTCAGTTCTCCTTTGCAAAAGTAGCGTAATCATACTGTCATCCTTTGATTTGAAACTGTCACAAGTGTCGATTTCAATCGTAGGAAATTGTTTGATTGCTATTGATGGTCGATTATCCTATTACTATTGTTTTTGGTCTGAATTTGTGATTTTTCTAATGTCAAAACAAGTATTCATTTCAAAATCGTAAGGTGTTGTGATTGTCTCCATTTTTTATTTCAAAAAGAAACTTGTTGATATTTGTCGCTTGAAAAGAAATTCAGATTTGTGCATCAACTTTCTTCTTATCATTCATATACTAAGAAAGTAAAAAAAAAATACATGCATGTGCATTTGCATTTAGACAGTCTGATTGGTTTGATTTAGGAAAGTGCATTTAGAGTGTGCTCTTTGCTCTTTGTGAAAGAATTCTGTCTTTCTTTCCTTAGTAGCTAGGATTTTCATTGCACAAAGAAGATAAAAAGATTGTTTATCATCTTAGATTGCATTTTAGGAATTACATCTACATCTCACGGTGAACCTGAAAGGCAAACTTGATAAACAAGATCAACTATAAAATAAATTCAATGAATCTAACAACGCTTGGGAACCTAATGCACTACATTTAGAAGTCTAGGCTAGAGACATATTCTAGTGTCGTAAAGCCTAGTAACTGTTGTTCTCACTGATGGTTAGGTGATTCCTCCACTTTGAGACGATAAGTGCCAGTACGGACTTGTGCTCCCACGTACCGTCAAGTATATTTTGGGAGACCCCAATAGGCTTAATCCTTTATCCATAGGAAGCCGTGTCTACCACCCTATCGATCGCAATGCACTGAACACATCATTCAGGAAGATTGACTGTCGTACCGTAAAAAGTATTCTGCAGTTTTGCGATTGGTTTGGTAATTCCTCTACCTAGATTTCCAGAGCAGTCCCTTTCGTTCCTTTTCAGACTCTTTAACAGAAAAGGTCCATCTGAGCACTTGTCACTTCAGGCTCATTAAAAATCGAAGGAGACTAGAGTCATATTTTGTTTTTTCTCGACTCTTGAAAATTGAAAAAACAAGTTGTGTCAAAGAGTCTAAAATTCATTTAATTCAGAAACATACTTCCCCTTTATTTTTAGTTGATCGAGTAATCCACAATCGTGGAAGAAAGTCAATTGAAACCCTGTCGTTCGCGGAGGCTTACGAGTCAACCGTCTTTGTCTCAGGAATCGATGCTAGTACAGACAAAGCAAACTCATTTAACCGGTTCCAAATCTCTTGTTAAAGTTAGAACAAGTGTTCCAACAACATCAGAGATTCTGATTACTCCAAACATTTCTGGATTCCCTGCCTCTACAGAAGAAGTTCAGCAGCCACAAAAGGACAGTAGTACTGATCCTAGTCTGAGGGTAAACACTTGTGTTACCGAACTAGTTCCATTTACAACCGGTTCGGAGAGTCTTGCTCCTCAAACATCTGTCGCTACCGATTCCATACCTTCTTCGGCACCAGAAATATTCTACGGACCTGACGGTCTACCCCTTCCACCTGGTTTGATTGCCATAGAAGAGATTGTGGAAGATCCTCCAACTAGTACTCCATCGAAATTTGGAGTCAGGATCACTTTGTATCCTTCTTCGTCAGAAGTTAGTCTACCGCCAGCGGAAGCTCCTGTAGAATCGCTAGGTAATCTTTTGGATAGACTAGAAATGTCTGAACAACCATCAACATCTAGGACTGTGTCATCTGACACAGCGACGGAAGAACCCCCTACTATCACTCCAACAATGTTCACTGGTATACCATCTATCCCAACTAGCTCTCAATTGTTAGAAGGAGCCCACTCAGGGGCCATTTCGACAGTATGGCCTGTTCCTGTTTGTTCATCCAGATTAATATCCGGAAACTCTTATGTTGAGTCTCAACAAATTGATCCATTTGGAGGTCAATTTGGGTAGTCCGCCCCTTAAGGGAAAACTATTCCCTTGAGTTCTGGATTACCACCGTATGGGGGGCAGTATACCCTTTCATTATCCCCTCCGGGGGGACAACCATACGGGAGTTCACAACAAAATTCGGGTTATGCTAGAATTACTTCAAGCGGTTGGGTACCGATAGTACCTCAACAACCAAGAGTTGTATATTCGATGCAACAATGCTTACCTATGTCAAACATACCAACTACGCTAGCTATTGTGACGGTGTCGCAAGTTCAAGCGCTGCCTGTTGTATGCCAACCTCACGTTTCTCAGGTTGTAATGCAACAACCACTTGACCCTGCGACTCAACCACAATCGGCCACTGGTGGAATGTCACAGGTTCAGACGGGTACAATTACCCTCATCTTGGTCAAACAGTTAGTATCGGGCAACAGCACATGGCTTCACAACCATGGCTATTACAATACCAACAACCGCAATTCCAACAAGTATACCAAGGTTCTGAGCAACGAATATTTGCAAATAGTCGGCAACCGTTTATTCAAAATGGTCAAATTCAACCATTTTACAATGGTCATGCCCACGAACCTTACAAAAGTTACCAACATCAAATGCATTATGACGGTATGCAAAGACCAACTGCTTAGCCAATCCCATCTTATCCTGGGTATGCTTCACCTAACCTGAATCAATAGTTACCCTTCGTGGCAACTTTAGAGTTACCTGATTTAAATTGGTTAACAAACGATCCAATCGCTTATGCCCCTTCATGGCCAGCGATCCCGCATAAACATCAGATATTCCTAAATTTAATGGAAATCCGGGTGAAGATCCATCGAATCATGTGATGACCTTTCATCTGTGGTGTTCATCAAACACCTATTGTGGCCACCAACAACCCCCCTTCTTCACTTGACATTAGCAATAACATCAAGCAAAGAGGGGACCCTGAACGAAAATCCCAAAAAATACTTTTTCTAAAGTTTTTGTATTTCTCTCCCTAAGGCTCAAATCGCATCGCATGCCTCACATGCGCCCCTTAAAAGAAAAACCTCCGAGCAATACGATCGCCGATATGCGATATCGCAAATCGCAAGCATCACGCTATACGACGTAACCATTAAACGAGAACTTGCGATATTTGTGATTTGCGATTTGCGATCTGCGATGGCAGCGATCTGCGATCTGCGACCTGCGACCTGAAAAGACTTATCACACGATAGACCCATGCATTAAGCACGCGCCTTGAAAGAATTTAATAACCGCATGCTTAAGTATCTAGGAATGATTGCGTTACATTTATCGAAGAGTCAAGTTATGATGAATGTCAGAATTATGCATTCATTAGAGATTAATGCTTTCATGTCAAGTCTTTTCATTTCACTTCCCCTTTGCGTAGACTGCAAGACACGCAACTGATATAAGTTTATATGCAGGAAACATCTGAGGGAAAGAGGAAAGCGCCAATCAGATAGCAGAGAGAGAATGCCTCCGCAAACGGATGCCGCATGCAGCAGAACCACAGATTCCAGGCTATCAGCCAACCGGCACTGATGAAATTAGACTATCCAGGACTCAGAGTCAAAGGCGCACAAAAGCAGCATGTTCAGAAAAGATCCTAAAGCTCAGACCGGGTAAAGCAAAAAGAGAAATGCAAGTGAAGAAGGACGCTTCAGGAAAACCTGGAACAAAGAACGGAAGAAATTCTCGACACAGGGACTTGCCCATACAGCACGACTCCTAACCCACTCAGTCATTCGCACGACCAGAAACCGAAAACGGCAACAGCAAAATCAGTTCGAGAAGAAACTGGGACACGCTAAGTATACACGCGGCGAATACACCCAGCTAGAGAAAGGTTTTCGAAAATATCTTCTGGTCTGCCGGAAGGAAGTGCCAGCTCCTGTTATTTCCACTTTTATCTCCCGAGCGAAACAAGAAGGCGGCCAGCCGACTCTTCCCAGGAAAGCATTACACTGTTGACAGCACTAAAGAGAATATACAGAAACGGTCAGAAATTAGATTTTAAGTTTAGAAATAAAGTTG
Organism: Pinus tabuliformis; assembly: GCA_031772625.1. Lineage (NCBI taxonomy): Eukaryota > Viridiplantae > Streptophyta > Pinopsida > Pinales > Pinaceae > Pinus > Pinus tabuliformis. Next base: position 501,818,210 of record CM062814.1, on the reverse strand, counting down.
CTTTTAGTAAAAGGGCGGTCATTTGAGGCCGATTCCCTAATTTCATGTAATTAAGATTGATTAGTTAGTAGTATTTAACCCTTATCATGGTTTTTGGAGAAGGGTCCGGAAATCTGTCAAAAAACTTATCCTCACAACATGCACTTCTGCACCCTCAGAGGAGGTTTTTGATGAATGGATGGATCGAGATTTATTTATGTTTGCATTTTAATATCTGTTACTGATGTTGCACTTCTGTACTCTTAGCAGATGTTAGAACAAGTAGAAATAAATCATTGTTACTTGAAGTTTATTAGTGAAGTTAGTCATAAATGGTACTTTTATCTCTTGGCTAGATTCTGCTAGTATTCCTAAAGTGATATGTGGATGAGTTCTTTGTATGTTATTGCATGAATGTCTGCATTACCATTTGGCACTTCTGTACGGTGGGGTCATTTATTTATGTTTAACATATAGAAAACGGATTATGCGATATGTTGTTCACAACTACTCTGCCTAACTTCTTATGCAGAATGGTTTATCTTTATCGATTTATATTCTGATATCAGTTGAATGATATTTATTACCGGCTGCTGTTAGAAATCTTTCTAGATCGCATAACAAAAGAAAAACACCCCGGGTTAGCGTAGATTAGATGTATTTTTCTTCATTAGATTACATTAGCATAGAGTTAATTTAGAAGTTAGAATTAAGACTAGTTTAGAAGAACCCCCCCCCCACTAGATTAATACCATCAGACTCTACGCACACACACACACCCATCACATTGGGAAACTGGTCCCATTACCCCCAGTCGGACCCGCTACTCCAAACGGGCAAGGACCCGCCAAACAGGTTCCGGACCGGGTGGGTATCCCCCTTGTTGTTGACCCGACCTCGGGGCCCTCAACATTTCTGGCGCTAGAAGGAGGGCCTAGCTATGAATGGCACATAATTCAAAATCCAAATACCATTCTAAGAGCAAATCACCCTCACCAACTTCCCCGACTTCCCCAATACGACTAAACTCGGAACTGGAAGTCGCTCGGACATCCACTGCTGCTATACATCCATATACATCAGAACAACTTATTGTCGATCCCCCTGAAGTTCAAACCTTGATCTGTAAACTCCAGGGATTCTCTATTTTTAACCAGAAATCTGATAAATCTAAAGGCAGCTTGACTTCGCAATACAACCCTGCTCATCCCCTGACCCAATTGAAGAGTGAAAAGTTTGGCATTCAGCCAACCGAAATCCCTCTCCCCACTAGGAAAAGAGCAAGGAAAGCATTTCAAGAGTCTGACAAAGAGACTCTTTCATCCACCTCATCCATTTCAACTCCCTCTCCGCGAAGTCAACCACCCACATCTCCACCTCAAATCACTCATCCATCTTCCGCAACCCTTCCTCCACAATCGTCAAAGATCATAACTTCTCTATCTTCTCAACCTCAAAGATCATCTTCTACACTTTTACTAACCAGCAACTCAGCGATGGCACAATCTCCATGGAACAACCCTGGGGCGGTTTTAATGCCTCCACCCCTGAGTCCAATACCTGCCCATCCCGAGAAGTGGTTACCAATGTTCAATCCAGAAACTGGAATGCTAGCTGAAGAACATATCAATAATTTCATGCTTTCTGTTAATCTCAACGGAGTTACCAACGAAGACGCCGTGGTCCGACTCTTCCCCTATACGATGCAAGGGACGGCCGGGTCATGGTACTTTTCGCTACCCTCCGGATCTATCACCAGCTGGGATATTTTTCAAAATCAATTTCTCACCAAATTCGGCGATGATAGATCGACAGCGAAACTGATCAACGATCTGTCCAATCTTAAAGCTGAGGCTCGGGAACCCATTAAAGATTTTAACTTACGGTTCAACAAGATCCTCAATAAAATCCCCGCTGCTTCCCAACCCAGCGAGGAAGTAAGATGCGAATGGTACATCACGGCCTTACCTTCAAACTTGGCCATCTTCGTAGATAGGGCAAGCAAGACAACCTTAGTCAAAAACTTGGCTGAGGCATTGGCAGTCGAAAGACGCGTAGTAGCCCTAGAAAAGAGATCTATAATCGAAGAGCATAAATCTAAGAAAATCTCTTTCAAAGAAGAAACCAAGAAGAAGCAAACGAAGGATCCTTTCGACATGGAAGGATTACAAAAGGTATTAAAGGCCATGTCAAATGAGATGATTGATATCAGGAAACAAGTAGCAGAATCGTCCCCAAGAAAGCCTTTTAGGAGTTTTAAGAGAAATCCTCCTATGGAGACGAAGCCACCCAGCGTGGTCTCTAACGTGGAATCTGAAGAAGAAGAAGAAGAGAACACCATTGAAACGCATACCGACGATGAAGAAGTGGTGGAACTGCAAGGGATGTGGGATTTCATCCTCCCATAAGAGGAAGATCAAGAAGCACTTCCGGTTAGCACAAGAAGCAGAAATCAACTTGATCCTCCCCAGACTACCCCAAAACAGAAGGGCGCAAGCCCTCCAGCAAAAGAAAAGGTCGCAACAAAGAAGACAACCCCTAAAGCGACCTCATTTAGCCCAGTCCAATCAGAGCAATCGCCTCCATCAAAGACACTAATAGTGTCGGATGAAATGGAGTATAACATCATCGACGACATGAAGAAAACTAGGGCTAATATCACCCTGTACGAGCTGAGCAAATTGAAACACCAACAGAAGATCATGATGAAAGAGTTACACGCCGTACCTACTGCGCCTCTACCTACAGCTATAGCTTCCCATAATATAGGAAGACTCCCAATCAACGCGATCAATAAAATCGATCCAAATGACATCGCTTTGATTGGAGGGAGGTCTAGATCTCACACTCCCCCTTTCCTCCTCACTTACGAGATCTTTAACAGAAATGTGCATAACTTCTTGGTTGATTCTGGTGCTTCCACCAATATTCTACCCAAGTCAATATGTGCCAAACTTAATGTTCAACCGCAAAAATCCGCAGTGTGCATAGTTCAACTTGATCGATCACAAGTCGAAGTGATAGGCGAACTTAATCAAGTGAACATAAGACTATCGTCCAACCCCAAGGTATGCCAGGTCATCGATATTCTAGTTGCTGACATCCCTGAATTTTATGGTCTAATTCTTAGCAGGGATTGGTCCGAGAAGCTCCACGGATATTTTTCGACTGACTAGTCGCACATGTGGTTACCCTTCAATGGGAAGCCAAATCAAATAAAGGTTGAACGAGAACTGCACCAAAAGTACATAGTGATGGATCTGGAGGGAGAGAACGAAGCCATAGCATACAACAGCAGCATCATAGGCAACTATTCGGTAGACTCTTTCCTTGGAAATTTCAATGCTCACATATCACCATATTTAGAAAATTCAGTCGTGTCCCAAGTAGAAAACTTTTCCCAGACTGATGATTCAAAATGTGTTAGTTTCTTAGATAACCCTGTAAATACTTCTTTATTTTGGAAATTATATTTTGATGGCTCTAAGTCCAACGACGGAGCGGGAGCAGGATGCGTCTTGATTAGCCCAGACGGAAATAAGACCATGCTCACATGCAGACTAGAGTTCGATTGCACGAACAACACAGCGGAATACGAAGCCTTGGTGCAAGGCCTATACAAAGCAATCAGCTCCAACGTCAAATATCTTCAAGTCTTTGGAGATTCCGAGATCGTCGTCAAATAGGTACATAACACCATACACTGCATGTCTAGTCATTTAAAGCACTACCAATCTTTAGTGCAAGATCTCACTGCGCATTTTACAGCATTCAATATTTCATCAATCCCAAGACTTCACAATGCGAGCGCAGACCTGCTAGCAAACGTAGCCTCCAGACTCATTCCCTCCGAAGACTTTAGTCCAGATAGGTTTTCGATAGAATTAATTTTTAAACCGTCTATCCCTGACAACATCACCAACTGGAGAGTATTCAACGACGACCCAGACATCGTAAGTTTCCTTACCTCTGAAGGATCCTACTCAAACCAGATAATCGACGAGGACTGTCATGACCACCAAATACAACAAAATGGCACTGATAACGCCATACCCAAATCAGTGGTCAAATTAGAAGATTTGTATGACTTAAAAAGCCGGTTCAAAAGGTCAGCTAACGCCAAAATTTACAGTTCAACTCTGAACTACGAATCAATGAACTTAGGAACCGATGAGAAACCCCAAAACGTCAATCTAGGCCAAGGCCTAGCTCCTGAAGAAAAATCAGCATACATCTGTCTTCTACGACAGTACAAGAACGTCTTTGCCTGGAACTACGATGAGCTGAAAACTTATAACCCTTCTATCATTCAGCACACTATCCCTATGATCGACAACGAGAAACCCGTCCAACAGAAGCTCAGAAAAATTCACCCCAACCTGGAAAATCAGATAAAAACTAAGCTGAATAAGTTGTTGAGAGCCAGAATAATTTTTCCGGTCAGACATTCCAAATGGGTATCCAATATGGTACCTGTTAGGAAGAAAAACGGAGATATTAGAATCTGCATCAACTTCCGGAATCTCAACAAAGCCTGTCAGAAGGACAATTTTCCCCTCCCACCTATGGAGCAAATATTATAGGCTATAGCAGGCTCAGAATTGATGTCTTTCTTGGATGGATTTTCAGGATATAATCAAGTACTGGTACACCCAGACGATCAGCTAAAAACCACCTTCCGAACTAAATGGGGTACCTACGCGTATCAAAAGATGTCGTTCGGTCTGATCAACGCCAGCGCTACTTTTCAAAGAGCTATGGATATTGCGTTGAAAGGGTTAATCAATAAATCAGTAGTGATTTACCTGGATGATATAACTGTGTACTCCAAAAAACGAAGCGACCATCTCAAAGATTTGAAGCAAATCTTTCAAAGATGTTTAAGGTATGGAATCTCGCTTAACCCGAAGAAATCTTTTTTCGCTTTGAGTGAAGGAAAATTGCTAGGGTTCATAGTGTCCAAATCGGGCATTCACATCGAACCTGCCAGAATCAAAGAAATTTCCGAGATATCCATGCCCCATAACAAAAAGACCATGCAATCTTTCCTAGGACAGATCAATTTTGTGAAAATATTTGTCCCAGATTTTTCACGTATTATTTAATAACTTATTTCAGTAATAAAACGAATTTTTGATGGTTCGATTAATTTGATATTATATAAGCCAACGCGAGATTATATATATATAACTAACTTAGTGACCTGCTTTTATTTATAAAGAATAAAAATTAAATTACCATAGCTTGGCCTGCCCTTAAATCATGTGAAAATAGCGTCATTTACATCAACTTGCTTGTTCTTCCAATCATACTTACCGAAAACATTATGCTGTTGATATGAACAACCTCGTTGTCGATATGAATAACCCCATTGTTGATATGATCACCCTCACACTTCTCCTTTTTTTTTAACATCTTCCACCAAGATTTAAATGGTTTTTTTTAAGTACATCAACGTTTATGTCCTTTGCCCACGGGGCTTTGGATTGACGGTGAATGGGTACCTTGTTAAGGCACTCCTTGCGATAGGTCACCGGTTCAAATCCCCCGTGGGTACTTAGATTAGTCTTAACTTAGAAAAAAAAAAAAACGTTTATGTCCTTTGAGAAAATAATGGTTCTAATTATGACCTTGTTATCCATAATTTCTGTAGGTTTAATTCTTCATAGATTCTATATTTATGAGCTTTACATATTCTTTCGAATAATAAATATACATATATATTTGCATAAGCTTGTTCTGGTTTACTATTGGAGAAACTAAACTTAATACAAAATTTCAATTGTTTCATTATTCTAAAAGAAAGAGTTCTAATAGAAGTCATAGAAACAAAAATAATATGGATAATTGTTAGTTTTTTAAGGTCATTTCTAAGTAAAAAATTATTGAACTTAAATATTGAAATAAAAAAAGACAACATATCTGTAGGACATTCAACTAAACTAGAATGGCCCCTTGTTGCTTCCTAAGGAGAAGCTAGGATCAAGAGAGATTCCCAGTTTCTTCTCTAAACACTTACGCATTTGATCCATCAATATCATGTGCCTTTTCATCTATTTTATGATAAGGAAGATGTCTTCCTTGATTTCATTTCTATCAGCTAAAACTCTTCGAAGAAGAAATTTCTAATGCCAATAAATATCTACAATGTCCATCTACTGGTTGTAGCCACCTCTAATGTACAGGACATATCGAACCTAGTCTGCCACCTCCACTAAAACCTCTACATAAGTGACAGTGTGTGTTTCATCAACTAATTTCTATTTTTTTAGCAATTTCCTCTTAAAGTTTATTTAAGGGGTGAGTTCTCAGTATCTAGATTTTGAGCTCCCGACCCACATTTTCACCCTTGAAAGGTCACATTCCTGGTAGTATGAGACACCTCGATGTATCTTTTCTCTCTGATGTGGCATGATGCTTGGAAGCTAAAATAGGGTTTCAAAAGTATTAAAATGATGCCACTTCGAGCTATGGGTGACTAGTGGCAGCTTCTCAGAGAGGGTGACTAGACTGATGGGGGTTGGGTCTCTATGAGATGATAAACCTATGAGGGCCCTGGTCAGCATGAAGAGTCTAGCCACATGAAGATCCTAAAGTTCCCAAAACGGAGTAGTAGGTTGATCATAGACTACGATGCTATCTAGGGGATTGAGGGAGAATATTTGACTTAGCTGGAATGAACTATAAAACCTCAAGGAGGATACTAAATCCTCAATAAATAAACTTTCAAAGATGTGAATGAATAAAAAATATCCAAATGCATGTTGAAGCTACCCCAAGCTCTTATCATTTGGAGGAAACTTGCTAGGGAGGGTGAAGATAAGATTTTACTAGAATACTCTGAGCTTAGAAGGCAATTTCTCCTCCAACACAACTTGACATGTGGAACCACCCGAAATAATCAGAGTTTATAGAATGAACAAATAAGGTGAGGGAAATAGCTAAGATATGTTGGAACTTCCTTCATATCCCTCGAGCACAGACTCTCACTTTATCAAGCACCCTCCCTAGATGAGAAACTAAAAGAAAAAGTAGGCAAGGTTTCAACCTTTAGTGACTTAAAATGGAGAAACTACAAGCTCTAGGATGTGTGATAGCCATCATTACCAAGAAGATGTCATAGACTCGAGTTCATGAGTACCATGTGAAGTAATGATTTTGTGATCCCATGGTTACCATTTCAAACTAAATTTCCACCTTATGTTCTTAACTAAGGTTCTCTCTGGTGTGAAATATCAAGTTGACAAGTTCACTACACATCCTATAACGCATCCCATTTAGTCCTTCATATATTCTTATAACACCTCCTAACCTCATTAACATCCATTTCGTGTAGCAATTTACTATTCAAATTATGGGGTGGTGAAAAAGTGTATTTTTTCCAAATTTATGCATGACAATATATTTACAATATATCATTATATAATGCTTGACATTTAAAAAAAGTTTATTTTCTTCGAATATTCACATTTTCCCAATATAGAGAACAAGTTGAAACACACATAACATAATGTGGAAAAGTTGTGCTCATATACACTTGCAATGGGTTGAAGGTAACAAGATGCAGTACAATATTGTAAGGAATCAGTGTTGAGTTAACTATAAGATCTATATCATATTCCTAATTCATCTTCATTACCAACAAAAAGAGAAGGTGAGATGCTCCAAAAAGTTTGTATCAACCACTAAATTGATCACCATAAGTGCGAGGTGATATTATACATTGATGACTTTCTTAACAAGAAAAAACGGTTTCCACCATACTGTACCCTTTTGAGTATTGGTAGGGATTCACACACCTTTGAATTCCCTCATATGTTATTGAAAATACATGTTAGTTAATAAGTTAAAATAGAGAATTTGCGTTGACACTCTAGCTCTTGAACAATGGGAAGGACATAATGTTGCATAAAATTTAGACTTTTGTTAAGATTTAACCTCTCAGAAGTTAGGTTATTGTTAGTAGGGATTGACTCTTTTTAGTTTAATGTAAAAATCATGAGATCAAAAATATGTTTCCTAATATTTCAACTCTGAGAAGATAGGTCATTGTTAGTAGGGATTAGATTTTTGAATTATGTGTAGAAATCATGATATTTGAAACCTTATTGGTCCATGCTTAAAGGAAATAAGGACTATAGTCAACTATTTTCTATTTTATTTCAATCCTTGCATGCAAAAAAAAAACTAGCTTAAATATTTACCCCAATTTGTATTGAACAATGTTCCCAAGGCATACTAAATATTTGTAGCAAAGTTTTTTAGTCAATCATAAATTTTGACTTCTTATTTTGCCTCTGATCGATGCAAGGGACAAAATTTAATTCAAAAACTTAGGAAACATAGGTCACATATTTATATTTCATTGCACATGATTGAACTAATGTTATCTCTAACCTAGCATTAATTCATTAGAATTTTATGTTAACACACATTTTATATATAAATGCAAATTCAAAGTTATTTACACACTACCCTCTCTTATAAGGGCATGTCTTCCCTATGTGCAAACACGTTTCCTAGGTTGATGTGTTGGCCCTTGAATGAAAGTGGTTTATTATCACTTCATGACTTTGAACTGCTTCAAGTCCCATCAACTTCTCTATTCTTTTATCTTTACTTTATCTCTTGTAGTAACTCACTTATTCCTCCTCAATGGTGTAGTTCAATTTTCCATGTTTCCACTCAACTTAGGCTAATGGAGTTCCACTTTATATGCTTACACTTAGTTTAGGTCAAGTTCTCATCAATCACAAGAATTTTTTCTATTATACGAAGAGTTTTCTATTCAAATCTCAAAAAATGGGTTTGAAGTTGTATGTCATTTCACTAAGATACCAAGAAATTAGAATATTGGAATTGATATTTAGAATACATGGAATAACATATTCATAGTTAATTTTGCATTGAGATATGAACATTTGAATATTTATTATCCATGAAAATCTATACTAATAATGAATTGACAAAATCTATATACATTTGAATATTTACCATCGGAGTGAAATGTCTTTGAATGATGAGCTAATAATAGTTAGACAACCCACAAAAGAATTGTAATAAATGGGAGCTTTTACTCAATACGATTTCTCTAATGACTTATTGTTTGGTAGAATCTATCAATAATTGCATTTCTTAGATGTTTAAAATCTTGCAAAATATAGAGAGGAAACAAGAGCCCCGTCATTTTATAATTATTTCGAAAGAAATAGAGAAATTTATTTAAAAATGAACATACCTTTTTTCCTTATCGTTGCAAGAAGTAAAGTTGTCATCAACCCTCAAAACTATGCGAAATTTGAATTGAAGTTGGATGACGCATATAAATGAAAAATTGACTTGGTAATAATTTTTGTAAATTATAGTAGAAAAACATGTTAAAAGTGTTATGCATCTATTTAATTTTACCTACAATTAATTAATATTCGGTGTGAGGAATTGAAGCCATCTTCATTAGGTTTCTAATGGATTTCATGTTGGCCTTCATGTGGCTCACAATACTACCTTTAAGGGTCATAACTATTTATGTTAATGAGGAACTAGTTTCATATCCATGAGTTATTCACACTTTTGGCCTATAATGAATTGTTTAAGAAAAAGGTCCATCATCCTAACATTTCTACATAAATACTTCATTTATAATAAAAATGATATTTAAGGACTAACTAATAAATGAAAATCAACTACTACTTCACTTGATTGTTCACCAAAAATTTAAATTTCTATAACGCATCATTCTAATGGTGAAGCTAGAAACAAGGGTTATCCCAACCCAACAAGTAAGACCAAACCATTCATTATTACATAGTGGCACCTTTATTTTTTATAAATACAGTTTGGAAAACACTTCCCTAGTTGGAAACGAATTATATATGTGTGGGCTAGAGATAGAAAATAGGAGTACCAAAAGAAACAAAATTTAGAATCATCAACAAACCCACCATAGAATTGAAAGCCTCAATAGATACCAAAACAGGAATACACCCTACCCCAAACACCACATTCCCAAGTAGTGAGATATGGTAAACTCTAATTCATTCAACTTGATCGAATCATGAAACTAATTTTTTTATATCTATAATTGGATTTGTTACTCGGTACTATAAAGTTATATTAGCTGGGTTGAGAGGCCCTATTGATGGGACAAATTTTTCCACCAATAGTTAAGGGATCTCCCGAGTGCAAAATCTTGATTAGTATTTACACCATTTGGGATAGGATTCCCATCCAGTATGTGGGCCTGGCTGTGAACATGTTTCTTGGAGATCTGTTTTGGATAGGATGAACAACAAGCATTAGAAAACAAATCAAGATTTTGACAAACACAAGTTAATAATTTTTATGTAAGTTGAACATATGATATGTTGTGAACATAACAACAACTAAATAACATGACATGAACCTTAAAAGAAGCTTAAGTTAGCAATAATTCAAATAAAACACGTGTATAAAGGGAAAGTTTCATCCATAGACTATGAATTAGTACCTAATTGTAAACAAAAATGAAATCATTAAAAGCATACAATCCCATGTATGATACCATCAAATCACTGCAAGAAGAGTCTCGTAATACTAAACAACACATGTAGGGAATTATGCGCCTAGGCTCAAAGAGCTTCTAAAATAAAGTTCAAAATCCATAACACAATCACATGAAATTACCATGAAATTCATTAGTGGAAATGTAGAGCTACCACTTGAATCCTCAAAAATATATATAATCTCTCAAACAATATGCACAAATCAAATCTAAAACTTAATGTCCTTTGGATCTTTCCTTGAGGGTTTATTTATAGAAGGTAGCGTTACTTTTCACCTACCATGACCTTTAACCTACTTTCGTGACTCTTCAACTTCCAAATCACTTTTCACATTCCATATGACTCTCTACTCTAAATCTTAATCTTCTTTTAATAAAATAGAAATTACATCAAAATTAAAGAAACAAAAATATTCACAACCATCTAGCTTGTTGATGGAATGTTCTAGAGTCTCTATATGTAGATCTCAAACAAAGTATGCTGGCCAAATTTTGTATGCATGTGTGCTTGTCAAGATCTTGTGTTGTAGTGAACCTCCATGCCTTGTGAGACATTCTAATGAATCTATTATCAAGGTTGGATTTTTAGTTTGTACATGTTCAATAGTATCATGAGCTTTGTGGGCAACGTCACGATCTCAACGACATATTGCACAATCAATTATTTTGTAGCTTCGTAATTGTCTCTTACAATAGCTTATTTTATGTGATCTAGAAATGATTGAATCTCTTGCTTCAATTATTATTTATATCTTGTTTCACCTAATGTAAAAATGGAAGGTATATATCATACCTTGACAAGAGATTCCAACCTATTATATAAGGTATTATATGTGGCCAACACCTTGCCCAAGTCTCTGCTCAACTTCTCATGTGATTGAATATTGATCCTAATGTCAGTTTTATCCTCCTCCGTTGTTATCCATTTTTTCCTTGGAAGCTCTTCAATTGCATTAGTACACTTGATGATTCACTCCTATATGAGGTCAATTATTGAGGTGGCTAGTTTGATTAACATTCCTCTATTTTTTGACTCACTTTTCATGTTATGGAATGGAGCTATAACTAGATCCAAGGTGAACATCTCATTATAAACCAGATCCATTGCTTCTCCTAGGATCTTAACCTCTTCCAAAATGGATGTCTACAAGTCCTCACTTTAGGAGTGTGAGATGAGAAAAGCTTGGTTCCCATCTTGTAAATGTAGAATCTTCTCCTCAGAAACAATTAACTTGGCTTTCAATTATTCAACCTCTTTTGTTAATTGATCTATATGTATTTTTGTGGCAACTCTAAAAGTGGTCCTGACAGAAGCTATCACTCCATGGTTCATTGTAGTATACACTATTATATCCCTTTCTGTGATGACTAATATGCGATTCACTAGACTCTTGGACAAGAATATATGCTTTTCCTTAATGATCTTACATTTGACTTGGTTAAAGGTAAGCCTTGAGAGATCCAATACCTACTCTTCCTCTTCTATTGTGATGCCTAGTTCTTGTGATGATAAATTTCCCCCAGTGATGGAAGTAGGAAGTGGGACATTCAATGTGGGTGGCTCCAACTATGTTTCTCGACCTTTTAACCTGAAATATTATGATAACTTATCGTCATGCTCCTTATTCATTAATCGTTGCTCAAGTTGTTCTGCTAGGGCTTGTTCTTGCATCTTGGTTTCTTCCTCCTCCTTTCTCTTTCTTTATTCTTCTTATTTCCTCTATTGTTATTCATTATCTTTCTCTTTTAGTTGTTCCTCTCTTTCCATTTCTTTGCTACTTCTTTTTCCTCCTTTTTATTTCTTCTGTGTTCTTTATTTTTATGGGATATTTTATTCTCCTCTATTCCTCCCACTTTTTCATTATTTTCTTCTTATTTATTTCTCATCTCTCACTCCTCTTGGTTCTTTCTCATGACTTTCTCCTTTTTCTTCTTCTGAGCCTCTACTTCTTCTTCATTATTCTTTTGTGCTTCTTCCTTATCAGCTTTTTGCTTCTTTTATTTTGCCTTACTTGTTTATCCTACCCGCATCCTCTTGAGAATAGATTCTCTTACTTATGAGGTCATGCTTTGTTTGGTGTCATGCTCTAATTGCTCTTCCTCTTCAATTTTCAGAACTGAATTTAGTGTTTTGGAAGAATTATAAATGTTTTAAACTTTATCCTCTTATGCTTCAATGACTGAGGCACATTCCCAATCAAATCTAATTGCTTTGCAATGTGCCATGAAAATAAACCTTGGGTCATATATATGGAAATTTAACTCACGAAATTGGAAATGTTGTAACTCTTCAACTTTTGCTTCCACTCCCTTGGCACTTTTAATAGAATAAGATCTGATGTTTAGTGGGAATATGGGCCATGGAGCTTTATTGGCTTTAACAAAGGTCTTGCACTAACATGTGGTGAGCTGGTAAGCCACCTCCTGCAACACTTTTTTTTCTATAACGAATGTAAGAAGAGCATGAGGAGGATTGTAAGCACCAAAAACTTTGATATAAGTAACACCCGCATGAGGAAACTAGTCTACAATAAAATGTAGAGAGGCTCTTTCAGACATGCATGGAGGCTTTGTCCCAAAAATATCATAATATAAGGGAGAGATGGAGTATTCTACAATATTTTCATACATACCTATATACCTCATGTTCCACAATCCTTTGTAATATATATGCAAAGATAATTCCTCTTCGGGACTCCATTTCAAACCAAGCCCTTCAAAGTCACACTTTACACATATTTCATCCAATATGTAAGATTGCATATAAAATTATGTTTTCTCTCCCTCCATCAGATTCTTTACTATATGGACAGTAGACTTAATGGAAGATGCTAGCATCCTTGCCTAGTTAAAAATTGCCCCCTTTAGTGGCACATATATGCATCAAGGGGACCCAGGTTTCCTGAAAGGTTTTTGCATTTGGTTTGACATAGAGTCCACACATCATAGCAAACAAAACTTGATAAATTTTCATGAGAAATTTAGTCTTTTATATCCCATTTTCTCTATGCCTAAAGTTATTTTTCTCTTTCCACCAAGACTTCAATACATCCTTGGTTGTACCATCGAAGCTAGGAAACCACCTAGTTATAAAGGTCTCTTGATGTTTGAGGAACTTATAATACTTTTGCAATATTTGTTGTTGTAAATGATGCCACAAGTTCTCCTTTAGAACCTTTGACTACACATTTCTCCTCATCTATGTGCTAAGGAGTCCACTCTATAGTATTTGCACATGGAAATACTAGTGGGTGTGCACAATCTTGTGTAGCCAAGACTTATCTATATTGATGTATAGCTGAAATTCTTCATCTTGTGGGATGTCTTTCCAAGAAAGAGTTGTATATATGTCACCTAACATAAGCTTCATTTCCTTATCAATATAACAAGTAGTATCACCATATACAAAAAACTTACGAGAGATGTTCACTACTCCCATAATGTTTCTTTCTAACCTACCAGAGCTTCTTCTAAACCCCCTTATGAAATCCTAAACCATATTTCTGGAAGAAGAAGATATGTTGAGGAAATATATATTAATGGTACCTGAAATCTCGGAGATATTCATCTTTGAAACAATATGTTAGATTATGGGAACAATATTTACTATCTACAAATAAAAATGTCATGGTTAAGGTCATGCTTAGGGATGGTAGGGTTAGGTTGATCATGTTTGTTAGGGATGAAGTCTCTCTATAGGTCGTAATTCCAAAATATAGGGCAAGCTGCTATTTTTAGTTAGTGTGCCACTAAGGACTATAACTACGATTTCTGGCCTAAGGGAAGGGTGGGATTAGTCTAGTCACATATCTTTTTCATAGTGGAGGTCACATTTTGGAAATAGTGTCACTATTAACTAGAAAGGTGCCTTGTGACTTTAAGGGGTCTAAGGCCATGGTTAGTCACATTTTCAAGCTTCAACCTCACTAGATGTTGGAAGTGCAACCTAGTAATAATCACAGTTGGAGGCTTTTGTGTAAGTCACACCTTTTGACTCTATTTTAACTGCAGAGTATAAGTGCAATTTCCGACTTCAAGGGTGGATGTTTCCTATAATAGTTGCACATTCAATCTCTAGTGACACTATAACTTAAGAATGCGATATATGAATTTCCAAAAGGGGAACACCGTGCTAGTCACATTTCCTGATCACAATGGGTCTGGATACCAAGGAGAGTGTTAATTTTTTTATTGGTTGAAGGGGGATTTTGTTATTAACTGATTGCAAGGAGAGCGTATGGGTTTGAAAACATTATTGAAAAGGAGTGGAATGACTCTACAATGTTTAAAAAATTGATTCCCCTCAATAAATTCATATAATTTCAAGCCACAAACCATACGATTTTACCAATTAATGGATGCACACAATTAAATTGGGGAATTTCAATGAATGTACTTGATTTGGGTAATTTGATATAGCCTTTGTAAGGAATTTGAATTAAATTCAAGCGTGGAATAATGTGTAAAACGAGGGTAGAAAGCCTTAGTAGCAGAATGATGGGCTATGGTTCAAGGTTATGAGTGTTGAGTCTTGAAATTGAGAGGAGAATCAACGCCTCTTTGAGAGCATAGTTTATCTAGTCAATAGAGATGTTGAAGGAAAATGTTTGATGGTTGCATGTGAAGATAATAGGGAAGAAGGTGCACATTAGGAGTTATAAATACACAAGGTTGTGGGAAATGAATTAATTTAACACTTGGAAAGTAAAATAAAAGGTAGTAATTACAAGGGAGATGTGTTGCTTACCATACAATCACAATCATTGACTTCATTTGGAGGAGATGTTTGCTCATCCAGTGCTGAAGTCAAAATGAAATGAAAGAAGGGAAGACTTTTGATATATAGGAGATGGCACGTCTAGAGAGGTCGCAACTTGAAATTGCGACATATATTTTTTGCATGAGCTAGAGGTAATCCATGTCACAGATCACACTTTTAGTTCACAACCAGAAATGGCTAGGAGTTATGAATTTGATTTCCGACTTAAGAGAGTGATTCTCTTAAGGTAAGCTGCAAATCACACTTTTAGAGGTTAGGGAACCTAGTTCTACAAGTTATGATTTCAACTTGCGATAAGGGAAAAAAGATACAAGTTTTAAATATTTAAATATAAGATGCTTAGGATGAAATGGAACCATAGATAGGTCAAAAAATGAGTCAAAGCCTAAGAAATCATAGGAAAAATGTTAGAAGGAATTGGGTAAAGTGGGTAAAATGACTACAACAACTAGAAATTTAATGGTAGGAGATCAAAATATTTTTTCAACCTGTACTCTAAGATGAATTTTAACCCATAGGAAGCGGTGTCTTAGACTGATCGATTCCACTAGTTTCATTGTGCAACCCTGGTTATCGGTGTAGTCTCTCTATCAATTTTATTGGCTTCTTCCAGAAAAGCTTCATAAGTTAGGAGATGACAGTAATAAATTCAATAAGGTATTATAATAGTGAATATGTGAGCTGAATATGTTCAAAATTAAAGTGATTTTATAGTTTTTCTCTTCTGTCGGCAAGCTTGTTCAATACCCTGATGGAGTCACTCAAGAAATCAAAAGCATTGCTTCATTGCTAATGGGCGTGTTGAGTACCCTAGCAAAGTTACCTGTGCCACACCTCTACCCAAGAAGCATTTCTCATTCCTTACCCTTTATCTAACTACTTTTCTTTTACATGCACATTGGCATAATTTATTAGACATTAATTATGTTATGGTGGATGATGGATCCCGACTTATTTTATGGCAAGAGAAGATTTTCTTTTCTTTCAAAGACTAAATGTTGAGTCTCCAAAATATCATCCACTTTCACCTTCATTTCCATCATTTTACCCTCATTATGTAACTCTATAGGCCCAAAACCTTACATTAAGTAACCATTTTCATAATCACATGGGTTTATCATTATTATTTTCCAAGTCATTAATTTTAAGTATTTTAAGAGAATTTGTGATTATATATTAGAAAATTAAAGTGTTTTCATATATATCTAAAAGTGTTATGAGTTTTGTGATATTGTAGTCCTACTTGGAGATTCTAGAAGGGTCCTACTTGGCCACCCAACCACAAATTGGAATTTCAAATTCCAACTATGAAGATTTGGGGAATAATTGTAGAAGACATGGATCATTAACTATGCACATTCAAAGGAGAAGGATCATGGATAAGAGAATTTTGAGAGTATTTGCATATTACATTTTAAGGAGATTGGTTGTAACCACAAGAGATAACTTTAGATTTAGGAGAGATCTAAGGATCTATATTTATTGAATAGTTATCCTCAATTTTTGTATAAATATGAGTAAACCCTTCATACAAAGGGTTATAAAAAGTTGTTAACTAGTTAGTGATGTTGTTAGTTGTTAGGTGTTAGATTTGTTAGTTGGAGGTTCCAAGTTCCATCCAAGATGTGATTTGTAAAGTGAGGATATAAAATTCTTGTAATATCTTGTATCTCATTTTATGAAATGCATACTACTACTTTGATCTCCAAGATGTTTTTTTTTAGTGTGTTTGCCGAGGAATGGAGGGCCCCCATTAGAGACACTTTGCACACCTTTGTACATATTGGTAACATAGTGTAGTTGTTTTATTTCATTTATTTTCAGTAAGTGTGTTTTCATTTTATGCAAGTGTGCTTTTCCTTTCAGCAAGTGTGATTTCATCTTAGCAGGTGTGAGTGTGTTTTCAATTCAAGTAAGTGTGATTTCAATTCAAGCAAGTGTGATTTCCTTTATGCAAGTGTGATTTCAATTTATTTATGTTTGGTTTGGTTTGGATTAGATTGATTTAATTTTCTTTGTAATTAGTTTTAGTTGCATTATATTAATATATTATGATAAATACCCATATATTACATATAGTATAGGTATACCTCATCAGTTCTACAAACCCCGCACTAACAATTAATGGTATGGATTTAACTCACAATTAAATCACCCAACTCTAAGATTTTCAGAAAAGATTTTTCTCCCTATCGATTTTCTCCCTTTCCTTTCTATAACTACCAGGTCAACCCAATTAGAACACTTTACAATCCAATTCAAGTAATATAAATCCTATTAAGGATGTGGGGGTTTTCAACTTATTATAGTTCAACATAAAATCTAGTTTGTATTTTCCTTGTGGATATCATTGACCTATAAAGACGTTTGAGACTAAACAATGGAAAGAGATATAAATCTAGCTAATGATTAAACCATTACGACACTCTCTGTGAAGCATTCAACTTATTAGTAATGTCCTAGAGCACTTTATTTTTATACAGGGCTTTTATTTATGTACATAAACCTTTTGGCTAAGATTGATATGAAAATGCACGAGGAAATGAATGTGAACTAAAAACATGACTCGAAAATAAAGGCATGAAATGAAATGCCATGAAAGTAATATGTACAAAGAAGAGAGAAGCTACGAGAGATGGTAACCGAAACATAACTTCAAGTCTTGTCCATTTTTGGGAATGGAATTGGTATTCCCATATAGGGTTTGGAGACAATAACTATTTTGGCCAATATTTTCTTCGACTTGATATGGACCAACCCATAGGGATTGAAACTGGGTTTACTTTTACTTTTATTCATGGGATTTCTCCCATTTCAAAACAAGGTCTCCCACACAAAATTCCTTATTACCTGCATATTTCTTATTGAACCATCTCTTGATCCAATTCTGGTGTGAGGAAAAATTTTCCTAGGTTTTTCGCCTTTCTTACTCAAGTTTTAACAGTGTCAATCATAGTTTTCATAATTGGTCACAACCAACCATGAATTTCTGGGGAAAATTGTAAATCAAGGAGTTACATGTTATTCGATAGGATTGCTTCTTTTCTGAACATGAGGAAGTAAGGAGAAGTACCAAGAAAATTATTAGGAGTAACCTGATCAGCCCAAATAGCATTGTGCAAACTTCTCTATTGAGTGCGCATGGTTTTCTTGATGAATGAATTAGGTTCATATTGGTAGACTTGGCTAGTCCATTATCTTGGGGTGAGTAAGTAAGAAAATGTTTTAAACACAATTCCATTCTCCAAAGAAAAATCATACAACCTCAATGATGAAAAATAAGTTGCACTATAAAAAATAAGTGAGGTTGGGACACGAAACCTGGTAATGATGTTCTGATTGAGAAATTGAATTACCTCCTAATAATTCACTTAACTGAGTGGCATAACTTCTACCATCTTGTAAAGTAATCCATGATTTTGAGAATATAGTTGTGATACTTTGATGAATGCAAAGTGATTCCTCCAATTACATCTAGGTCCCATTATTGAAAAGGCTCTTCTATTGCAATGGTTTTGAGTGGATCACCTAATTGTATCTCTCTTCTAGAAAACCTTTAAAAAATGGAACATTTGTGTGTGTAAGCATGAGAGTCTCTAAATAATGTAGGCCAATAATAACCTACCCTCATGATATTGTGTACTATTGTATTATCAACTTAGTGTCCTCTTGTCAGTCCATCGTGCCCTTCCTTTAATACCTTCTCAACATTAGAAGATTATAGACATTTCAAAAATTTCCATTATGGTATTTTCGATATATATTTCCATGGAAAAAGTTATAAGAAGAGGATTTTAACCTGATGGCCCTTTTCCACTTTGTCAATAAACTAGAAGGTAAAGTACCTTGTTCCAGATATTTCGTTAATTCCCCATACCAAGATGATGGTGAAATAAGTGTGGGTGTAAAATCATTGTTATACATCTCAATCTCTTGTTCCCATTCTAATATTTCTTAGTCATTTGGATAGTGGCTTTGGAAACAAGATTACATAATCCATCACATTTGACTATGTGATCTAGCTTGAACTCGAGGACATATTCTTGTAAACAAGTCATCCAATGGGATCTACATTCTCCTAGCTCTTGTTTCACAATTAGGTATCTAAATATAGGGTGAGGAACAAACACTATGATATGTTTTTTAAGAAAATAATGCCTAAAGTGTTTGAAAACCTTGTACATAGCATAAGGTTGATTTTGTATATAACGAAACCTTGATCCTTGCATGCCAATAGTCTTAAAGAAAATTGGCCATTCATTTCCTAGGTCTTCTTTTTGAGTCAAAATGGTTGCTAATGAAAAATCTGACACAAAAGTATATAGCATGAAATATTTATTAAAATCAGGGTTGTAAAGAGTGGGAGCCTCTACTATATCTTGTTTTATTTGCATGAAAGCTTCCTTATCCCTTTGGTTCCATTTATAAACTACATCCATTTTTATCGTAACCTACAATGGCCTAATGATTTGGCCATAATACAAAATGAATATAAAAAAAAATTGATTTTTCCCGAGAATGATTACATATATTTCTTACCATTTGGATATGGGATCAGGTTATGTCTTGATGCATTCATGGCCAATTGTAATACCATTTTTTTCTATGATCTATTCTAAGATATTCTCTTCGAAAATGATGAAAATGATCTTGTTAGAGTTGAGCGATATGCCATATTTTTTGTAGTGTTAAAATATGTACTTTAGATGATGCAAACGATCTAATCTTTTCTTTGAAAATACTAACACATTATCGATATATACCGCCACACTTTGACAAATCAAGCCTCTAAACACAATTTCCATTACTCTTTGAAAAGTAGCCCTGGCATTAATAAGTCCAAAGGGCATGCATCTAAATTTAAATGTTCCCCATTTGGTTTTGAAAGTTGTATTCAATTTTTTTGGCTTAGCTACTAGAACCTAGTTATAACCAAAAAATCCATCAAGTAAAGAGAACATCTCATAGCCTAAAACCATTTGAAGGATTTTCTCCATTGAGGAAAATGGGTAGTTATATTTATCTAAAGCTCGACTGAGATTTTAGAAACCAACACATAAATAAATATCTCTAGATTTATTTCTTACAAGAATGATATTTGAGACCAACATTGAATTCCTAACTCTGAAAATAATCCTTTCATCTAAAAACGTCTTTATTTAGTTCTATATGAGAGGCTCAAGTGTTGGATGTACCTTTCTCAGTTTATGCTGGAAAGGATTTACCCCATATTTTATTGGAACGACATTTTGTATGGTCCAGGTATCATATGCCTTTAGGTATTCATAGGTGTAATATCCCTCTACTCTGTAGTGTTGTTTTCGTTTTGTTAAATATCTATGTGTATAGGAATGACAAAAAAGCCATGAAGATACTTTGGAAAACAATTTGTCTTAAATAAGTATTTTCTTTATTAATAAAATGGATGAAACTTAGGCACTAGGAAGAGACACTGGAGAATGAGAATGGTTTCCAAAAAGAGGAAAATCCAGAAGATCTCATTATTAATGATATTGGATAAGTCCTTCAAGATAACAGTTCTAGAAAAATTCTAGATATGACTAAGGGATGAAAGATAAAAATGCCTTAGAAATGATTATTTGAGTAAAGATGCTAAGTTGGTTGCACTTAAAGAACCACGGGAGAAAAAGACAGGTTGTTCAGGGAAAATCCTAGGCAAGTGGGCAATAAAGCTCACAAAAGTGGGACACCAAAAAAAAGAAATGTAGGAATTTAGAGGGTAAGTTCCTCAGATAGAACACTAAGGGACACCGCCCACAAACAAATCACAGATCAATACACCACAAAGACGGAAATAGTCCACAACCTGAGCCAACACGACCACTTTAGGCAATTTAGTAATAAAAGAAAGAAATTTTACATGAGATTCTCTCATGAACGATCCCCCTACAAATGACCCTCCATGCTATTTAAATAGAGATCATGGACCAATCGAGTGTTAAGCCATGGATCAAGTGCTGGTAATACCGACAAGAGAATGAATCATCAGATCACTTAATGTCTAGAGCATATCGTGACCATCAGATTGTAAGTTACAAAAGTACATAGTAAAGAAACACACTTTACCTAACTTTACACTAGACCAAGTTATACTTAAATATTTCCTATCTGTCGGAATATCCTAACATCCCCCCTTACGAACAACTTGGGATAGGATTGAAGGATGTACAAGTATGACACAATAGGAGAAGCAATGAGGCATTAGAGACTATCCCCCCTTAGTGACAACATCCTAAACTCCAACGATAAATCAAAGTTTAGTAAACTTCGCCTATGTCAGAGCCTTTGTAAAGATGTCTGCAACTTGATCATCAGTGGAACAATATTTCACTTCAAGAAAATGGTGATGAATGAGATTTTTGATGAACTACGTGTGTAGTCCAATGTGTTTGTTGTGCTAATGTTGGACTGGATCTTAGCATAGTTGAATGGCACTTTGATTATCACACCAAAGTGTAGTCAGATGCTGCTGCTGAAAGACAAACTCTGACAGGATCTGACGAAGCCGCAAGGCTACCTTACTAGCTTCTACGGTGCTATGATACTCTACTTCTACTGAAGAAAGAGAAATGGAACTTTGTTTCTTACAAGCCCATGTAATAGGTCTAGAACCAAGAGTGAACACAAAACCTGTAGTAGACTTCCAATCATCAGGGTCACCAGCCCAATCGGAATCAGTGAATCCAACTAATAGAGGAGATGCTTCTGCACTGTAATGAATCCCAAACTGAATTGTATCTTGAACATAACAAAGTATTGTTTTAGCTGCTTTTCAATGACTTTCATGTGAGTTTTGCATAAACCGAGCAATAAAGCCAAAAACAAAGGAAAGGTCAGAATGGGTATGGGTAAGATACAAAAGTTTTCCTACAAGTTGACGGTATAAGGTAGCATCAACTTTAGGGGAAGTAAAAGTGACTGAAAGTTTCACTCCAAACTGAAAGGGAGAAGGGGCTAGCTTATAGTCTTCCATTTGAAAGTGGTGTAGAAGATGGCAGACATACTTGGATTGGGAAAGGGAACTACATTCCTTCGATTGCAAGACTTGAAGACGAAGAAAATAATGCTAGTGTCCTAAGTTTGTCATTTCAAAAGTACTTTTTAAGGCTGGACTTCACATGATTTATAAGACTAGGATCACTATCAGTAAGGATAAGATCATCAACATAAAGAATAAGAATGATAAGAGACTTACCCACTTTCTTGGTGTAGATAGTATTGTCAAAATGACACCTAGAAAACCCAATATCTAAAAGAAAGCTATCGATTTTGGCATACCAATCCCGAGGGGCTTGCTTGAGACCATAAAGGGATTTCTTAAGCCAACATACAAGGATGGAGTTTATTTGTATAAAGCCATGAGGTTATTCCATATAGATTTCTTCACGCAATTCCCCATTCAAGAAGGCAGATTTAACATCCATCTTATGGACTTCCCATTTGAAAGAGGCAGCAAGGGAAAGAATAAGGAAGATAGAGTTCATTTTGACAACATGGGAGAAGGTTTTAGTATAGTTAATGCCTTCAACTTGTGAAAAACCCTTAGCAACAAGACAAGCTTTATGTTTATCAACTTTTCCATCTGGTCCAAACTCGGTTCTGTAACCCATTTGCATCTAACAAGCTTTCGACCCTTTGGAAGAGGAACAAGATCCCATGTATCGTTTGCCAATAATGAATGATATTCTTCATTCATAGCTACGTCCCAATGTGGATGGCTTGAAGCTTCTACAAAGGTGTCAGGATCATAATTCATTGAAGCTTGAGCTAGTAAATAAAAGGCTCTATCGAATTGAGAATGTGTACTTCACTGATTTGTAGGATCACCTGCAAGAGCACTTGCTACATCCCGAATAGCGCGGACCCATTTTGGAAGCTAAAGAGCTGAAGGAGGATCCTGGGAAGGTGGGGGAGGATTTTCATCCTTGCTATCATAATCTGAAGAAGAAATATTTTTATAAGTAGAAGGGATAGAAAGAGGTGTCACATCCGTTGAACTAGCCTCGTAGATCGATATATTTTTAGCAAACTTTACATCTCTTCTAATGATAAAATTTCTGGACTTATGTGGAATAAGCCTATATGCTTTGATATCTTCACAATATCCAACAAAAATACATTTTTCACTCTTAGGTTCTGAGGCTTTATGTTTCTCATCTGGAATATGGGCCCATGCTTCACTTCCAAAAACATGAAAGTGACTAACGTCCAATTTAATTGAGCTCCATGCTTCCTCTAAAGTGAAATTCTTTAAAACATTAGTAGGAGTGAGATTTACTATGTAATTTGCACAGTTAATTGCTTCTGTCCAAAAATTAAGACTAAGTCCTTTAGATTGAAGCATACAATTAGCCATTTCCTTTAAGGTGTGATTCTTCCTTTCAGCTACACCATTTTGTTCTGGACTATATGGAACAATATGTTGCATTTGAATTCCATGCTTAGTGAAAAAGTTGATGAATTTGTTGTTAACATATTCTTCATCATTATCAAATCTTAGCTTAAGAATTTGATGTCTAGATTGGTTTTCAACAAAGGCCTTAAAGGCCAAGAACATGTTAAATACTTCACTCTTGAGTTTTAAGAAGTATACCCAAGTGCATCTGGAGAAATCATCAATGAAAGTTAAGAAATACTTGTAGCCAAAGAATGAAACAACTGGAAGTGGACCACATAAATCACTATGCACAAGATGTAAAGGGGCTGAGGCATGCCAAGAGGCATGTTTTTCAAAAATATCTCGATGATGTTTTCCGAGTACACATCTAGAACAAACACCATCATTGCAAGATACCATAGGAGGACCTATCACCGTATTCTCTTTACATAGATTTTGAAGTGAGCGATAGCTTAAGTGACCAAATTGCTCATGCCAAAGTTTGCTCACTTCATCATTATGAGCAACAAATACCAAGGGAAGAGTTGATGACCCAAAGTTGTTAAACTTATACAACCTTGTAGAATCATCAACAATGCTAGTAGCTAAAATCTATTTAGGATCTCTTAAGTCCTTAATTACAACATCATGAGGTGAAAATTCAACAATTTTACCTTCACCTGAATGAGTTATCTAATATACAGATAGAAGGTTGTAGAATAAGGTTCGAACACATAATACATCATTAAATTGAACATTGTCTAGATGAACCGTTCCAGTCCCTACAACACTAGGAGATATATCATCACCAATATATATATTTTTGGTGTTACAATCATTTAAAGAAGAAAACATGGCTTTGTTTTTGGCCATGTGATAAGAAGCTCCAGAATCAATGAGCCACTCATGAGAATTATAAGAAGAAGATACATTTAGTGCATAACTAGATCGAGATGCTTGACAACCACATTTAGAAAGTGATATTCCTGAAGATGAAGTTGAAGCTGAAGAGTTCTCCAAATGGATTTTATGCTTCCTCATTGCTTCTTCTAAGGCTTCCATCTTCTTATAGCATTTGGATTCTAAGTGTACATCTCGATTACAAAAGTTGCAATGTCTATTAGTCTTCTTCCATTTGTTTTTATTTGCCTTAGCATTTTGTTGAATTGATTTTTCATTTTGAGACTGAAATTGCATAGAACCCTTGTTTGGTTTAGGACCATTCTTTTTAGGACACTGCTTCTTAGGATTCTTTTAATTTGGTTGTTGTTGGCTGGTTAAGGCTTTCTTAGAAGAGTTTCCAGGATTAAGAAGACCAAGATGTAAGATTTTTTCTTGTTCTCTTATTAAAGAATCACAAAAGGCATCAAAGGAGGGGGACATGTAGTCTTGTGTTTGAGAAATAAAGGCTTCTCTAGTAGAATGGAAGGTGGAAACAACAACAAAGTAGGCTGGTCCCAACTTAGTAAGAATGGAATAGATAAGGCTACAATCTTCTTTCTTAACTGTAACACCTTCCAAGAGAAGTCTAAGGGTCTTGAACTTGCACAAAAAATATTCAATGGAAGAAAACGTATTGGGGTCCAATGTAAGGAACTCATTTTCGAGTTGATGGGCTCTAATTTCATTTTTAATTCCAAAAACTTTAGTGAGTTGTTTCATTGTTTCATTAGGGGTATCAAGTTCTATGATATTA
Organism: Pinus tabuliformis; assembly: GCA_031772625.1. NCBI lineage: Eukaryota > Viridiplantae > Streptophyta > Pinopsida > Pinales > Pinaceae > Pinus > Pinus tabuliformis. The sequence goes on along the minus strand of CM062814.1, from coordinate 501,792,817 downwards.
AATCTAAGGTCTAGAGAAATAAACATCCCTATCAACCCATGTGCTTGATGTTTCCTACTTTCCCATTTGACTTCCTTCTCTTCATATTTAGGTTTAGCTTCTTTGCCTCTGGCTATTCTCTAAAGACCTTTACTTCTAAGTAAATCCACAATGTAGGACGACCATTGGAAGTAGTTGGTGCTGTCAAGAATAACTTGGCATGGACTTTTCACTTTAACAGAAACTAAAGCTGTAGATGCTAAAAATAAGTGTTCTAATGGAAACATCTTGAAAAAGTGGGCCGATTAAAAAAAAACGGCTCTAAAAATGGCTTCCAGATGAAGAAGTTATGGCTTTTTGAAGAAAAGTTGTTGAAGATGTCGATGAAGTGTGTGAATATGAAGAGGTAAATGATAATGTTATATTTAAAAAAAAAAAAAAAAAAAAAAAATCTCCCCCCCCTTTCCAAAATTAATCTAATTAGCTCACTTAAAAAAAAAAATATGTGACCCACTTTTATAAATAAGTGAAAGTCACTTTTACAATGGTACTTTATGAGCTACCCACTAAATTGTAACTTAAATAAAAGATAGAGAGATTTTAGAATTATAAGTGACTCACCTTTTATAATGGGTGAGAACACCTTTACATAAAGTAACTTTAAAACAGAAGTTACATGTGCTTTTTGAAAAAGTAATTCAGCGAAAAGAAAGACTTGAACTCAAGACCTCGATTCTCATAAAGTAACTTTGGACCAAGTGAGCTAGTTTAAAAGGTTAGTAATTTTTGGAAAAGAAGAAGGTTTTTTTTTTTTAGTCACTAAAGAAAACCACACAACCCAACACAGACATACAAGAAAAACCAAACCTTATGGATTGAATTTAGCTTTTGCCAGAAACTAAATATTTTCCTCGATGTTTCTGATTTTCTGAGATCACACTAAGGCACAGCGGAAAAGAGCATACGCATGAGAAAAATCCTTCCTTTCTATTTCTGATTTGCCAAGATCACACAGAGTCGTAGGGCAAAGAGAATACAAATAAATGAAAGGTATAGGTCCGGTGGTTAAAAAATAGAGAGCTAAATAAACAGAATTAAACAGAGAGATGAATAACTAAAACTAGAAATAAAGATTATATACCTCCAGATCTTAAAAATGACGTAGTTAGGGCTACTGGAAACCTTTTCGTGTGAAACGAAAGGGGTTATTCACTAGAACAAATGCTCCTAACACAATAGAGTATATCGCTCGGCCTGAAAGCAATCAGAAATAGTAGATATAGGAAATGACAGTCGTATGCACTTGTACCGGCTTCGGATTTCGATCACCAACGGATGCAGCCCTCAAATAGCTCTGATACCATGTAGGAATTTACACAGTAAGTTCCTTAGATAGAACACCAAAGAACACCTCTCACAAATAGATCATAGGTCAATACACCAGTATTGTTGACATGGTTAAAACCCTGAAAGAGTGAAATAGTCCATGGCCTAAGCCAACGTGGCCACTTCAAGCAATTTATTAATAATAGAAAGAAAATTTACATAAGCTTCTGTCATCAACGGCCCCGCTAAAAATGACCCTCCATGCTCTTTAAATAGAGATCATGGATCAATCAGGCGTTAAGTCATGGATTAAGTGTCGGTAATACTGAGGAGAGAATGTACTGTCAGATCACTTAATGTCTATAACATATCATGACCGTCGGATTGTAAGTTACAAAAGTACATAGTAAAGAAACACACTTTACCTAACTCTACACTAGACTAGCTTATACTTAACTATTTATTATGTGTCGGAATATCCTAACGAGAAACTACCCATGCAGGGCATCAATGAGGTTTTTGTTACCCTGGTAGGAAATCTCAGCTTGGGGGTGAACTAGAGGAACCTAGTTCTACGGTTGGGTGGTGAAGGTGTTTGAATCCTAGTTCTGTTTCTCCACAACAACTTTGGTTAGAATGTTTATTGTTTCATTTATTTTGTAATACGTGAAAGTAGATGTAGATTCAGTTTTTATATGAACTGTTGTTGACATAACTTTAGTCCTACAGTGTTGGTATTATAGTTACGATAAAGTTTTATGGTGAAAATGAGTGTTGGGAAGTATAATTTGATACTCTATTATTGTTGCAAATGGGAAATGGAATTCCAGGCATATGAACCTCATAAAATATGAACTGATTTATAACTATGTGATTCATGTATTCAAAACTGTTAAAATTTGTGAATTATGTACTTAAGGTTACAAAATTATGTAAGGATATATTTCGTGACCACTATTGTGGCATAGGAAAGTAGGGCCATACTTTACTTAATATTTGAAGGATTATATTGAAGCTGGTAAGAGTCTAGAATAAATATGCTAAACTTCCATGTACTTGTACTCCCTAGGGAGATGTGGCTGATAATTAGTTGAAGTATGAAGTTATCCTCGAAAACTAAGATAAAGACCTATTGAGTTGGGTGTGCTATAGTATTACAGGTGTAGCCAATCTAGACTGGAAGTTGTAGATCTATTTATGTAATTTATAAATAGTAATTGGGGTTATTATAATTGGGGGTAAGAGCTAGTCCAAAGCCAGCATGTTGGGTGCACTACTCAGCCAGGCAAAGGTTTTTAATTAAACTAAGTTAAGGGAAAAACAATGTCGAATGGACATTCCAGAATAACATGGAAACAATTGGATGTTAGAGACAAAAGTTTGAGCATTACTTACAAAACAAGTAAAGGAGTTTCATATGCCTCATATTCCTCACATAACATATCCATTTATTGCTATAAGAGTGGCAATGTCAACAAGGTACTGTATATATCGAAGTTGAGTGTAGAAAAAATAAACATATAATACAAACATTTGAAAAAACACACTTATTCGTGATCCATCAAATTCAACTAGGGGAAATTGCTAAGAACGAACATCCAAAAATAGTGCTTCAAACAATGGCTAGATTGGAAAATTGATTTTCCATAGAAGGTGACCAAAATAAGTAATTAAAATGAACTAGCACATAATTATATACATGACCCAGAATAGAAAATTACATTGGAAAACCACACAGGACCAGAACCAAAGCTAATATTCAATACAGTAATTGATATAAGCACAATATGCATATGTATTATTCCATGGAATGGCATAAAAGAGTTAACCGAACGAATACCCAGAAATCGTAAGGATGTTAACAATAAGATTAAGCGTATATACAATTCTTTATAAAGAATTTTAACAAGACTAAGTGATGAAGTAAACAACAATGCATATTCAATTTTTCATTGAACATACACACCTAACATATTAATAAATTTGAATGCCTAGAATAGACAAAACATAATTAGTAATTTGAATACGGGAGACCCGCTAGCAAACATTCTAAGACCCAAATGTCCTAAGAAATATATATATATATATATATATATAATGAAAATGAAGTTCATTACAAAGTGAGGCTAAGTTTGTGTCTCATCAAAAGGGATTACAAACTGGACTCGAACGAGGCCCAAAACGAAACATAACGATCATGACACCAGAACTCGCTAGAGATACCTAGGCGTAGCAATTCACTATAGGTAGTTTCACCAACTTGAAACCAAAATTGTGGAGATGGAAATTAGAGAAGGAGGAGGTTTCTGAATCCCAAAGACCATAGTATAGCACAGGAGAATAGTGACTACCTGCAAAATGAAGGCAAGAAACACATTCCTGATAGCAATTAGGTTTTAACACCTAGTATAAATTCAAGAAAAAGAATACATCATAATTAATTTAAGTTATACTGTGTAGACCCTAATGGAAGAATCCAAGTGTATACAACTTGGAACTCTCGTACAAACTTGCAAGAAAGGAAAAGAGCATTGAAAAGGCATAGTTAAACTCCAAAACAGGGGAAATTATCCAAATCTAAAAAGGGTAAGCATAGTAGGGGGAGGTAACACACCTTCATGCCGAAGGTGAGTAGGAATGCATAGAAATTATCGAATAAACCCGTGAAGGAGACTAATCCCTTGTTCTTCCTTTGAAAACCCTACAAACCAAGAGAGAGAAATTACTGACACGATATACCATACTCTTATTGGATAATGAATTTAGAATGCAGACTAGGTGACAATGATAAATAAAATGTAAATCATTTACCTCAAGCAAGAAACTCATGGAATGGGGTCAATATTATGAAGACTATGTCATAAAATATAACCATGTCCTTGCGAAAAAACCATAATTGGGTCCTGTGAAAGAAGAAAACATTAGGTAAAATGTATAAAAAATTCACTCGAATCTAGAAAATGCATAGGAAGTAGCCACGACATCACATTATAGTACTTGAACGTAAAGGGAAAACCAAAGTGGGTTGAATCCATGTTGATTTTCTCCTATGAATACCGTACAAGCCACAAAAAGGGTGACCTCTACCAAAACTAGATGCCACAACACCGAGAGGCCATCCAACACACAGAATAGTGGAAAATGTGGCATAGGCTTCCATCGTCCACTAAAAAAGCATGTTATGGTTAGGGTAGGGTGATCCCTATTGTTGATTGACACCAAAATTATCTCCACTATTGAACATAACCCAAGACCTAACTATGCCCATGTGAACAGGATGGTTGTGGCACCAAGGCATTAGCTTACTATGTTCCCAAGGTGAAATCACTCAGGGAGCATTAAAACAAAAACAAAATTAATAGGGAATTCTTATGCATACATAAATTCAAGGGTGAACCATGTGAGAATTATTTCAAGGTGAAATTCATAAAGTTGAAACTTTATTATAGCCAAGAGGGGCTATAAAAACGTGTTGAGGTGTGTGTGCTATAGTATTACATGCGTAGCTAATCTAGACTGGAAGTTGTAGATCAATTTATGTTATTTATAAATAATAATTGGCGTTATTATAATCTGGGGTAAGAGCTAGTGTAAAGCTATCATGTTGGGTGCACTACTCAGCCATGCAGAGGTTTTTAATTAAACTGAGTTAAGGGAAAAACAATGTTGAATGGACATTCCAGAATAACACACAAACAATTGGATGTTGGAGAGAAAATTTCAAGCATTAGTTATCAAACAATTAAATGAGTTTGAGATGCCTCATATTTCTCACAAAATATATCCATTTAGTGCTATAAGATCGGTAATGTCAACAAGGTACTGTACGTATCAAATTTGAGTGCAGAAAAAAGAAACATATAATACAAACATTTAAATGAACACAATAGTGATCCATACAATTCAACTAGGGGAAATTTCTATGAATGAACATCCAAAAATAGTGCTTCAAACAATAACTAGATTGACAAATTGATTTCCATAGGCGATGACCAAAATAAGTAATTAAAATTAGCTACCACATAATTATATACATTACCCAGAATGTGGCAAACCACACAAAACCAAAACCAACACTAATATTGAGTACAACAATTGATATAAACACAGTATGCATACGTATTATTCCATAGAATGGCATAAAAGATGTAAACCAAATGCATACCCATCAATTGTGAGGACGCTAACAATAAGATTAAGCGTATATACAGTTCTTTATAAAGAATTTTAACAAGAGTAAGCGAAGAAGTAAACAACAATGCATATTCAATTTTTCATTTAACATATAGTCCTAACATATTAATAAATTGGAATGCCTGGAATAGAAAATACATAATTGGTAATTTGAATACCAAAACCCCCTCTGTCAAACATTCTAAGACACAAATGTCCTATGTGATATATATATAGAGAGAGAGAGATAATGAAAATGAAGTTCATTACAAAGTGAGGCAAAGTTTGCGTCTCATGGAAAGGGATTACAAACTGGACTCAGTGGAACTAGACCCAAAACAAAATACAATGATCATGACACCAGAACTCGCCAGAGATATCTAGCCATAGCAATTCGCTATAGGTAGTTTTACCAACTTGAAACCAGAATTGTGGAGATAGAAACTAGAGAACGAGGAGGTTTCTAAATCCCAAAGGCCATAGTATAGCTTAGGAGAATATTGACTACCTGCAAAATGAAGGGAAGAAACACATGCACACTAGACATGTAAACCTTCCTGACACCAATTGGTGTTTCACAGGTAGTATAAATTCAAGAAAAAAAAATACGTCATAATAATTTAAGTTATTCCTATATAGACCCCAATGGAATAATCCAATTGTATACAAACAAGAACTCTCGTACAAACCTGCAAGAAAGGAAAAGAGCATTGCAAGGGCGTAGTTAAACTCCGGAACAACGGAAATGATCCAAATCTAAAAAGGGTAAGCATAGTAGAGGGAAGTAACACACCTTTATGTCGAAGCTGAGTAGGAATGCATAAAAATTATTGAATAAACCTGTGAAGGAGACTAATCCCTTGTTCTTCCTTTGAAAACCCTGCAAACTGAGAGAGAGAAATTACTGACACGATATACCATACTCTTATCGGATAATGAATTTAGAATGCTGACTAGGTGACAATGATAAATAAAATGGAAACCATTTACCTGAAGCGAGAACCTCATGGAATGAGGTGTATATTATGAAGACTATGTCATAAAATATAAGCATGTCCTTGCAAAAAACCCCATGATTGGGTCATGCGAAAGAAGAAAACATTAGGTAAAATGTATAAAAATTTCACTCGAATCTAGAAAATGCATAGAAGGTAGCCACGACATCACATTATAGTACTTGAACGTAAAGGGAAAAGTGAAATGGGTTGAATCTAGGTTGATTTTCTCCCATGAATACTGTATAAGTGAAGAAAAGGGTGACCTCTACAAAAACTAGATGCCACAGCACCGAGAGGACATCTGGCAGAGAGAACAATGGAAAATGTGGCATAGGCTTCCATCATCCACTGAAAAAGTAGGTTATGGTTGGGGTAGGGTTATCCTTGTCATTGATCGACCCCAAAATTATCTCCACTATCGAACATAACCCAAGACCCAACTATGCCCATGTGAACAGGATGGTGGTGGCACCAGGGAATTTAGTTATTGTGTTCCCAACGTGAAATCACTCACAAAGCATTAAAACAAAAACCAAATTAATAGGGAATTCCTATGGATACATAAATTCAAGGGCGCACCATGTGAGAATTATTTCAAGGTGAAATTCATAAGGTTGAAACTTTATTATAGCTAAGAGGGGGTATAAGTGTAGCAGTATAGTTAGGTAATGTTAGGAGAATAACCCCAAAATAGAAAACCATAATATAAACTCAAGATGTGTCAGGAAAGAGAAAGTTATGTAGGGTGTGGTATCACATGTATAGAGATGACCATCGTAATAAACTAAATATATATATATATATATATATCATGGGACACATGGACATTAGAATTCAACGCCACTAATGTAGATTAGATATGAGTAAGTGGTTCCAAATGTGAAAAAATGTATGGATATCAATGAATGTATAAATGTAAAGTGGATGAAAAGAGGTGGATATGCACATAGGAAAAAGGATATATATATATATATATATATATATATATATATATATATATATATATATATATATATATTACAGTGTGATGATAGGGTCCTGACAGATGGTACCATATCCTAGCAACACGACTGGGTTGAGGGACCGTCACAGGAATAAAAGGAACACAAGTAAGTTAATATCTATATATATATATATATATATATATATATATATATAACAAAAATAGATAACATGAACTGAACTTGAATTTTGTGTAATTGCAAGGTATGAGGGAAATAAGATCTAAAAAAAATGGACAATGAGTCTCTATCCAATACAAAATGTGCAGATCTATATGTTGAATCAGGAGACAGGGTTACCCTAGAAACTTCCCAATTTATGAAGGTGATTAGGAATTTGCAGTAGGAACTGACAAACTTAAGGAGGAGCAACAAATGATTGCTAAAAACTAGCAAGGAACAAGAAAGAATGATTAGAGGGCTGACTGGAAAGTCTAGCCATAAGAGAGTGGAAAAAGGAGTCAAAATGGGCATAGAGTCTGAACCATCTGAATGTGGGGGGGCGTCTGATAGGACATATCCTAGGAGTCAAAAGAAAAAGAAGAAAATTGAATTACAAGGAGAATCTCATAATATTAAACCCCCTTTGTTCGACATGTCAAAGGAGGAGGACGTTGAGGCATAGTTACTTAATATAACCAAATACTTCCAATTTTACGAGTACAAGAGGAACTTGAAGGCCATATTTTCCATTTACCAGCTGCAAAGTAAGGTTTCTCTCTAGTGGGAAGAGGCTGAAGGTGTGCATTTACTTGAGGAAAAGACTGTGTCATGGGAGGAGCTTCAGAAATGGTTTAAAAATTGATATTTGAGTGAACACTATTATGATTAATGTGACAACGAGTTCCATGAACTAAGTTTGAGGCAACTCATGAAGGATGATTTTGTGGCAACGTTTACCAATTTGTTACGATATATATCCTACATTAAAGAAGAAAAAGCTAAGGTAAAACGGTTTGTGATCTGTCTAACTACAGGGAACAAAGAGTGGATTGAACTTGACAATCCAAAGACAATGGAAGAGGCTATAACAAAATCCAATCTGTGTTACAAGTAGTTCAGAGGAAAGGGAGAAATTTCTAAATTTTTCCCAAATAAGGACAAAAATAAATTTGTAATTGGCACAAAACCACAGAAACTAGGTTATCTGAAAATTTTTCAGAAGGATCATCAACGAAAAAAGTTTATCCAGGGCAATACCAACCAGCCAGCACAGTCTCAGGCTGGATCAAAAACCACGAATTTGGATGGGAAGAAGAACAATGGGGGAAAAGAAAGAGAACCATTGAAATGATAGGGAAGTGGTGAACCTCATATGCTAAGAGATTTTCCACATAATCCCAGATTTGTTCACAACATTCAAGTTGTGTAGCAAGCCACCACCATGAATGATATTGTGAGGAATATTCTCATAATAAGCACTCCCTTAGAGGATAGACAAGCAAAACATCAATCAACTATGCTTGATATTGAAGGTATTCTCTCGAACAAACATGTTTTTGTTTTAATTGATCCTAGGGCTACTTTAAGTTATATTGGACCCTAGATGGTGGAAAAATGTCAACTAAAAACTGAAAAATATAAAAATGCTTGGCTGGTGCAGTGGGCAACTAGCACTAAAAGAAGGGTAACCAGCCAAGTGAGGTAATTTCCTCTTAATCTAAATGGATATTTAACAACAGTAAATCTAAATTTCCTTCCCTTAGGATCATGTGACATACCGATAGGTATGGATTGGCTTGATAAATAAGGAGCCATAATAAACTTCCTAGAAAAAATAGTGATTTGTGTGAATCCATAAGGACAAACACAAAGAATTCAGGGGGTGCCAAAGGCCATATTCGTAGGGAAAATTTCAATTGTGCAAATGAAAAAGAGTGAACAAAAGGGTTGTCAATTGTTCATGATTCATGTAGAAGAGGGTAAAAATAGAGTGAGGAGCCAACCTTAGATACTCTACCCATTATTAAGGATTTTCAAGATGTTTTTCCGAAGTAGATTCCACATTTCCCACCACATAGGGATATAAACTTTACCATCGATTTGGTACCTAGTGCAGCCCTAGTGTCTACAGTACCTTACCATATGAGTCCACCTGATTTGCTAGAACAGAAAATGCAGCTACAAGAGTTGTTAGAAAAAGGCTACATCAAGCCCAGTGTGTCACCATGGGGGGAACCTATGGTATTTGTAAAAAAAAATGGCACATTCAAAATGTGCATCGATTACCAACAGTTAAAAAATTTAAACATAAAAAAGAAGTACCCATTGCTCCGTATCGACGATTTGTTTGACCAAGTGACGGGGGCAACCATTTTCTCAAAGATTGACTTGAGGATTAGATATTGTGAACTAAGAATAAAGTAGAAGGATGTTCATAAAACAATGTTTAGGACAAGATATGGACACTATGAATTTGTAGTGCTACAATTCGGCCTTATAAATTCCCTTACAATTTTTTTGTGCTTAATGAACAATAGATTTAGAAAAGTATTTGGATAAATTTGTGGTGGTATTTATTGATGATATAAAATATATGGAAGGCTTTATTTGAGGGCATGGGCACCAAATTGAATTTCAGCACCATCTACTATCCTCAAACAGATGACCAAAATGAGAGAGCTAACCAGATTCTAGAAGATATGCTCAAAACGTATGTTATGGATATGCCTACAAAATGGGAAGATTTTCTGCATTTGGCCAAATTCTCCTACAATAATAGCTATTAGGAATCCATAAAAATGAGCCCTTTTGAAGCTTTCTATGGCAGAAAATGCCATACAACACTTTTTTGGAGTCAACTAGAGTACAAGTTGATTCTTGGGCCTGATGCATTTTAGGAAATGGAACAGACAATTTGAAGGATTTAACAGAGCATTAAAGTAGCACAAGACTGAAAAAAACGTTATGTAGACAAAAAGAGATCAAACAAAGAATTTAAACTTGGGAACGATGTTTATTTAAGAGTAAAACCCAGAAAAAGTACAATAAGAATGGGAACTTGTCCAAAATTGGCACCCCGGTTTTGCAGGCCATTTGAAATCTTAGATAGAGTAGGAATTGTACATTATCAACTAGCCCTACATAGTCACATTAAAATTCATAATGTTTTTCATGTTTCCTTACTTAAGAAGTATGTACATGATAACTCTCATATTATTGACTGGAAAATGTTACAGGTGGAACCCGAAGGAGATTTCATGGTAGAAGCACTCTCCATTCTCGATTGGAAAGAGAACTAGCTCCGGAATTGAGTCATTACTCAAGTTAAAGGGCAATGGAAGCACTATACTCTTGAGGAGGCTACTTGGGAGTGGGAAGATGAAGTGTAGAAAAATATTCTAGCACTATTTCAGCCAAAAATACCTATGAACTATACACCGAGGATGGTGTGCATAAAATGGGGGAAGGATGTAATATGCCTCTACTATGTACTGTTGTTTCCTTTTTGTTAAATATCTATGTGTATAGGAATGGTAGCAAAGCCATGAAGATACTTTGAAAAAGAAAAACAATTCTAAATAAGTATTTTATTTATTAATAAAATGGATGAAAGTTAGGCACTGGGAGGAGACACTCAAGAATGAGATTGGTTTCAAAAAGGGGAAATCTAGAGGATCACGTTGCTAATGAGATTGGATAAATCCTTCAAGATAACAATTCTAGATAAGTTGCGATGGAATAGAAAAACCCTTAGAAGAACTTAGCTGAGGAAAGATACTAAGTTGGCTGCACTTAAAACACTGCGGGAGAGGAAGGCGAGTTGTTAAGGCAAAAGCCTAGGCAAGTGGGTAATAAAGCTCGTAAAAGAGGGACACTGCAAAAAGGAAACAATTATCATGAAGGAAGGGTATAAACTAGCCATGGAGGGGATCAAGGAGGTTCTTGTTACCATAGCAGGAAATATCAACTTGGGGGTGAAATGGAGGAACCTAGTTCTACGGTTGGGTGCCGAACATGTTTTACTCCCAGATCTATTTCTCCACAGCAACTTTGGTTAGACTGTTCATTATTTGATTTATTTTTTAATACGTGAAGGTAGTCGTAGACACAATTTTTATCTAAAATTTTGTTGACACAACTTTAGTCCTTCGAAGTTGGTATTCTAGTTAGGATAAAGTTTTATGGTGAAAATGAATACTGGGAAGTATAATTTGATGCTCTATTATGGTTACAAATGGGAAATGGAACTCCAATCATAGGAACTTCCTAAAATATGAACTGATTTATAACTATGTGATACTTATATTCAAAACTGTTAAAATCTGACATTAATGTCCTTAAGGTTACAATTTTATGTACGGATAGATTTCGTGACCGTTATTGTTTCATAGGAATGTAGTACCATGGTTTAATTAATATCAAAGGGAGTCTATTTCAACATGTAAGAGTCTGGAATAAATAGGATAAAATTCCATGTGCTTGTACTCCCTCGAGAGTTGTGGTTGATAAGTAGTTGAAGTGTGAAGTTATCCTCAAAAACAGAGATAGAAACTTGTTGAAGTGTGTGTGGTATAGTATTACAGGCATAGCTAATCTAGGTTGGAATTTTTATATCTATTTATGTAATTTATGAATAATAATTGGCATTGTTATAATTGGGGGTAAGAGCTAGTGCAAATCTAGCTCGTTGAGTGCACTATTCATCCATGCATAGGTTTTTTATTTAACTGAGTTAAGGGAATAATAATTTCGAATGGACTTTGTGGAACAACATGGAAACAATTGGATTTTAGAGAGAAAATTTTCAACAATAGTTATCAAACAATTGAAAAAGTTTCATATGCCTCATATTCCTCACATAGTATATCCATTTATTGCTATAAGAGTGCCTATTTCAACAAGGTACTATATGTATCGAAGTTGAGTGCAGAAAAGAAACATATAATAAAAACATTTTAATGAACATGCCCAGTTGTGATCCATCAAATTCAACTAGGGCTAATTGCTAAGAAACAACATCCAAATACATTGCCTCAAATTGTAGCTAGACCGACAAATTTATTTTCCATAGGCGGTGACCAAAATAAGAAATTAAAATGAACTACCATAGAATTATATACATGACCCAGAATATAAAATTACATTGGAAAGCCACACAGAAGAAGAAAAAAATATTAGATTGAGTACACAAATTGATGTAAACACAATATGCATATGTATTATTCCATGCAACCGCATAAAAGATGTAAACCAAATGTGCACCCAAAAATCGTAAGGAAGCTAATAGTAAGATTAAGTGTATATATAGTAATGTATAAAGTAGTTTAACAAGAGTACTTGAAGAAATAAACAACATTGCATATTCAATTTTTCATATAACATACAATCCTAACATATTAATAATTTGAAATGCCTAGAACTAACAATACATAATTGTTAATTTGAATACGGGAACCCCTCTGCCAAACATTCCAAGACACAAAAGTCCTATTACAAAGTGACACCAAGTTTTCGTCTCATCAAAAGGAATTGCAAACTAGACTCGTTTGAACTAGACCCAAAACAAAATACAACGATTGTGACACCATAACTCGCGAGAGATACCTAGGCATAGTAGTTCACAATAGGTGGTTTTACCAACCTGAAACCAAAATTGTCGAGATGGACTTAGAGAATGACGAGGTTTCTGAGTCCCATATGTCGATGTATAGCTGAGGAGAATAGTGACTACCTGCAAAATGAAGGGAAGAAACACATGTAAATTAGGCAAGTAATGTTTCTTGACCCCAATTTGGTTTTTGTAGATAGTATAAATTCAAGAAACATAAGAACCCAAAATCAATTGAAGTTATACATGTGTAGACCCTAATGGAAGAAACCATGCATAAACAACTTGAAACTCTCCTACAAAACTGTAAGAAAGGAAAATAGCAGTGTAAAGGATAATTTAAACTTCAGAATAAGGCGAACGACCCAAGTCTAAAAAGGTTAAGCATAGTAGAGGGAAGTAACACCCCTTTATACCAAATCAGAGTAGAAACGTGCTGAAATTTTAAAATCAACCCATGAAGGAGACCAATCCCTTGTTCTTCCTTCAAAAACCCCGAAAAACGCAAGAGAGAAATTACTAGCACGATATACCATACTCTTGTCACATAATGAATTGATAACTCAGACTATTTGACAATTACAAATAAAATGGAAACCCTTTACCTAAATTGAGCACATCATGGCATGAGATTGATATTATGAAGACTCTATCATAGAATATAAGCATGTCCTTGCGAAAAAAACCATGATTGGTTCCTGAGAAAGAGGAAAACATTAGGTAAAATTTATAAAACCCTCACTGGAATCTAATAAATGCATACAAGGTAGCCATGGCATCACATTATAATACCTAGACATGAAAGTAAAAGCCAAATGGGTTGAATCGAGGTCGGTTTTATCCCATCAATCCCCAACAAGCAACGAAAAGTCTAACCTCTAGAAAAACCAGATGCCACAACACCAATAGGCAATCTCATATAGAGAACAATAGAAAATGTGGCGTAGGGTTCCATCCTCCATCGGAAAAGTAGCTTAGGGTTTGGTTAGGGTATGGTGGTCTCTACCATTCATCGACCCCCAAATTGTCTCCACAATTGAACAGAACCCAAGACCCACTTGTGCCCATGTGAACAGGATGGTCATGGCACCAGGGGATTTAGTTACTCTATTCCCAAGGCTAAATCACCCAGGGGGTATTAAATCAAAAACCAAATCAATAGGGAATTCGTATGGATACATAAACGTAAGTTCACACCATGTCATACTTCTTGCAAGGTGGAATTCATAAGGTTTAAACTTTATTATAGCTGATAGGGGGTATAAATGTAACATGCTAGTTAGGAATTGTTAGGAGAACAACCCCAAAACAAACAAGCATAATATAAACTTAAGGTGCACTGGGAAAGAGAAAGCTATGTAGGGTGTGGTACCCCATGTATAGAGATGACCATCATAATGAATTATATATATATATATATATCATGGAATGCATAGACATTAGAATTCAATGCAACTAATGTATATTAGAGATTAGTAAGGGGCTCCAAAGTTAAACAAATGTATGCATATCAATGAATGTGTGAATGTACCAGTGAGTGAAAATAGGTGGATATGCACATAGGAAAAAGGGTTCTTTTTTTAACAATGTGATGATAAGGTCCTCATGATATGTCCAAGAAAAGACATCTCAATAATGTTTGAATAACTGAATGAAATATAGTCTCTCCTCTGGGGAGAATCAAGTTCCGAGATTGATGAACTTAGGCTCTACCTCTTTTCCAAGATTGATATCTTTGTCCATTAGTGTAGAACTTTGAGCCTTTGTATTGGGAGGTCCTTTAAACCAGTGTTTCAATTCAAATAGTTTCTTGAGTGACACAACACCTTTGGGAATTAGGTTTCCTTCCCATGATTTAGCTCTCTCCTCCAAGGCATCATCGTGTTTATCGTCATCTATGGTCGCATTTTTGAAAATGTCCACGTTGGAAAGGAAGTCTGATATCTATTGATCATCATTAAATATGTACCAATGAGTGAAATTATCTGAGACAACAAATTTATATACTATTCCAATATAAAAATCATCCCTAAGAGATGTATACCTAACAACAACATTATCTAACGTGTTAGTCATGGCATTATTATTTATTAAGGAATATTCAATACCAAAATATTTAAATGTATAAATCAACCATGAACCCTCCTACTAGTAGTTTTGGAAATGAGGTAAAAGAAATGAATGGTATTATGTACCCATCTTGTAACGATCTTAGAGTCACCAATTAGATTCACACATTCTACCTTCAGGTCTATGGCTTTATTTAGTCCAAGAATCAATGCCTCATACATGGATATTATAAACCACAAGAAATCAAAAATTTATTATTTTTGGGGTCCATTAGGATACTACCTGCACTAGCTCCATCCTGTCATTTTTATCCATCATAATAAAGCATCCACAAGTTATTGTTTACATAACTAGAATCTAAAATAAATTATTTAAATCTATAGTACATAGTACATTATAACCAACTAGAGGGAAAGAAATGAGTTCTAGTTGTGTATCTGATGGGATACATGACGACATGGTTTGGTAGCAACCAATGCTAGATTCTAAAAAGTAGACCCCCAATTCTGCCAGAGTGATACTGATCAATTTAGTAGGTGCTTCCAACTCATTAATTTTTTGTTTCATGTGTGGCTCACTATTAACCCTAATTTCATTATTTTTTGTTTTGTAAGGGAGCCACAGATTAGACCAGTCTCAGGCAAGTTATCCTTGAAATTTAGTAGACTAGTCTCTACTCAATATAAGCCTTGTTACATGTCAATTTGTCACCATGACACTTGATCAGCTTATGGATATTTTTACCATCCATGAACATGTTTGAACCAACTACCACAGAAGTCCAACAACTCAAAATATTTTGAAATATATGAGAAATTTGAGAAAAATAGATGCCACACCTTGTTAAGTTCCACTTGCATCATTTTCTCTAGAGTCTCCCGTGCATGTGCTGAAATTGACTCTAAGGACAGTGTAGAGCTGCACTTTGTTTGCCACTCTAAACCCATGCAGGTGAATTCTAGAAAGTAAAAATAGAAAGTACATTCTAGAAACATAGTTGGTTGAATAGTTTCGAACTGAAAGCTTCCAGGTGATGACTATTCAAACTATAACCCTCTGATGGTAACCTAATCCCTCAATAAAGGAGTCTCATCCTCCTCTTGTGGATCTAAAACTTCCTCCTCTTGGCCTGTAAAATGACTAGAGGGTAGAGGGATTAAGGAGCTCAGAACTCAGAGAAGAAAAACGTATATAGTTGGTTTGAGATTGGAAATCTTGTCATCTAAGGAGGAGATCAAAGGAATTTGGGAGGGACCTCGCAGCATCAAGGAAAAGGTTGTAAGGATCCTCTTAATCTTTGATTAATAGAAATGAACAATTTCTTCCATTGATTTGTCTTATTGAAATGATGAATGGTTTACAATAGTTTCTAATGTTTATTAAGGAAAATTCAATTCCTAATTTCCTTGATCATTAGGTTAATTCGTTTGGATTATTATATCGCATGTTATTTTGATCCTTTTATGGTAAATGTTTGCAAGTCTTATCAAGCATTGAAGAGTTGCATCGAATCACAACAAGGGATCTTCATCAAGCATTTCATTAAGAGGTAAGAAGCTCATCCATTAGCTTTAATCCTTATAATTCAAACGAGTTTGACTTAGGGAAAGAGTCTATTCAATTGTCTTGCTTGTTTCTAGTTCCCATCAGGGATTTAGGGAGATTGCTCTTGTCCATAAGGGGGATTGTCCTGTCTAACAAATTAGCAAGCATGCTCGGAAATGCCTTTGTTCTCATCTTTTTCCTTAGTTTTTCTTTCTGATTTTTCTAATTTATCTAGACCTAAGTTGTTATCAATTAATGGCCTTTTAGATCTAAGTGTTTGAATTGTCAATTTTTTTATTTTTCTTGAGTTTTATTTCCCTGTATCATTTTTGTTTTCTAACAGAGCGCACCTCTAAGTCGTTTTTCTATAGAAACAGAGTGCATGCGCTATATTTCCTACTGTAAACACGCGCAGGCCTTGAAATGTTTTTGAAAATATTGTTTTTTCTTCAACCTATACCTGAATTTGTTTTTTTGGAAGTTTCATTATCTTCGTTTATACTGTGTTGTGTCTCTTCTGAACTTAGTTGAATGTTTTATTAATGATTTTTGAGAATTAGGTCTTTTTGGAAGAATTACTTACGGCTTTTCCTAGTTGATTTGTTGATTGATCAAAACAAGATAGAGTGCTTTTTTGCTTATGATATTCTTATTTTGTTCTGTCAGATACATTGGTTAAGCCTTAGTTGTTTCTTATTTGTTGTCATATTCACTTTGAATTGCAAATTAGGGTTTCTTAAGGCCTTGTGCTTTTGTGAAAGAATTGTAGTTATTTTTGCTTGATAAAAGAGGTTGTTGCATTCATCTTGGAAATTTTTTCGAAATTGCACTATTATTATCATTAAATCAAAGAATTCATAGGGGAAACTGTATTTTCTCCAACCCTCTTGATTTTTTTCTATGTGCTTGAAAGTTATAAGTGATTAGAGGAAAAAAAATATTTTGGCTTATTTGATGACTAGGGAAATCTAGAAATTAGTTTGTTGACTACATTTTCATTACATAATAGTGAAATTGGTTTCTTAAGAAAATTGGAAAAGTTGTGAGTTTTTGTATTTCTCAAAAAATCAAAGAAACTCATTCTTTTATCTAAATACGATTTCATCGAATTTGAAAGTTTCTATTGCATTTTAGAGTGCATTAAAATTTTGAGTCATGTCATAACATCATAAGTTTCACCTTCATCACCCATTGAGTAAAGAACAACTTAATAATACGTCGTTAATTGAAATTCATCTAGAATTTTACCTTTTTTTAAAGATCTTGTCACCTACAATAGCTTTAGTGTAGGGCTTTGGAATAGGGAAGGAAGTAAACTTTCCAAAGCTAAAAATGAACAATAGAATCTTGAGTTAGGGAGAGAAAATCCAATTATTTCCGTTTTTCTTTGGGAAGCTCTTCTTATACATGAGTTAAGCACGAGATCTTTTTGAATCTGGTGAAGTGATCATACCCACTTCATCATCCTAGATATAGTGATTTGCACGTATTACAATGGTACCCAAAGGTACTTTGGGTCACTTGAAAATAAACCTCCAATTGATCATGTGGAGGAGCCTTCAAGGGTATTGAGCTTGTTACTCAGCACTTTCATGTACGTTCGATCTGTAACTGTCCCCCCAAGTAAAATTGTTGTATTTGGTAAAATTAGGGACTATAATCCTAGGGCACTACCTAAGGTGACAACAGAGGGAATGTCTTGCTGTACTTGGAACAGACATTGACTAGACTCACTTGGACATTTTGGAGGGTAATC
This sequence comes from Pinus tabuliformis, assembly GCA_031772625.1. Lineage (NCBI taxonomy): Eukaryota > Viridiplantae > Streptophyta > Pinopsida > Pinales > Pinaceae > Pinus > Pinus tabuliformis. Next base: position 501,774,418 of record CM062814.1, on the reverse strand, counting down.
TTTGCTTGAGATGGTTTATAGTAGAGTTACCTGCACGAAACTGTTTGATTAAGTAGGTTGTCAGGGTAACTGGTTCCAAACACTCACTTCTATAAATATTTTCAGCTTGATCTCTTGGATGTTTGATTTCATCACTAACTAGTAATTATAAATCTCTGTGAAGAGTCAGTTTGTATGGTTTGAACTCCTAGATTTTTAGTGCATGTTACTTTCCATGTTGTTTTTATTTTTTAAAGACTTTACATGTAACTTAGATATTGTGTAATTGAAAAATTGAAAAATCCACAATTACCAATACAATCACGTAGGATACTCGGGGATCCACCTGAGTATACACCAAGTCAGTTAGAAAATATTAAAGATGAACAGAGCAATGGAACACATAAAATATATTGCAAAAATATAAACACAAAAAAAAAATAAAAGAAGAGAGACATAGGTATACATAGTTCACCCAATTTGGGCCACGTCCATAGGAAACAGTCAGACCTTCCTTTTATATTATCCAGCAAACTAAAGAGATACAAGCTACAATAGATTTGTTGTAATTCCCTCTTCTCTCTCACACAATATCCTCTCTCTTTCTCACTCAGAATATAGATCTTACATAGACGCAATACAATTCCCTCATATATAGCGAGGGGTTTCCTTCTAGGGCAAAAAAACCTAAATTAAACATAACTTCTACCGTCAGATCTCCCCCTAATGAACGACCCAGATTGACTACGAAATTACAACATTTTACAAGGCAATTTTACATTTATTTTTAGCTTCGAGGGCGCTGCCTACAATCCCCCACCAGGGGGGGCTCCCAAAGATCGCAGCTGCCCCACTTGCAGTGCAAATATTATGAGTGGCATTGTTGCCACATTATGAATTGGGGTCCAATGTAGTGATACCTCTGAATAAAGAAGATAATCAGGCTCCACACCCAACAATCTCCCACTTGGAGACTAATTATAGCAACTCCACCACTACTTCATTTGTTGGAAAATGAATCCATTTTGGACCTGGATGTTTCTCATCTTCTTCATCACACTTGAAGATCAATTGAAACTGAGCATAATCTTTGTTTCTTCCTTGTTACAACTTTTGTTAACATATCTGCAAGATTCTGACTAGTGTGTATCTTTTCTAGCTTCAATTGTCCATCTTCCAACACTGACCGTATGAAATGGTACTTGAGCTATATATGTTTAGTCTTGGAATGAAATGTAGAGTTCTTTGAAAGATGTATGGCACTCTTGCTATCACTGTATAACCTGCCCAACTCCTGCTTTTTATCGAATTCATCCAAAAACCTTTGTAACCAAATCATTTCTTTGCTAGTCTCTGTAGAAACAACATACTTTGCTTCCGTTGTTGAGAGTGCAACAATACTTTATAGTTTTGAAACCCAACAGTTGTTCCACCTATATTAAACACATACCCTGTTGTGCTCCTCATGTTATCTCTATCACCCGCCATATCTGCATCAACATATCCCTGTAGAGAAATGTTTGAACAACCAAAGCATAATACTTGATTTGTGGTACTTGATAATCCACTTCACCGCCATCCAATGTTCTTTTCTTGGATTGTTCATGTACATGCTTACAACTCCCACTGCATATGAAACATGAGGCCTTGTGCAGACCATTGCATACATTAAGCTTCCAACTGCTGATGCATATGGAACTTTAGACATATAAGCCATTTCTTCCTCAATCTTGGGACACACCTCCTTACTTAGTTTGAAATGGCTAGCCAAAGGTATACTAACTGGTTTTTCATTTTGCATATTAAATCTTTTCAACACCTTTTCTCTCTACTCACTTTGAGACAATGTTAATTTTCGATTCTTCCCAAGGATTTGCTTTGCAGTACCCAAATCCTTAATTGCAAATGAGTTCACCAATTTTCTTTTGAGCAAATTTATTTCCTGCATGTTAGAACCTGCAACAAGCATGTCATCTACATAAAATAATAATATAATATAGCTGCCATCATTTTTCCTTTTGAGATAAACACAATGGTTAGAGTGACATTTAGTATAACCTTGTTAAGACATAAACCTGTCAAATTTTAGATACCACTGCCTTGGAGCCTTATTTAAGCCATAAAATCTCTTCTTCAACCTGCACACTAGTTTGTCCTTCCCTTTTACCTCATATCCTTGTGCCTGCTGCATATATATCTCTTCCTCCAAATCCCCATGGAGAAAGGTTGTATTTACATCTAACTGCTCACGATGCAAATCTTCAGCTGCTACTAGACTTAAAATAGTTCTGATTGAAGTCATTTTAACAACAGGAGTGTTAGTGTTGGTATCTTCATCCATCCATCAGTGATCAAATTTCTCTTTTTTCATGCATATTAGGTGTCTCATCTTATCAGATGCATTCCATTAGGTCATCGATCAACTGATGGTAGTGGTTCTTTGTCAATTTCCCTCAAGCCTATCATCTGCTGACCTATTTTCACATGTACAGGTCATCTACTGTCATTTTTATTTCATTCCATTTGCAAAAGTCATTTTAGGGTTTTTAGGTCTCGTTAGGTCTAGAATTTGTCACCATGGTCATCCAAAACTCAATAAGAGGTCAACAGTCACATGAGGATGTCTAATAAGTTCATAAAATCACAAATTTCACTGATGATTTGCTTCATAAAGGGTTTTTACCTCAAAACTCTGTTTTGAGGTGAAAACAGGGTTTTTCTATTTCAAGTACAAATTTTATGTAATTTTAATGTTTTCATATGTAATGAAGCTTCAGCTATAGCCCTTGGTCACCTTGCCAACTCCAGCACTCCAGCCACTGCAAGAAGCAAAAACATCCAAGCATCAGTGCATCAAATGATTAAAAAAAGGAGCCAAACTGCAAAAAACAAGGTTTTTAAAGCAAAGCAAATTCAACTTTATGAAAGTGGGTTTCTAAATGAAAAATCAAAGTCAAGATGATAAAGTTCTCTTTGGTGTTTGAAAACCTCATTTTGTGCAAAAGAGAGAGAAAAAGAGGGAAAATCGCACTTTGAGGAGAAACAAGTGAAAGTTGCAGCAAAAATTCCAGTTTTCGCTGAAGCGACGCACCTGGGCACTGGCGCGACGCACTTGCCTAGCGCTACGCACCGGGTGCAGGATTTACAAAGGGAATTAAACAGGTGCTACACACAGAAAGTGTGCCACACACCTAGGCATTGGTGCAACACATTTGTTAGTTGAGCTCAAAAATGCATTGTATCAATTTCTCAAGCCCCCAAATTTACATTTGACCTCGCTACAAGTAAGTTCACCCTCTCATATGGTCTAGCAATGGATTTTCTTCATTCATGGTGGTGATTTGAATGTTGAAAAATAAAACCCTAGTTGCCTCAAAGTTGTCTTGCCAATTGTCTAGGGTTTTTGTTGTTTTGCTGTTTTATCTCCCTTGTCATTATTTTCCCACATCCCATGCCCCTGCACTAATTTTCCCTTATCCCTTCCTCTGTCCCTCTCCCATTAACACTCACCTTACCCCCTATCACCAAACCCTAAGTCATATACATATTTCCTATACCTTCCCTAAAACCCTATTAACCCTACTGCCATCATTAAAACCCTCATTCATAGTCCTAATATCATTCAACCCTTTTATCCCCAAAAAGAAAATAACAATCACCCTATACTTGAGAAAATCTCTTCATACTCATCATTCTTCACTCCACATTTGCAAGTATGGAAACAAATTCAACATATGAGAGGGATGATGAAATTGTCAGTGATTCTTCCCAAGAGGTTCATGCACCAAGAAAACCACATAAGGGAGGGAAACACATCCGAGAGGAACCCACCACTCTCACAGAGTTACTAGCTTGCCCTCTTGCAGTAACATGTTTTAAACATCAGTCTTGCCACTAGTTTTGTGAGATGGTCGAGAGGGTGAAATATCACCATGAACTTGCTAGGTTATTTTTTCTTCATCTTCACAATGGCGAGGTGAACCTAGCTGGTGTCTCCTTCACTTTGACACCTGAAACTATTGTAGTAGCAACAGGCATTCCTAATGGGAGAATAGTGGAATAAAGGATAGCATGTGGGCAAAGAGCATTATGAGCCTTACATCAAGGCTAGTTATTAAAGGCAAATCAGTAGGGTCTTTCCTTTCAAATACCTATAGGACACTTATGCTCCACTCATGAAGCTTATTATTAAATATTTCACCTGTGAAAGGAGGTTTTCTCATTTGTAGAATTATCATGTTAGATTGCTGATGCATTTCACTAGAGTGAGGATGATGAACCACCCCTATTTCATATGCAGAAATATTGAGAAGATGGCGACATTTGTGCAAAGGAAACCTCTTCCTCAGTGGTTCAGTAGTATTTATCATTTTTCATTGATCAAAATTGTCATTTTGCATCAGATGAGCTTACTGAATATTTCATGGGATACCTTCATTTCACATGGGGTTTTCAAAAGCCCTCAGGTGACCCCATCAGTGTTTCAAGAGGAGGATACTGATTTGATCTCTCAAAACTCAAGACTCAAGAAGGTCATTAGAGAGAAAGAAGCTAACATCCATGCCTTATCACTTAACCTTGAGAGGGCTAAGTGGATCATTAACTACCTTTAGCAACAGAACAAGCAATTGGAAGATAAAAAAACAATCATGGAGCTGCAAACCATAAATGAAAACAGGCAAGCAGCAAAAAGAAGGAAAGTCAAATTAACACCTCTTCAGCAAGAAATTGAGGCTCACCAGGAATCATGGCTAGAGAGGGTAAACAGTCACTTGGAGAAACTTCTTAAGAAATCCAACAAGGAGAAGAAGATGTTGTACCACATGGCTTATCACTATTTGGCCCGGAACAAAATTTGTAAAACAAGGATAAGAAGCCTAAAAGCCAAGTTAAGGAGAACTTTGAGGAGCAAGAAAGAGCAATATAAGCTCAAGATCTTGGCTGAAGCTTCATTGGCCCAGCACAGCAGCTAACACAGATCACGCATACCAAATTTTAAGGAACTTGGTGAAATTTTTGGCATTTTTGAATTTTTCTGGTAAAAAACAGGTTTTTCGGGTAGGTGCGTAGCACGACCGGCACTATGATTTTGATGGGGATCTCCATTTGAAGAAAACTTTGCATTTTTAGATTCATCATGAAAAGTTATGCATGTTCAGAAATGGCTAGGAAATTTTGACAAATTTTGGACCTCCAAAAGGGCCAAAAACACCCAAAAAATGCCCTTTCTACCACTTTTTGGCCACACAGGAAGCAGTCTTTGGAGATTGCATTTTTGGAGGGGCAATTGGACTCCAAATCAAAAAATTCAAGTTGCTATAGAAAGTAGACTCGCCAGGATTTTCAGCAAGCTATCCTGCACCTGATTTGGACTTCGTGAAGCCTTCCAAAAGTAGCTTGGAAAAAGTGCTACACATAGAAAAAATGGCACTACGCACAGGATGAAAATTGACAATTTTGCTTGTTTGCTCAGAATTTCGCCTAGTTTTCTTCTAGTTTGACTTTTTCTCTCTTGTGGTCAAATTCCTGATGTGATATGATGTAAATTGACATAGTATGATTGTTGGCATTATGGTTCAAGTGTTGTCCTTGATGGCAACTCACTCAGTGGATGGTACAGGTGCTCAAAGGTTAGTACAGGTGATGGCAACTTAATCAGAAGACAGATCTCAGTACAGCATGGCAAGAAAGCTCATACACGCTGTTTCGTTAAGCCCAAGTCGCGTGTACACGCAAGTTCGATTCAGAAAAAGCGCGTGTATGTGGAAAGGTTCCTTTGCTTCATGGTGGTTAGACCTTGGAAGTTGTGCCTATGATTTCGGACCATTATGTCTCGACGGGCGTGTCGATCCCTAGTTTTAAAGTTGATGGTATTGTGTTACTATGGTTTTGGCTCTTGGTATTGAGAAAGGCCTAAGGCTATATAAGGAGAAGAAGATCATTAGGCAAAAATCATCTTTCGACAAGGCATGAATATCTAAGAGAGAAAGAGATCTGATATGCAGGTTCTGAGTTGGTTGATCTGAGCTAAGGAGAGATCTCATCGGTTGATGGAGAACTAGATCTAAGGAGAGATCGGGATCAAATGGTTTGAAATGCACTATCATGTTATGGTTGATTATGCGTATTTCTAGATCTGCATATTGTCGCAATGTTACGTTCTGAGTCTAACTAATATCTGGTACAGCTGCAAGTTGAGAAAGTTTATTTTTAGATCTGTACGCAGGTTGGCTTCGGTAAAAGCGCGTGTATACGCGGTTTCTGCTCATTAAAGTAGCGTATATCTTTTGAAGCTTGATTTGGGTTTACAGTGGGATCTGACTGTTATTACAGAGTTCTGTAGTCTGCTCTGTGTTCTGGTAACTGGTGATTGACAGGGTTCAGTGGTTTAGCGATTCAAAGTTGGTTGTTTTATGCTTCAATGATCTGTTGTGAAAATTGAATGAATTGTGGTCTTCAGATTGTAATGTTGTGCTTCAGGAATATCCAAGTCTGAAAATGTATGAAAAGTGATACCTGGAAGAAGGAAGATTGTAGGTCAGCACCTACGTACTAGTATCTTGGCTAGTACAAAAACAAAAGGGGGTTGGAGCTCCCTTCCAAGGAAGTTTGGAGAACGAGAGAAGGTTGAAGCCTTCTGCAGGTTGTAGCCTGCGTACTGGTATAAGGCTGCACCAGTACAAAAGATTGTAAACTGAAGTTTCATATTAAGAAAGATAGAGACAACTTGCAGCAGGTGGTTTTCACCCACATTGGGTTTCCACCTTATATCTTGGTGTTCATGTGTATGGCTTTTTATCTGTTCTGTTATACTGCACATGTTTACTGTTAATATGATGAATAATGTCCTGATGCACTTAATTGAAGAATAAGCCAACTAAATTGTGAGTTTTCTGCTTATACGCTGTTTTACTTCGTCACAGTAGCGTGTACACGCTGGTTCACTTAACTGAAGTAGCGTATATGTTTTGGGCATTTGAAAAGTTTGATTAATCTGATAATACTGATTCACCCCCCCTCTCAGTATTATTTCCAACAATTGGTATCAGAGCAGGTCCTTCAGAGAAGCTTGATCGCTTGAAGGAAGATCATTCATCATGAGCAACTACGAGAAAGAAGCATCAATCAGGCCACCGGTTTTTGATGGAACAAATTTCAATTATTGGAAGGTAAGAGTTACTGCATATCTTCAATCTCTTGGTACAGAAGTTTGGGACATTGTAGAAAAAGGCTATGTTTTTCCTTCAGCTACTCCTACAGATCCAGATGAAAAAAAGGCATATGAAACAAATGCAAAAGCAGTCGCTACCTATTAGGAAGTATATCTCAAACAGAATTCATGAAGGTCATGCACTTCAAATCAGCAAAAGAAATATGGGACAAAATGATCACTAGCTATGAAGGAGATGAACAGGTAAAGGAAGCTAAACTTCAAACACTCAGGATTCAATATGAGACTCTCAGGATGTATAATGATGAAAGTGTGGCCAATTATTTTCTCCGGGTAGATGAGATTGTTAATTGTATGAAAAACTTGGGTGAAGAAATAAGAGAAACTATAGTAGTTCAAAAGGTTCTAAGATCTTTATCCCCCAAGTTTGAATCTAAAGTATCTGCAATAGAAGAAAAAGAAAATCTCCGTGTTCTCACTATGTCTCAGCTACATGGAATTCTAACCGCTTATGAAATGAGAAAGGGAGGTCCATCTGACAGAAGGGAAGCTGCTTTTAAGGCATCAGGAAAAGAAGATTACTATGAAGCAAGCCATGTTCCAGAAGAAGAGGAAGAAGAATCAAATTTTGTCAGAAATCTTCAAAGGGGTTCTGGAAGGTTCAGAGGTAAGCTACCTTTCAAATGTTTTGCTTGTGGGAAAGTAGGTCATTATGCTGCAAAATGTCCTTATAAGGATAAAGGAAAAGAACCTGCTAGATGGAACAAGAAACAAAGTGCAAATAGGAAAAGCTACTACACCCATGAAGATAGTGATGGCTTATCAAACAGTGATGAAGATGAACATGGTAATAAATATAAGCTGTTAATGGCATTTGAAGATGATGATTATGAGGATGCTATAGATGTGGATAATCTCTATAATGAAATCACTAGACTCAAGAGAAGCATAGAAGAAAGGAATGTGATTATTGATACTTTGCAATTTCAAATTGATGAAAAGGAAAAACATCTTGAAAAACTAGAAGGTGAAATTGTTGGTCTCAGAAAAGAAATTGAGAAAACAAAAACTATTAATCTTAAATTTGTCAAAGGATCTGAAACCTTGGATGAGATTATTAGTGTGCAGCGGTCTCCTCTAAACAAAACAGGTTTGGGCTATAATGGAGAAACCTCTCAAGCATCCACCTCAAAAAGTTATCTTGATGCAGCAAGAGGAAATGAGCGGAAGAACAATGAAGATAATCAGGTAAAGCAGGGACGAGTTACAAACAGAAACTATCAGGGACAATCCTCCTTAAGGATGAACAAAAGCTACAACCAACCACAGGTAAAATCTTCTCAGTTTGGCTCAAGAACAGATGAAAATAGAAATTACAATCAGTTGGCTGGTAGATTCAATAACCGCAGAAGCTTCTTCAATGGACAATGCTTTTCTTGCCACAACTTTGGTCACAGAGCAGCTCAATGTGTTGCATATAAAACAATCATGACTAGGGAAGCTCAAAAACAAAGAAGTATGACAGGGATTACAAAAAGGACCTATAACAACTTTTCGGTGCTTGAAAATGAAGTTGAATGTTCTATTTGCAATAATTTTGGTCATAAAGACTCTGAATGCAGGAGCAGGTTTCAGGAGAAAAAGGAACAAGCCACAAGCACCAAAACATGGAGAATAAAGGAACCTCAAACAGAAAGATGTGGGATAGCATTTTATGCAGAAGGACAGGAAAATCTATGGTACATTGACAGTGGATGTTCGAAACATATGACAGGTGATAAAGAAAAACTTGAATCTTATTCTACTTTAGAAAAGGGAAAGAAAGTCTCTTTTGGAAATGATACTCCTGCTACTATAAAAGGAAAAGGTATTGCTCCTTTAAAAGAAAAGGTCAAGGCTGGAAATGTTTTGTATGTTGATGGATTGAAACATAATCTTCTAAGTGTCAGCCAGATGTGTGATCAAAAAATAGAGGTTATTTTCAGATCGAATGGATGTCTTGTTCGTGATCTTGATACAGGTAAAACAGTTCTCAAAGGCAAAAGAACTCCAAATAATCTGTACATATTTGAAGAAGAACAACAACAATGCTATCTTAGCAAGGATGAAGAGCACTGGTTATGGCATCGAAGGTTGGGACATCTAAGCTTCTCACAAATAAGGAAAGCATGCAAATATCAGGCATTTCGCGATCTTCCAGATATCAAAATTCCAGACAACACCATATGCAAATCTTGTCAGTTTGGAAAGCAGACCAGAACTAACTTTCCAGAGAAGGAAGGGTCAGCTAGCTTGCCTCTTGAGCTAGTCCATACAGATGTATGTGGTCCATTTAGGAAAAGGTCACCTCGAGGAGAAGAATATCTGATATTATTCATTGATGATTTCTCAAGGTTTGTTTGGTTAGGGCTTATGAAGCACAAAGATGAAGCATTCGAAAAATTCAAATCCTTCAAAGCATTGGCCGAAAATGAATCAGGACACAAAATCAAGTGCCTCAGATCTGACAGAGGTGGGGAGTTCACATCAAATGAATTTTTTGATTTCTGCGATGAACATGGGATAAGAAGAGAATTCTCTACAGCTAGAACTCCTCAGCAAAATGGGGTTGTGGAAAGAATGAACAGAACTATCCAACAAATGGCTCGTGCTATGCTCGATGAATCAGGTACTCCTGCAACCTTCTGGGGAGAAGCCGCACATGCTGCTGTTATCATTCTTAACAAAACAAATGTCCGAGTAAACAGCACTCAAACACCTCATGAGCTTTGGAGTGGTAAAACTCCTTCCGTGAAGCATTTCAAAATCTTTGGGAGCAAATGTTATATTAAGAACACTGATGAGCAACTTGGCAAACTTGAACCTAGAGCAGATGAGGGCATTCTTCTTGGTTATTCTCCACATAGCAAAGCATACAAGTGCTACAATAAAAGACTTGGCAGAATTGTTGACAGTATTGATATAGTGGTTGATGAGAAGGGATATATTCCTAGGCAAGTTCATCATGAAGAAGATGAAGGTTACTCTCAAAGGCGAAATGATGAAGAAGAAGAACCTCAAGAAGAAGAAGAATCTCAAGAAGAACCAGAGGAGCAGACAAGAATAGAAGAGAAGACTCCATCCAGATATGTCCAAAAGAATCATCCAGAAACTCAGATTGTGGGGCAGAAAGAAGCAGGAGTACAAACAAGAAGGACACTTGCAGAAGCTTCAAGCTACTTGGCTCTACTCTCCTCCATTGAACCACAAAATGTGAAAGAAGCATGCAAAGATGAATGTTGGGTCAAAGCAATGGATGAAGAACTTGAGCAAATCGAAAGGAACAACACTTGGGAATTGGTTCCTAGACCAAAAGATAAGAATGTAATAGGAACAAAATGGGTCTTCAAGAATAAGTTAAATGAAAATGGAGAAGTAATTAGAAACAAGGCCAGACTTGTTTGTAAAGGGTATGCACAGCAAGAAGGAATAGATTTTGAAGAGACCTTTGCTCCTGTGGCAAGACTAGAGGCCATCCGAATGTTCCTTGCTCTCTCAAGCTTTCAAAACTTCAAGGTATTTCAAATGGACGTGAAATCAGCCTTCCTGAATGGAGACTTAGAAGAAGAAGTATATATTGAGCAGCCAGATGGGTTCATTCTTGGGAATGATCCAAACCTTGTATGCAGATTGAAAAAGGCTCTCTATGGGCTCAAACAAGCCCCAAGGGCTTGGTACTATCGGTTGGACAAATATCTTCACCAACAAGGCTTTTCAAAAGGATCAGCAGATAGCAATCTCTATATAAAAGTTGAAAATAACAAATTGCTAATTCTTGTTGTTTATGTAGATGATATTATTTTTGGCAGCAATGAAGAAACTATGAGTCAAAACTTTGCCTTGGTTATGCAGAAAGAGTTCGAAATGTCACTTCTTGGAGAATTGACATATTTTCTTGGATTGCAAATCCAACAAAATGAAGGAGGTATCTTCTTGTCTCAAACCAAATACCTCAAGCAGATCTTGAAGAAGTATGGCATGGAAGAGTCAAAACCAGTATGTACACCCATGGTTACAGGATGCAGCCTCAGTGCAAATGATGAATCAGCAGCAGTTCACCAACCCACTTATAGATCCATGATTGGGAGTTTGCTTTATTTGGCAGGTACTCGACCAGATATTACTCATGCAGTAGGGATGGTTGGAAGATTTCAAGCCAACCCAAAGGAAACCCATCTTCAGGCAGTCAAAAGAATCTTCAAATATCTTCAAGGGACCCAAAACTATGGCTTATGGTATCCTAGAAATACAGATCTCACTCTTCATGCTTACACAGATGCAGATTGGGCTGGAAGTGTGGATGATAGGAAAAGCACAAGTGGAGGTGCTTTCTTCATGGGTTCCAGATTAGTGTCTTGGTTCAGCAAGAAGCAAAGTTCGATTGCCTTATCTACAGCTGAAGCAGAATATGTGGCTGCAACATCTTGTTGCACACAACTTCTTTGGATGATGCAGACCTTGCAGGACTTTCAAATCACTTGCACTCCACCTGTCTCTATCTTATGTGATAATACAAGTGCAATCAGCATTTCAAAGAATCCAGTCATGCACTCAAAGACCAAGCACATACCAATCAAGTACCATTTTCTTCGGGAACAAGTGCTTGAGCAGAAGGTCAAATTGGAGTATGTTCCTTCTAAGGAGCAAGTTGCTGATATTCTCACAAAACCACTGCCCAGGGAAACTTTTGAATATCTTAGACAAAAGCTGGGAGTAGTTGATGCTTCATCCTGTTGTTGAAATTTGTTTGTTCTACAGAAAAGTTGGTATACGCAGGTTACGGAAGGGATATGAGCGTATACACGCGGATTTATGTTGAGTAAGTCGCGTGTATGCTGGACGCTTGTTGCAGAAAGAATATCCGCGTACATACGCTGCTTTATACAGGATAAAACGCGTATATGAAGTTCTGAACAGCAAAGGAAAACTCTGAAGTTCTGAGCAGCAATAGGAATGTCAGAAGTATTCAGGCACAGTTTCAGGGAGTGCAACAGGCACAGGTTCAGGGGGAGCAGCTCAAAAGTCTCATAAAGCATTGTTGGCATTCAGATGTTTTGGTTGATTGGTTTAAGAAGGAGCTCAGAAAGAAATTCTCGTTGCTGATCTAACAAGATGTTTATCAGATGCTGCTGGTGTCTTTCCTAAGTCTTGGTCTAGATCTGTTGTCTCTATGTCATGTATCTCTCTTGTCTCTTTTATGGTGTCAAGGTCATGTAACGACCTTTGTTGGTTTCCCCACTATGCCTGGGATGAATGATGAAATGTTCATGTATTATCATGGTTAGGCGGATGAGTCAATATTGATGTATCCCCACTTGGTTGGGTGGATGAGTCATTTTTTTTTATTTATTTTTTTTTTTTTTGTATATCCTCACTTAGTTGAGAAATGGATGTATGTATGAGTCTTTGGTTATAGGAAGGTCTTTTATGATGTATAGAGTCATGTTCTTCTTGAAGAACATCTTTTGCAGATCTTGCCTACAGTCAAGGGGAGCATGAACAGCACTTGGTGAGCAGGATGGATAGATTGGTACTCTTTGGCATTCACAAAGGGGGAGCACACTTCGAGATTTCAGCATGTACTCAGGGGGAGTATGGACAGCAGTATGGACAGCAGAAGGATTACCAAGGAAGAGAATATCTTGGTCCTCCCTTTGCCCTTGATGTCAAAGGGGGAGAGTGACTTGGTGTGGTGGTTGCCATCAAGTCCAAAGGGGGAGATTGTTGGCATTATGGTTCAAGTGTTGTCCTTGATGGCAACTCACTCAGTGGATGGTACAGGTGCTCAAAGGTTAGTACAGGTGATGGCAACTTAATCAGAAGACAGATCTCAGTACAGCATGGCAAGAAAGCTCATACACGCTGTTTCGTTAAGCCCAAGTCGCGTGTACACGCAAGTTCGATTCAGAAAAAGCGCGTGTATGTGGAAAGGTTCCTTTGCTTCATGGTGGTTAGACCTTGGAAGTTGTGCCTATGATTTCGGACCATTATGTCTCGACGGGCGTGTCGATCCCTAGTTTTAAAGTTGATGGTATTGTGTTACTATGGTTTTGGCTCTTGGTATTGAGAAAGGCCTAAGGCTATATAAGGAGAAGAAGATCATTAGGCAAAAATCATCTTTCGACAAGGCATGAATATCTAAGAGAGAAAGAGATCTGATATGCAGGTTCTGAGTTGGTTGATCTGAGCTAAGGAGAGATCTCATCGGTTGATGGAGAACTAGATCTAAGGAGAGATCGGGATCAAATGGTTTGAAATGCACTATCATGTTATGGTTGATTATGCGTATTTCTAGATCTGCATATTGTCGCAATGTTACGTTCTGAGTCTAACTAATATCTGGTACAGCTGCAAGTTGAGAAAGTTTATTTTTAGATCTGTACGCAGGTTGGCTTCGGTAAAAGCACGTGTATACGCGGTTTCTGCTCATTAAAGTAGCGTATATCTTTTGAAGCTTGATTTGGGTTTACAGTGGGATCTGACTGTTATTACAGAGTTCTGTAGTCTGCTCTGTGTTCTGGTAACTGGTGATTGACAGGGTTCAGTGGTTCAGCGATTCAAAGTTGGTTGTTTTATGCTTCAATGATCTGTTGTGAAAATTGAATGAATTGTGGTCTTCAGATTGTAATGTTGTGCTTCAGGAATATCCAAGTCTGAAAATGTATGAAAAGTGATACCTGGAAGAAGGAAGATTGTAGGTCAGCACCTACGTACTAGTATCTTGGCTAGTACAAAAACAAAAGGGGGTTGGAGCTCCCTTCCAAGGAAGTTTGGAGAACGAGAGAAGGTTGAAGCCTTCTGCAGGTTGTAGCCTGCGTACTGGTATAAGGCTGCACCAGTACAAAAGATTGTAAACTGAAGTTTCATATTAAGAAAGATAGAGACAACTTGCAGCAGGTGGTTTTCACCCACATTGGGTTTCCACCTTATATCTTGGTGTTCATGTGTATGGCTTTTTATCTGTTCTGTTATACTGCACATGTTTACTGTTAATATGATGAATAATGTCCTGATGCACTTAATTGAAGAATAAGCCAACTAAATTGTGAGTTTTCTGCTTATACGCTGTTTTACTTCGTCACAGTAGCGTGTACACGCTGGTTCACTTAACTGAAGTAGCGTATATGTTTTGGGCATTTGAAAAGTTTGATTAATCTGATAATACTGATTCACCCCCCCTCTCAGTATTATTTCCAACAATGATGTAAAAATGATAAAAATTGACTCAAGGAGGTAGATACATCAGTTTTAGGTGGTTTTGAATTGAATGAATCAATTTCCATAGTTTCAGAGGCAAGCTGTTCCACTGCCTATTTTTTAGTTCCTAGTTTAGATCTTGTTGAAACAGCTCCTTGACTCATGGATTCGACTCTTGATGGCTAGCATAGCTGGTCTGATGCCTGTATCTTGTACTTTCTTAGTCATTTGTCAAGGTTGGACTCTTGTGGATGCTTTGAGCACTATTGTATATCACTTCTGCAGTTTGGCAAGGAAATAGACTAGGGTTTGCAGCATTTTGTGGGATTCTTGTGGCAAGGTGAATTAGTATTTTTTTTTCCTCTGTGATTCAAGTTATCATATGTTTATGTGTTCCATTATCTCTCTCTTTTCTGCTTAACTAAATGAATCAAGTTTAAAGGTGGAATTCATTGATGTTTCAGTGCTCTGCCTTAGGGTTTATTTAGCTTTACATGTTTTCTACTGTTTGAAGAGGACTCATGACACTTCATGCCCTCTCCAACTCCTCACTAGTCTTAAGACTCTACATTACACCTAATTCTCAGTATTAAAACACTTTCCTACCTCGCCCCACAGAAACCTCCACAAAACCGATTTCATTCCCCGGACCCAAAATTGCCTTCCACATCTGATCCAGCAAACAACCATAAAATTAAATCAAACTCCTCTGAGAATATACCTAGCCTAAAATTAGTATTTACATTAGTCATATCTTGCATTATTTGCCATATTTCCTGAGATTGACAAGGAGAGAGCCCTCTCCCAACCTGGTAGGGCTAGCTACAAGGTTAAGTGTGGTTTGATGTTACCCTAGACCTACCTTTCCTAGCCTGAGTTAGATTTAGGCCCTAACATATTGGCGACCATACTGGGGAACAAAAAATTTGTTTGTTTGTTATTGTTGTTTGCTTTATAAACTACTGACGGAACCAAAAGTTAGCTAGGTAGCCTTCAAACTGCTCTTGCTCTGCAAGTGCATAGTAGATGAACGCTGCTTCAGTCAATCTCTGGTTTAGTTTATGAACTGAACATCTAGTTTCCAAACGTTCTAAATGCCCCAGTACATTAAACATTTCTAGACTTTTGGATGATGAGTTTAGAATTTGATAGGATGTCACATTTGTAATGTCTATTTGATTTTTGAGAATAATTTATCACGCTGGCTTCCAGACAATACACCAGGGCCAATCCTGATCCTGATCCCCCTCCCATTTATGAAAACCCAAATCTTATTCCAAGAATTCTCCGATAATAAAGTTTTGTGATACCGGTTTTCAGATCTCATTCATGTCCAGTTGTTTTTGAATACCTTGAAGATCTCGAGTTTGATGAACATTTTGATCTATCGTTGTTTGAAACTAAATCTGAAAGTGCAGTTGGTTCTACTGTTCTAAATCCGGAGTTTGTCAAAGATCTTGGAACTGAAAGGGCTAATAGATCAATTGATGATTATATTTTGAATCTTCAAACTTCCATTGTGGCTACTAATATTCCTGTGTTTTTAGAATCTGCATCCACAACTCTTGGTTCATTTGCTATTGTGTCTAGTTTAGAAATTCCTACTAAAACTCCTTTGATCCCCACCATCCCCATGCAGTCCACCATATCTAATCAGAGACCCGCTGTCTCTTCTCCTCCATCAACCCCTTCAACACCTCAAACATCTCACATTTCATCCCCTCCTTCTACACCTCATACACCCATTACATCGACTGCTATTGTTGTTCCAACTCCTCCTACATCACCAAGGCCAGTTTCAAATCCACCTAAAGCAATGGCTGCCCGATATGCACCTCTCATTTTGCCACGGAACTTGGATCCTATGCTTGCTGATTACCAAAGTAAAATTCCATTTTTTGATGCTACCCAAGGTATCACAATGCAGCAGCATGTTGATAGGATGAACGATTTCTTTGACCTTGATGAGATAGATGAAGAAAATGTGACCATGAGATTATTTGTGCAAACTTTTGGAGGCGAAGTGTGAAAGTGGTTCAGAGCATTACCGACTGGGACTATTAATTCATTAACGGTTCTTCATAGGAAATTTCTAGATTGTTGGGAGGTAAAGAATAATCCACTCCAAATTCTTTTCGAGTATGAAAACATAAAGAGGAATGTTGGTGAGAGTGTCCAGGATTACTTTGTTAGATTCAATACTATTTATAATGCAATTCTAGATGATATAAAGCCACCAATGGGGCTGGCTTTGATAAAATATCCTGATGGCTTTGATCCTGACATGGCATATAAATTAAGACAAAGATACCCGGCTACCTTGGAGGATATGCAGAAAATTACAGTGAGTGTAGAGGCAAATCTGCTAGCTAAGAGAGCTAGAACCAAAACCGAGAAGAAGGTGACCATAAATGAAGAAGCTTCTTCCTCAGATCATTTGCTTCGCAAGATTGAAAAGATGTTTGATAAGATAACTATTGCAGATAATCCCGAAACATAGATCAGAAATCCAAATTTTCGTGGTCACCAGCAACCACAGTTCAGGATTAAACAAAGGGAGCAAAGGGGGCAAGATCAATCAGGTCAGTAGCAAGTCAAAACACCATTACAGTAGAACTATGTACATGGGACTGAATCAGATGCTGATGATAATCCGATTGGAGAGGAGAGTCACTTTTTTACACTAGATGGTTTGCCAGTTTATGTCACAGAGGATGAGGAGTTTTCAGAAAGCCCATGTGTGCAAAAAGATGAATATTTTATCTTAGCAAACGAAACATTCGTAGAAGAACAATCTAATGAATATCAGAAGGGATACATGAATGCATTGACAGTGCAGCAAAGACAATATTCACTCAGGAGCAAGGATGTACCAATCAACCCAATTCAAAAGTGGAAGGAAGAAACACCATCAAAGAATGATTCTCCAAATGTTCAAAAAAAAGGAAAGGAGGTAGCAGATCCTACTTCCAACAAAGCACAATCAGCAAATGACAAGTCAAATCAGCCAAGTGCAACAAAGGAAAAGATCGAAAAGAAGGATGCTCCACTCAAAGAGGTAGAGAAAACTACAGCCTTTAGCTTAGAGAATGAGATTGCTAAGTTAAAAGTATCGATACCTTTGACTGAATTAATAAAGAATAGCAGTTATAAAGGTCAAGTGTTAAAGATTTTGAATATAGATCCCTTGTCTGATATGGTTAATGTGGAAGATGACCAACCCAAGCTTATCTTTGGTCCAGCATTAGAAGGCCAATCTGAGAATAGTGATGTAGCTCCTTTTTACATCAGCCTTAGATTGCATGATTATGTCTTGCACAACACCATGTTTGATTCAGGAGCATCTCATAACTTGATGCCAAAGGCAATTATGGAAAAATTGTGTTTAGACATCACTCGCAAGTATCATGATCTTTATTCCTTTGATTCCGGTAGGGTTACATGTATTGGTCTCATTAAGGATTTTGTTGTCACGTTAGATCAAATTCCAGCAAAGAATGTTCTCATGGATGTGGTTGTGGTTGACATTGCCCCTAGATTTGGCATGCTTTTATCTAGATCATGGGGTGCAAAACTCAAAGGGACATTGCAGTTAGATTTCTCCTATGCCACTATTCCCATGTTTGGTCAGTTGAGGAAATTATATCGGCAGAAAAAGATGAAGTATATGATCACAACCAAGGAGAAACCTTTGAATCATCCAATTAATTATGTACATACAGATTTAGAATCTTTTGTTCTTTATTCTGACTATGGTTTTAATGATGTGAATATTCAATTAGTTGAAGTGGAAGATATTCCAGAGATAACAAAAAATTTCAGAGTAGTACTTGATCAAGAGAGACAAAGGCTTGACAGTACCGTTGAACAGTCAACATTCCGCCAGCAGCAGAAAATTGATGGACAACAGCCAAAGGTAGAAGAGCAGCCAGAATTTCAGCACTTGGAAGATGAAGTAGGCTTGTGGAGTATGGACTTTGATGGAGCAGTAGGTAAGGATGGTGCAGGAATTGGTATTTGGATACGCAGCCCGATTTTCCTACCAAATAAATTCCATAGTAATGTAAGAGTTTGTTCATATAAATTGGCATTTGATTGTTCCAATAATAAAGCTGAATATTTGGCACTAATTGTTGGTTTGAAAATCCTCAAAAAGTTGAATGCAAAGAGAATTTCAGTTTATGGCGACTCCAAATTAGTAATCAAACAAGTCAAGGGTGAATACCAAGCCAAACATCCTCGAATGCGGGCTTACCATAATGTAGTTTTAGATATTCTGAAGTTGTTTCCAGATTATACTTTGACATGTGTCCCTCATGTACAAAATGTTATTGCAGATTCCCTTGCTACAGCTGCAAGTAACTTAAAGATCCCGATGAAGTCAAACAATAAGTTTGAAATTCATGTGAAGCATTGCCCAGTTGTTCCTGATAATCAAAGATATTGGTAGGTGTTTCAGGATGACAAAGAGATTGAAGAATTTTTGCAAAATGAAGGCAAATATAAAGAAACTTCTATCGATGGTGAGCAAGATGATGGCAAACCAAACATAGAGGTAAATCAGATGGAAGTCTTACAGCTGAAGGACAATGTCATTCCTAAAGGCCTAATACCTTTAGAAGAATTTTTTGATCAGGATGATGTAGCCCGGAAACCAAGCTTGGTGCCAACCGAGAAGGGAGTTGAGGATGTGAATATCGAAAGATAAGAAAATCCAAAGATGGTGAAGTTGTCAAAGGCATTACCTCCTCAGGTAAAAGAAAAATACATTAGTTTATTGTCTTCATTTTCTGATGTATTTGAATGGGACTATACAGATTTGAAGGGGTACGACAAAAGTATAATTCATCATATCATTCCAATCAAGCCAAACCAAAAGCCATTCCGCCAATAGCTGAGAAGGATAAATCCGAAGTTGCTACCATCAATAGAAAAAGAGGTGAATCGATTGTACAAGGCTGGTATAATTGTTCTGATAAGATTTCCAGATTGGATCTCCAATTTGGTGCCCGTGCAGAAGAAGACGGGTGAGCTTAGATTGTGCATTTATTTCAGAAATTTGAATAAGGTGTCCTTGAAAGATAATTATCCATTGCCGAAAATGGACCACATAGTCCAAAGGGTAGTTGGGGCATCTAGTATGTCGCTGCTCGATGGGTATTCCGGCTACAATCAAATGTTGGTTCATGAAGATGACAGGGACAAAACAACATTCACCACTCCATGGGGGACATTTTATTATGCCAAGATGCTGTTCGAATTAAAGAATGTTGGTGCAACATTTCAGCACGCCATGGACATCACCTTCACAAATGAAAAAGATGTGTTTCTAGTGATATATCTTGAGGACTTGACTATCTTTTCAAATTCAGATGAGGAGCATCTTTATCATCTGAAAATTGTTTTTCAGTGTTGTAGAAAATGTGTAATATCACTCAATCCCAAGAAGAGCTTGTTTTCCATGCACAAGGGGAAGGATCTCGGTCACATAATATCCAAGGCGGGCATCCGCATTGATCCTGCTCGAGTTGAAGCCATTCAGAAAATTAATTTTCCTCGTAGTAAAAATGAGATCCAAGCATTTAACAGTAAGATGAACTTCTTACATCGTTTTGTGCCAAATTTAGTTGAACACTTGAGGGAAATTACAAACATGTTGAAGAAAGATAGTGTGGTTAAGTGGACCGAAGAAGCCATGAAGTCTTTCAACCTGGTAAAATTGGATCTTTCTTCAGCTCCGATTTTAATTAGCCCAGATTATTCCCAAGATTTCATATTGTTTTCATTCGCTTCTAATCATACTATGGCAGCGGTTCTAATGCAGAAAAGAGACCAGCTTGAAAAGCCAATTGCCTTGTTCAGCAGGACAATAAGAGACGTAGCTTTAAAATATAACATTATTGAGAAGCAAGCTCTTGCCTTGGTGAAAGCTTTGAAAGATTTCCAAGTATATATTCTACGTTCTCATATTCTTGCTTATGTCCCTAACTCAGCTGTCAAACATGTTTTGGTACAAACATATCCGGAAGGGAGACGAGGCAAATGGATCACATCTTTGTTAGAATATGACTTGGAGATTAAACCAACAAAGCTAATCAAGGGGCAGGGTCTAGCAAAATTGATGGTGGAGTCTAATTTACATGCCTTGGACATAAATCTGATCATTGCTATGGTCGAAGAAGATGAAGATAGTTCGCTTGTTCAGGTATCTGAAATTTTTCTCCATTCTCCTTGGTACTCAGATATTGTATATGTGCTTCAGCACCTTTCACCGCCACCGGGGATGGCTAAAAATAAAGGTGGAACTCTGAAACTAAAGGCTGCTAAATTTTGTATTATGAATAATGCACTTTATTGGAAAGATCCCAGAGGTATTTTGCTGAATTTTTTGGTTGAGGAGGAAGCAAAACAGGTCATGGATGATTTTCATAAAGGAGACTGTGGAGGTCACTATTTTGGAAGATGATGGCGAATAAAATTTTGAGAGTGGGGTATTATTGGCCTACCCTCTTTGCTGATGTGTATAAAACTGTCACAACTGTCATGAATGCCAAATTTTTCAGGGAAGGAGAAAGTTGCAGCTTCTATCTCTCAAGCCAGTCGAAGTTAGCTCTCCATTTTAGCAGTGGGGCCTAGATTTTATTGGCGAGATTCATCCCACATCCTTAGCTCAGCACAAGTGGATCTTAACAGTGACAAATTATTTCACAAAATGGATTGAGACGATTCCCACTCGGCAGGCCACCGACTTGGTAATAATTCAGTTTCTTGAAAATAATATTTTGTCACGTCTTGACTATCCTAACAAATTGATTACAGATAACGCAGCAACTTTCAAATCCAAAAGGATGATTGACTTTTGTAGCAAATAAAAAATTACCTTTGGACATTCTACTGCATACTATCCACAAGGTAACGGATTGGCGGAATCTTCAAACAAATCATTGGTCAAAATCATTAAAAAGCTACTGGAAATAAACAAAAAGAGCTAGCATAAGAAATTGGTTAATGCACTATGGGCAGATAGAGTAAGTCAGAAAAAGTCAATAGGCATGTCTCCTTTCGAGATTGTATATGGTGTTGACACAGTGTTCCTGACATCTCTCATAGTCCCAGTTGTTAAAATTCTACAGGAAGCTGGCAGCGAGGAAGATCATTTACAACGAAGAATAAGTCAAATGATCCATTTACAGTAGATGAGAGAGGAAGTTTTTCAAAATACCTTCAGGCTGCAAGAGAGAATTAAGAAAATCTATGATTGGAAGGCAAAGGCAAATAAGTTTCAGATTGAAGACATAGCGCTAAAATGGGATGCTAGAAACGAGGACAAAGGCGAGCACGGAAAGTTCAAGAATCTATGGAAGGGACCATACAAGATTGCTGCATATCAGGGTCAAAATGCTTTTCTATTGAAAGAAATGAATGGGGAAGATTGTCCAGGAGGGTTGGTCAATGGTCAGCTTCTGAAACGATATTATCTCTGAGATATTTTCTGTTGTCACATATGTCATTGTACATACCATTTTCTTTCTCTCATTGCAAAGTGTGTACTATTGTCATTCATTCATTTTGGGGCCCGAAGTGAAGGCTATACAGCTGATTGTATGGCTTCAGTTTTTGGCTTGTTTAGCATTAGTTGTTTGAGTTTGTTTTGAGTTAGTTTTCAGTGTTTATAATTTAGTTAGTTTTGAGTCAACATATTGGTTTTAGTTTGTGAAAGTTATTGACACCATTGCCTAATGAAAGAAGGCACTGATCCGCTTTCCAGAGATCTATGGTTCTTAGCACTTGCTAGGAGCTACCATCCTCATTGGAACCAATGTTAGTGTCGGTATCTTCATCCCTCCATTAGTGATCAAATTTCTCTTTTTGCATGCATATTAGGTGTCTCATCTGATCAGCTGCATTCCATTAGGTCATGAATCGACTAATGGTAGTGGTTCTTTGTCAATTTCCCTCATGCCTATCATCTTCTGGCCTATTTTCACATGTACAGGTCATCTACTATCATTTTTATTTCATTCCATTTGCAAAAGTCATTTTAGGGTTATTAGGTCTTGTTAGGTATAGTATTTGTCACCATGGTCATCAAAAACTCAATAAGAGGTCAACAGTCACATGAGGATGTCTGATAAGTTTATAAAATCACAAATTTCACAGATGATTTCCTTCATAAATGGTTTTTACCTCAAAACTTTGTTTTGAGGTGAAAACAGGGTTTTTCTATTTCATGTACAAATTTTATGTAATTTTAATGTTTTCATATCTAATAAAGCTTCAGCTATAGCCCTTGGTCACCTTGCCAACTCCAGCACTCCAGCCACTACAAGAAGCAAAAACATCCAAGCATCAGTTCATCAAATGATTAAAAAAAGAGCCAAACTGCAAAAATAGGGTATTTAAAGCAAAGCAAATTCAACTTTAGGAAAGTGGGTTTCTAAATGAAAAATCAAATTCAGGATGATATAAAGTTCTCTTTGGTGTTTGAAAACCTCATTTTTTGTAAAAGAGAAAGAGAAAGAGGGAAAATTGCACTTTGAGGAGAAACAAGTGAAAGTTGCAGCAAAAATTCTAGTTTTCACTGGCACGACGCACCTTGGCACTGGCGCGATGCACCTGTTGGCATTATGATTCAGGTTTGGCACTATGGCATAGGTGTTGTACTTGATGGCAACTCACTCAAGTGGAAAATCTCTATTCAGGCTCTCAAAATGATGGAAAATAAGGGGTTCGGAGGTACACCATTCAAAAGGTGCGGGCCTGCAGGCACGTCGTTCACAAAGTGCGGTCATGTCCGCAGGTTATCCGAACAAAAGGTGCGGACCCCAGTTCACTCTCTCCAATGCAGAGAAGCGCGCACACGTGGGAATTCTTATGTTTGGCCCATGGTATTTAGCCCGACATTCATGATTCTATGATTTTGGTCCGTGGTATAGGATATAAATTTTTGAACCCCGGTTTGGATCCCTTGTATTGGTTTTCGATGGTTTTGTCCCATGGTTTGAATAAGGGATTGCCTATAAAAAGGAAAGGAGATCACTTGGCTAGTCACTTGTGAAATTTGAATATCTTAAGATCTAAAATTTTGGGTGATCGGTTTGAAAAGCTAGATCTAAATCAAGGTGAAATTTAAGGCGAATCTATTGATAGGTCGTGATCTCTCAGGTGCATGATCAGATCTGTCGATCTGACTGTCTATGGCACATTGCAAGACTGTTAATTTGGCTCTATTCAGAGGTCCGCAGGCGATCCACAGTGTAGGTGCGGGGGTCCGTAGCACAACAGAAGGCGTAGGTGAGGGGGTCCGCAGAGAAGTAGAAGGCGCTGGTGCGAAGGTACGTAGCACAGCAGAAGGAACAGTGCGGAGGTACGCAGAGGAACAGAAGGACTAGGTGCGGAGGTACGCTGTCAGGCAAACAGTGCAGGTGCGGATCTGCGCAGAGGTACGTAGTGCAGCAGAAGGAGTAGGTGCGGAGGTACACAGAGCAGAAGAAGGACCAGGTGCGGATCTGTGCAGTTTAGACATAGAAGAGCTGTGGATATTTGCAGGTTTCTATTGGTGAAGTTGTGGACTTTTCTTGAAATATTTGTTGGCTACATTTTATCTATTGCTGAAGAGTTTTGGGTTTAGATTACTAGTATTACTGTTCTGGTTACTACATTCTGAGAAGTTATTGGTTGATTCATTGGTTGATTGAAAAAGGAGATTGGTTGATTCACATGTACTTGATGATTATTTGACGTTTATGGATCCAGTTTGAAAATTTATGAAAAGTGGTCCTTGGAAGAAAAGAGGTAGGTCAGCACCTACGTACTAGTAGATTAGCTAGTACAAGAGCTAAGGGGGTTGTAGCTCCCTTCCAGGAGAGACTGGAAAATGAGAGAGGGTTGTAGATCTCAGCAGGTTGCAGCCTGCGTACTGGTAAAGGACTGCACCAGTACAAAATCATTGTAAAATAAGTTTCTAATTGAAAGAAGATAGAGACATATTGCAGCAGGTGGTTTTCACCCACATTGGGTTTCCACCTTATATCTGGTGTTCTTTGGTGTGATTATCTGTTTTTCCTGTTCTTGCTCATTATTATATGGTACTGACATACAAACTAATGATCAATATCTAAAGAATAAATTAAAGTATAAATCTGGAAGATATATTGAAAAGAATTTGATAATACTGATTCACCCCCCCTCTCAGTATTATTTCCAACAATTGGTATCAGAGCAGGTCCTTCTGAAGAAGCTTGATCACTAGAAGGAAAATCCATCATCATGAGCAACTACGAGAGAGAAGCATCTATCAGGCCACCAATTTTTGACGGGACAAACTTCGTATATTGGAAGGTAAGAGTTACTGCCTATCTTCAATCTCTTGGTACAGAAGTCTGGGATATCATAGATACATGGTACACTTTTCCATCAGCAACTCCTACAGATCTGGCTAAGAAGAAGAAATATGAAACAAATGCAAAGACTGTCAATACTCTACTAGGATGTCTATCTCAATCAGAATCCGTGAAGGTTATGCAGTATAAATCTGCAAAAGAAATATGGGACAAGATTGCTCTGAGCTATGAAGGAGATGATCAGGTAAAACGAGAAAAACTTCAAACCCTCAGAATTCAGTATGAAAATCTCAGAATGCACAACGATGAAAGTGTGGCTAACTATTTCCTTCGTTTAGATGACATTGTTAATTGTATGAAAAATTTGGGTGAAGAAATAAAAGAGGTTGTTGGGGTTGAAAAGGTTCTAAGATCTTTATCCCCTAGGTTTGAATCTAAAGTTTCTGGAATAGAAGAAAAGGAGAATCTACCAAACCTTACCATGTCACAGCTGCATGGAATTCTGACTGCTTATGAAATGAGGAAAGGAGGACCATCAGACAGGAGAGAAGTTGCCTTCAAGGCTTCTGGCAAAGGAGATTACTATGAGTCAGGACACGTGTCAGAAGAAGAAGAAGAATCAAATTTTGTCAAAAACCTTCAATGAGGTGTTGGATGATTCCGAGGTAAGTTACCTTTCAAATTCTTTGCCTGTGGAAGAGTCGGTCACTATGCTTCCAAATGTCCTCATAAGGATAAGATTGACAAGGGAAACGAACTTGTTAGATGGAACAAGAAACAAAATGAAAATAAGAAAAGCTATTACACTCATGAAGATAGTGATGGACTTTCAAATAGTGACGAAGATGAACGAGGTAATAATTATAAAATTTTAATGGCTTTTGAAGATGATGATTATATCGATGTTGTAGATGAATAAGGTCTTTATGAAGAGATTTCTAATCTCAAATTTTGTTTAGAAGAGAAAAATGTGATTATTGATTCTCTGCAATGTCAACTAGCTGAAAGGGAAAAACATCACGAAAAATTGGAATGTGAAATTGTTAGTCTTAGAAAAGAGATTGAGAAAACAAAAGCTCTTAATCTTAAATTTGTTAAAGGGTCTGAAACTCTGGATGAGATTATCAATGTGCAGCGTTCTCCACTAATCAAGATATGTCTGGGATATAATGGAGAAGCATCTCAAGCATCCACCTCCAAAAGTTATCTTGATGCATCAAGGAGGAGCGAGCAAAGGCATAATAGAAATCATCAGGGAAATCAAGGACAATTTACCTCAAGAATGAACAAAGACTATCAAGAAAATCGGGGGCAAGCTACCTTAAGGACAAACAGAAGCTACAACCAGCCACAGGTAAAATCTTCCCAATTTGCCTCAAGAATGGATGTCAGTAGAAACTACAATCGGTTGGTTGATAGATTTGATAATCGCAGGAGTTTCTTCAATGGATAATGTTTCTCTTGCCATAACTTTGGTCACAAAGCAGCTCAATGTGTTGCCTATAAGACAATCATGACTAGAGAAGCTCAAAAACAAAGAAGTATGACTGGAATCACGAAAAGGACCTATAACAACTTTTCCGACCTTGAAAGTGAAATTGAATGTTCTATTTGTAATAACTTCGGTCATGAAGAGTCTAAATACAGGAGTAGGTTTCGGAAGACAACTCAGAAGGAACAAACCTCAAATTCCAGAACATGGAGAATGAAGGAACCACAACCAGAAAGATGTGGGATAGCTTTATATGCAGAAGGACAGGGAAATCAATGGTACATCGATAGTGGATGTTAGAAGCATATGACAGGTGATAAAGAAAAACTTCAATCATATAGTGCTTTAGAAAAAGGAAAGAAAGTTTCTTTTGGAAATGATACCCCTGCAGTCATAAAAGGAAAAGGCATTGTTCAGTTGAAAGAGAAAGTCAAGGCTGGAAATGTTTTGTATGTTGATGGCTTGAAGCATAATCTATTGAGTGTTAGTCAGATGTGTGATCAAGGAACTAAGGTAATATTTCAATCAAATGGATGTAGTGTTCATGATCTTGATACAGGAAAAACAGTGATCAAAGTCATAAGAACTCCAAATAATTTATACATATTTGAAGAAAGACAACAACAATACTATTTGAGCAAGAATGATGAACACTGGTTATGGCACCGGAGGTTAGGGCATCTAAGCTTTTCACAAATAAGGAAAGCATGCAAATACCAGGCAGTTTGTGGTCTTCCAGACATCAGAATTCCAGACAATACAATATGCAAATCATGTCAGTTTGGTAAGCAAACCAGAACTAACTTCCCTGAGAAGGAAGGATCAGCTAGCAGGCCTCTTGAACTAGTCCATACAGATGTATGTGGACCATCTAGGAAAAGGTCACCTCAAGGAGAAGAATACTTTATATTATTCATTGACGACTTCTCCGGGATGGTTTGGATAGCACTTATGAAGCACAAAGATGAAGCCTTCGAAAAATTCAAATCTTTCAAAGCCTTGGTTGAAAACGAATCAGATCACAAAATTAAGTGCCTCAGATCTGATAGAGGTGGGGAGTTTACCTCAAATGAATTTTTCGATTTTTGTGAAGAACATGGAATAAGAAGGGAATTCTCTACAGCTAGGACTCCTCAGCAAAATGGAGTAATGGAAAGGATGAACATAATGGTTCAACAAATGGCTCGTGCAATGCTTGATGGATCTGGAACTCCCGCAACCTTCTGGGGTGAAGCTGCATTTGCTGCGGTCGTTATTCTCAACAAAAAAAATGTCTGGGTGAACAGCACTCAAACTCCTCATTAGCTCTGGTATGGTGAGACTCCTTCGGTAAAACATTTCAAAATCTTTGGAAGAAAATGTTATATTAAGAATAATGATGAACATCTTGGAAATTTTGAACCTAGAGCAGATGAAGGGATTCTCCTTGGTTATTCTCCTCACAGCAAAGCGTATAAGTGTTACAACAAATGACTTGGAAGAATAGTTGACAGCATTGATGTAGTGGTTGATGAAGAAGGAAACATTCCTAGGCAAGTAAATTATGAAAATATCGAAGAGGATGAAGATCATCCTTCAAATCAGACTGATGATGAAGAAGAACGTCAAGAGACACCAGAGGAACAGATAAGGATAGAAGAGAAGACTCCATCCAGGTATGTTCAAAAGAATCATCCAGAATCTCAAATCTTGGGGCAAAAGGAGGCAGGCGTACAAACAAGAAGAACAATTGCAGAAGCTTCAAGCTATTTGGCATTACTCTCCTCCAGTGAACCAAAAAAATGTAAGAGAGGCATGAAAAGATGAATGTTGGGTCAAGGCAATGGATTAAGAACTTGAGCAGATCGAAAAGAACAACACTTGGGAGTTGGTTCCTAGACCAAAAGATAAGAATGTCATAGGGACAAAATGGATCTTCAAAAATAAGTTGAATGAAAATGGGGAAGTAATTAGAAACAAGGCAGACTTGTTTGTAAAGGGTATGCTCAACATGATGGAATAGACTTTGAAGAAACTTTTGCTCCCATTGCTAGACTTGAAGCCATCCGAATGTTCCTTGCTCTCTCAAGCTTTTAGAAGTTCAAAGTATTTCAAATGGATGTGAAATCAGCCTTTCTGAATGGAGACTTAGAAGAAGAGGTGTACATTGAGCAACCAGATGGTTTCATTCTTGGGAATGAACCAAATCTTGTATACAGACTAAAAAAATATCTTTATGGTCTTAAACAAGCTCCAAGGGCTTGGTACTATCATTTGGACAAATATCTTCATCAACAAGGCTTTTCAAAGGGATCAGCAGATAGCAATCTTTATATAAAAATTGAAAGTGACAAATTGCTAATACTTGTTGTGTATGTAGATGATATTATCTATGGCAGCAATGAAGAAACTATGAGTCAAAACTTTGCCTTGGTGATGCAGAAAGAATTCGAAATGTCATTACTTGGAGAGCTGACATATTTTCTTGGCCTACAAATCCAACAAAATGAAGGCGGTATCTTTTTGTCTCAAACCAAGTACCTCAAGCAGATTTTGAAGAAGTATGGCATGGAAGATTCAAAACCAGTATGTACCCCTATGGTTACAAGATGCAACCTCAGTGCAAATGATGAATCAGCAACAGTACATCAACCAACCTATAGATCCATGATTAGAAGTCTACTTTATTTGATAGGTACCTGACCAGACATCATGCATGCAGTGGGAATAGTTGGAAGATTTCAAGCAAATCCCAAGGAAACTCATCTTCACGCAATTAAGAGAATCTTCAAGTACCTCCAAGGAACTCAAAACTATGGCTTATGGTATCCTAGAGATATAGATCTCACACTTCATGCTTATACAGATGTAGATTGGGCCGGAAGCGTGATTGACAGGAAGAGCACAAGTGGTGGTGCATTCTTTATGGGTTCCAGATTAGTATCTTGGTTCAACAAGAAATAGAGTTCGATTGCCTTATCTACAGCTGAAGCGGAATATGTGGCTACTGCATCTTGCTGCACTCAACTCCTTTGGATGATGCAGACCTTGTAGGATTTTCAAATCACTTGTACACCACCTATCTCCATCTTATGTGATAATACAAGTGCTATCAGCATTTCAAAGAACCCAGCCATGCATTCAAAGACCAAGCATATACCTATCAAATATCATTTTCTTCGGGAACAAGTGCTTGAACAAAAGGTCAAGTTAGAGTATGTTCCTTCGAAGGAACAAGTTGCTGATATACTCACGAAACCACTGCCCAGGGAGACCTTTGAATACCTCAGGCAAAAGCTGGGGGTAGTTGATGCATCATCTTGTTGTTGAATCTCATCTGTTTCAGAGATTGCTATTTGTACGCGAGTTTCATATGGGGTATACGCGTACATTTGCTGGGTTATGGATTGGTCGAAGATCGAATGGCACAGGTTCAGGGGGAGCATATATTCTTCTAATAATGCATTGTTGGCATTATGGTAGAAGATCTTGGAGGAGAAAGTACAGAAGAAGAACATGGATGTTGATCTGAATATTGTTGCTAATATGTCTCTATCTCTTTTGTCAAGGTCATGAATGGTGTATGGTAGATTATGGTTCTTCTTGAAGAATTTTTCTTTTGCATATCTGGTCTATAGTCAGGGGGAGCGTGATCAGCAGAGCAGAGACTTCAGCATGTTCTTAGGGGGAGCATAACCCTTTGCCCTTGATGTCAAAGGGGGAGAATGACTTTGAGGATCTTGGGGTTGCCATCAAGTCCAAAGGGGGAGATTGTTGGCATTATGATTTAGGTTTGGCGCTATGGCACAGGTGTTGTACTTGATGGCAACTCACTCAAGTGGCAAATCTCTGTTCAGGCTCTCAAAATGATGGAAAATAAGGGGTTCACAGGCACACCATTCAAAAGGTACGGGCCCGCAGGCACGCTGTTCACAAAGTGTAGTCATGTCCGCAGGTTATCCGAACAGAAGGTGCGGACCCCAGTTCACTCTCTCCAATGTAGAGAAGCGCGCACACGTGGGAATTCTTATGTTTAGCCCATGGTATTTATCCCGACGTTCATGATTCTATGGTTTTGGTCCGTGGTATAGGATCTAAATTATTGAACCCCGGTTTGGATCCCTTGTATTGGTTTTCAATGGTTTTGTCCCATGGTTTGAATAAGGGCTTGCTTATAAAAAGGAAAGGAGATCACTTGGCTAGTCACTTGTGAAATTTGAATATCTTAAGATCTGAAATTTTGGGTGATCGGTTTGAAAAGCTAGATCTAAATCAAGGTGAAATTTAAGGCGAATCTATTGATAGGTCATGATCTCTCGGGCGCATGATCAGATCTGTGGATCTGACTGTCTGTGGCACATTGGAAGACTGTTAATTTGGCTCTATTCAGAGGTCCGCAGGCGATCCATAGCGCAGGTGCGGGGGTCCGCAGCGCAGCAGAAGGCGCAGGTGCGGGGGTTCGCAGCGAAGCAGAAGGCGCTGGTGTGGAGGTACGCAGCGCAGCAGAAGGCACAGTGCGGAGGTATGCAGAGGAACAGAAGGACCAGGTGTGGAGGTACGCTATCAGGCAGACAGCGCAGGTGTGGATCTACACAGAGGTACGTAGTGCAACAGAAGGAGTAGGTGCGGAGGTACGCAGAGTAGAAGAAGGACCAGGTGCGGATCTGCGCAGTTTAGACATAGAAGAGCTACGGATATTCGAAGGATTCTATTGGTGAAGTTGCAGACTTTTCTTGAAATATTTGTTGGCTGCCTTTTATCTATTGCTGAAGAGTTCTGGGTTTAGATTACTGGTATTGCTGTTCTGGTTACTGCATTCTGAGAAGTTATTGGTTGATTCATTGGTTGATTGAAAAAGGAGATTGGTTGATTCACATGTACTTGATGATTATTTGACGTTTATGGATCTAGTTTGAAAATTTATGAAAAGTGGTCCTTGGAAGAAAAGAAGTAGGTCAGCACCTACGTACTAGTAGATTAGCTAGTACAAGAGCTAAGGGGGTTGTAGCTCCCTTGCAGGGGAGACTGGAAAACGAGAGAGGATTGTAGCTCTCAGCAGGTTGTAGCTTGCGTACTGGTAAAGGACTGCACCAGTACAAAATCATTGTAAAAGAAGTTTCTAATTGAAAGAAGATAGAGACATATTGCAGCAAGTGGTTTTCACCCACATTGGGTTTCCACCTTATATCTGGTGTTCTTTGGTGTGATTATCTGTTTTTCCTGTTCTTGCTCATTATTATATGGTACTGCCATTCAAACTAATGATCAATATCTGAAGAATAAATTAAAGTATAAATCCGGAAGATATATTGAAAAGAATTTGATAATCCTGATTCACCCCCCCTCTCAGTATTATTTCCAACAACACCTCCTTGGCGCTACGCACCGGGCACAGGATTTACAAAGGGAATTGAATGGGCGCTATGAATAGAAAGTGCGCTATGCACCTAGGTGTTGGTGCGATGCATCTATTAGTTGAGCTCAAAAACGCATTGTATCAATTTCTCAAGCCCCTAAATTTACAATTGACCTCGCTACAAGTAAGTTCACCCTGTCATATGGTCTAGCAATGGATTTTCTTCATTCACGGTGGTGATTTGAATGTTGAAAAATAAAACCCTATTTGCCTCAAAGTTGTCTTGTCAATTGTCTAGTGTTTTTGTTGTTTTTCTATTTTATCTCCATTTTCATTATTTTCCCACATCCCATGCCCCTGCACTAATTTTTCCTTATCCCTTCCTCTGTCCCTTTCCCATTAACACTCACCTTACCCCCTGTCACCAAACCCTAAGTCCTATACATATTTCCTATACATTCCCTAAAACCCTATTAACCCTACTGCCATCATTACAACCCTCATTCACAATCCTACTATCAGTCAACCCTTTTATCCCTAAAAAGAAAATAGCAATCACCCTATACTTGAGAGAATCTCTTCATACTCATCATTATTCACTCCACATTTGCAAGTATGGAAACAGATTCAGCATATGAGAGGGATGATGAAACTGTAAGTGATTCTTCCCAAGAGGTCCATGCACCAAGAAAACCACATAAGGGAGGAAAACACATCCGAGAGGAGCCCACCACTCTCACAGAGTTACTAGCTAGCCCTCTTGCAGTAACATGTTTTAAATATTAGTCTTGCTACCAGTTTTGTGAGATGGGGGAGAGGGTGAAATATCACCATGAACTTGCTAGGTTATTTGTTCTTCGTCTTCACAATGGCTAGGTGAACCTAGCTGGTGTCTCCTTAACTTTGACACCTGAAACTATTGCAACAGCAACAGGCATTCCTAATGTGGGAGAACAATGGAGTAAAGGATAGCATGTGGGCAAAGAGCATTATGAACCTTACATCAAGGCTAGCTATCAAAGTCAAATCAGTAGCTTCTTTCCTTTCAGATACCTACAAGACACTTATGCTCCACTCATGAAGCTTATTATCAAATATTTCACCTATGAAGGGAGGTTTTCTCATTTGTATACTTATAATGTTAGATTGCTGATGCATTTCACTAGAATGAGGATGATGAACCTCCCCTATTTCATATGCAGAAATATTGATAAGATGGCTACATTGGTGCAAAGGAAACTTCTTCCTCTGCAGTTCAGTAGCATTTATCATTTTTCAGTGATAAAAATTGTTGTTTTGCATCAGCTAAGCTTACTGAATATTTCATGGGATACCTTCATTTCACATGGGGTTTTCAAAAGCCCTCAGGTGACCCCATTAGTGTTTCAAGAGGAAGGAGGGCCTTCAAATTAGCCAGAGGTTCATGAGATTCAAACTACAGGTGTGCCAGTATTTTTCACTTATACAAAAGGCACAAGGAGACTATTTGCAGCTGCCAAACGAGTATTATCTCCACCTGGGGTGGAAGGGGTCTCGTTTCCTTCACCAGACCACAGGCAAATGCTATCTTCACCTGGGGTGAAAGGGGCTTTGCCTTCTTCTTCATTAGTACAGGTACCGGATAAAGGAAAGCAACCATTGCTTGATGAAGGGCCTTCTGAAGGTCAGGATAGAGATTTTGTTTTGATTCAGGAGGAGGATACTGATTTGATCTCCCAAAACTCAAGACTCAAGGAGGTCATTAGAGAGAAAGAAGCTGACATCCATGCCTTATCACTTAACCTTGAGAGGGCTAAGTGTATCATTAACTACCTTGAGCAACAAAACAAGCAATTAGAGGATAAACAAAAAATCATGGAGCTACAAACCATAAGGGAAAATAGGCAAGCAACAAAAAGAAGGAAAGTCAAATTGACACCTCTTGAGCAAGAAATTGAGGATAACCGAGAATCATGGCTAGAGAGGGTAAACATTCACTTGGAGAAATTTCTTGAGAAAGCCAACAAGGAGAAGAAGATGTTGCGCCACATGGCTTATCACTATTTGGCCTGGAACAAAATTTGTAAAACAAACACATGAATCCTAAAAGCCAAGTTAAGGAGAACTTTGAGGAGCAAGAAAGAGAAAGATAAGCACAAGATCTTTGCTGAAGCTTCATTGGCCTAGCATAGCACCTAACACAAATCACTCATGCCAAATTTCAAGGAATTTGGTGAAATGTTTGGCATTTTTGAATTTTTCAGGTAAAAAACAGGTTTTTCCGGCAAGTGTGTAGCGCCACCAGCAGTACGCTTTTGATGGGGACCTCCATTTGTAGAAAAATTTGCATTTTTGGATTCATCATGAAAATTTATGCATGCTCAGAAATGGCTAGGAAATTTTGACAAGTTTTGGACCTCCAAAAGGGCCAAAAACACCCAAAAATGCCCTCTCTGCCACTTTTTGGCCACACAGGAAGTAGTCTTGGGAAATTGCATTTTTGGAGGGGAAAATGAACTACAAATCAAAAAATTCAAGTTGTTCCAAAAATTAGACTCACCAGGCTTTCCAATGAGCTATCTTGAACCTTATTTGGATTTCAAAAAGCCTTCCAAAAGTAGCTTGGAAAAAGCGCTACGCATAGAAAAATGGCACTACGCATAGGATGAAAATTGCCAATTTTGCCTATTTTCTCAGAATTTCGCCTAGTTTTCTTCTAGTTTAACTTTTTCTCTCTTATGGTCAAATTCATGATGTGATATGATGTAAAAATAATAAAAATTGACTCAAGGAAGTAGATACATCAGTTTTAGGTGGTTTTGAACTGAACGAATCAGTTTCTATAGTTTTAGAGAAAAGTTGTTCCACTACCTATTTTTCAGTTCCTAGTTTAGATCTTGTTGAAACAACTCCTTGACTCATGGATTCAACCCTTGATGGCTAGCATAGCTGGTTTGATGCCTATATCTTGTACTTTCTTAGTCATTTGTCAAGGTTGGACTCTTGTGGATGCTTTGAGCACTATTGCATATCACTTCTGCAATTTGGCAAGGAAATAGACTAGGGTTTGCAGCATTTTGTGGGATTCTTGTGGCAAGGTGAATTAGTATTGTTTTTTCCTCTGTGATTCAAGTTATCATATGTTTATGTGTGTCATTATCTCTCTATTTTCTACTTAACTAAATGAATCAAGTTTAAAAATGGAATTCATTGATGTTTCAGTGCTCTGCCTTAGTGTTTATTTAGCTTTACATTTTTTCTACTGTTTGAAGAGGACTCATGACACCTTCATGCCCTCTCCAACTCCTCAACAGTGTTAAGACTCTACATTACACCAAATTCTAAGTACTAAAACACTTTCCTACCTCGCCCCACAGAAACCTCTGCAAAACTGAGTTCATTCCCCGGACCCAAAATTGCCTTCCACATCTGATCCAACAAACAACCATTAAATTCAATCAAACTACTTTGAGCATATACCTAGCCTAAAATTAGTATTTACATCAGTCATCTCTTGCATTATTTTCCATACTTCTCAAGATTGACAAGGAGAGAGCCCTCCCCCAACTTGGTCGGGCTAGCTACCAAGTTAAGCGTGGTTTGATGTTACCCTAGACCTCCCTTTCTCAGCCTAAGGTAGATTTAGGCCCTAACATATTGGCGACCATACTGGGGAATGATAATTTTATTTGTTTGTTATTGCTATTTGCTTTATAAACTACTGACAGAGCCTAAATTTAGCTAGGTAGCCTTCGAACTACTCTTGCTCTGCAAGTGCATAGTAGATGAATGCTGCTTCAGTCAATCTTCGATTTAGTTTATGAATTGAACATCTAGTTTCCAAAAGTTCTAAACACCCCAGTACATTAAACATTTTTAGACTTTTCGATGATGAGTTTAGAATTTGATAGGCTAACACATTTGTAATGTCTATTTGATTTTTGAGCATAATTCATCACACTGGCTTCCAGACAATGCACTAGGGCCAATCCTGATCCTGATCCCCCTCCTGTGTATGAAAACCCAAATCTTATTCCAAGAATTCTCCGACAAGAAAGTTTTGTGATACCGGTTTTCAGATCTCATTCATATCCAGTTGTTTTTTAATACCTTGAAGATCTCAAGTTTGATGAACATTTTGATCTATCGTTGTTTGAATCTAAATCTAAAAGTGCAGTTGGTTCTACTATTCTAAATCCAGAGTTTGTCAAAGATCTTGAAACTAAAAGGGCTAATAGATCAATTGATGATTATATTTTGAATCTTCAATCTTCCATTATGGCTACTAATATTCCTGTGTTCTTAGAATCTGCATTCGCAACTCTTCGTTCTTCTGTTGTTGTGTCTAGATCAGAAATTCCTACTGAAACTCCTTTGATCCCCACCATCCCTGTGCAGTCCACCATATCTGATAAGAGACCCGCTATCTCTTCTCCTCCATCAACCCCTTCAACACCTCAAACATCTCACATTTCATCCCCTCCTTCTACACCTCATACACGCATTACATCGACTGCTATTGTTGTTCCAACTCCTCCTACATCCCCAAGGCCAGTTTCAAATCCACCTAGAGAAATGGATACCCGATATGCACCTCTCGTTTTGCCACAGAACTTGGATGTTATGCCTGCTAATTACCAAAGTAAAATTCCATTGTTTAATGCTACCCAAGGTATCACAGCGCAGCAACATGTTGATAGGATGAACGATTTCTTTGGCCTTCATGAGATAGATGAAGAAAATGTGACCATGAGATTATTTGTGCAAACGTTTGGAGGCGAAGTGCGAAAGTGGTTATGAGCATTGTTGGCTGGGACTATCAATTCTTTGGCGGTTCTTCATAGGAAATTTCTAGATCGTTGGGAGATAAAGAAAAATCCACTCCAAATTCTTTCTGAGTATGAAAACATAAAGAAGAATGTTGGTGAGAGTGTCGAGGATTACTGTGTTAGATTCAATACTGTTTATAATGCAATTCCAGCTGATATAAAGCCACCAATGGGGTTGGCTTTGATAAAATTTCCCAGTGGCTTTGATCCTAACATGGCATATCAATTGACAGAAAGAGATCTTACTACCTTGGAGAATATGCAGAAAATTGCAGTGAGTGTAGAGGAAAATCTGCTAGCTAAGAGAGCTACAACCAAAACCGAGAAGAAGGTGACCATAAAGGAAGAAGCTTCTTCCTCAGATCATTTGCTTCGCAAGATTGAAAAGATGTTTGATAATTAACTATTGCATATAATCCTGAAACACAGATCAGAAATCCAAATTTCTATGGTCAGCAGCAACCACAGTTCAGGATTAAACAACGGGAGCAAAGGGCGCAAGATCAATCAGCTCAGCAGCGAGTCAAAACACCATTATAGCAGAACCATTTCCATGGCACTGAAACAGATGATGATGATAATCTGATTGGAGAGGAGAATCACTTTTTTACACCAGATGGTTTGCCAATTTATATCACGGAGGATG
Organism: Pinus tabuliformis; assembly: GCA_031772625.1. Classification (NCBI taxonomy): domain Eukaryota; kingdom Viridiplantae; phylum Streptophyta; class Pinopsida; order Pinales; family Pinaceae; genus Pinus; species Pinus tabuliformis. The sequence continues at coordinate 501,737,408 of CM062814.1, read as the reverse complement.
AGGAGTATTCAGAAAGCCCAGCTGTGCAAAAAGATGAAGGTTTTATCTTAGCAAATGAAACAGTCCTAGAAGAAGAATATGACGAATATCAGAGGAGATACATGAATGCATTAACAATGTAGCAAAGACAGTATTCACTTAGGAGCAGGGATGTACCAATCAATCGAATTCCAAAGCAGAAGGAAGCAACACCATCAAAGAATGATTCTCCAAATGTTCAGAAAAAAGGAAAGGAGGCAGTAGATCCTACTTCCAGCAAAGCACAATTAGCAAATGACAAGTCAAATCAGCCAGGTGTAGCAAAGGAAAAGATCAAAAAGAAGGATGCTCTACTCAAAGAGGTAGAGAAAACTATAGCCTTTAGCTTAGAGAATGAGATTGCTAAGTTAAAAGTATCGATACCTTTGACTAAATTAATAAAGAATAGCAGCTATAAAGGTCAAGTGTCAAATATTTTGAATATAGATCCCTTGTCTCATATGGTTAATGTGGAAGATGACCAACCTGAGCTTATCTTTTGTATGGCATTAGAAGGCCAATCTGAGGATAGTGATGTAGCTCCTTTTTACATCAGCCTTAGATTAAATGATTATGTCTTGCACAATGCCATGTTTGATTCAGGAGCATCTCATAACTTGATGCCAAAGGCAATTATGGAAAAATTGGGTTTAGACATCACTTGCAAGTATCATGATCTTTATTCCTTTGATTCCAGTAGGGTCAGATGTATTGGTCTCATTAAGGATTTGGTTGTGACTTTAGATCAGATTCTAGCAAAGAATGTTCTCATGGATGTGGTTGTGGCCGACATTCCCCCTAGATTTGGCATGCTTTTATCTAGATCGTGGGGGACAAAACTCAAAGGGACATTGCAGTTAAATTTATCCTATGCCACTATTCTTGTGTTTGGTCAGTTGAGGAAATTATATCGAGAGAAATAAATGAAGTATATGATCATAAGAAATGAGAAACCTTTGAATCATCCAATTAATTATGGACATACAAATTTAGAATCTTTTGTTCTTTATTCTAATAGTGGTTTTAATGATGTGAATAGTCTATTAGTTGAAGTGGAAGATATTCCAGAGATAACAAAAAATTTCAGAGCAGTACTTGATCAAGAGAGACAAAGGCTTGACAGTACCACTGAACAATCAACATCCCGCCAACAGTAGAAAATTGATGGACAATAGCCAAAGGAAGAAGAGAAGGCAGAATTTCAGCACTTGGAAGACGAAGTAGGCTTGTGGAGTATGGACTTTGATGGAGCAGTAAGTAAGGATGGTGCGGGAATTGGTATTTGGATACGCAACCTAGTTTTCCTACCAAATAAAGTCCCGAGTAATGTAAGAGTTTGTTCATATAAATTGGCATTTGATTGTTCCAATAATGAAGCTGAATATGAGGCACTAATTCCTGGTTTGAAAATCCTCAAGAAGTTGAATGCAAAGAGAATTTCAATTTATGGCAACTCCGAATTAGTAATCAAACAAGTCAAGGGTGAATACCAAGACAAACATCCTCGAATGCGGGCTTACCGTAATGCAGTTTTAGATATTCTGAAGTTGTTTCCAGATTATACTTTGACATGTGTCCCTTGTGTACAAAATATTATTACAGATTCCCTTGCTACGGCTACAAGTAACTTAAAGATCCCGATGAATTCAAACAATAAGTTTGAAATTCATGTGAAGCATTGCCCAACTGTTCCTGATAATCAAAGATATTTTCAGGTGTTTCAGGATAACAAAGAGATTGAAGAATTTCTGCAAAATGAAGGCAAATATAAAGACATTTCCATCGATGGTGAGCAAGATGATGGCGAACTAGACATAGAGGTAAATCAGATGGAAGTCTTATAGCTAAAGGACAATGTCATTCCTAAAGGCCTAATACCTTTAGAGGAATTGTTTTATCAAGATGATGTAGCTCGGAAACCAAGCTTGGTGCCGACCGAGAAGGGAGTTGAGGATGTGAATATCAGAATGGTGGAAAATCCAAAGATGGTGAAGTCGTCAAAGGCATTACCTCCGCACGTAAAAGAAAAATACATTAGTTTATTATCTTCATTTTCTGATGTATTTGCATGAGACTATACAGATTTGAAGGAGTACGACAAAAGTATAATTCATCATATCATTCCAATCAAGCTAGAACAAAAGCCATTCCGCCAGAAGTTGAGAAGGATAAATCTGAAGTTGCTGCCATCAATAGAAAAAGGGGTGAATTAATTGTACAAGGCTGGTATAATCGTTCCAATAAGATTTTCAGATTGGATCTCCAATTTGGTGCCCGTACGAAAGAAGACAGGTGAGATTAGATTGTGCATTTATTACAGAAATTTGAATAAGGTGTCCTTGAAAGATAATTATCCATTGCTGAAAATGGACCACATACTCCAAAGAGTAGTCGGGGCATCTCGTATGTCGCTGCTCAATGGGTATTCTAGCTACAATCAAATTTTGGTTCATGAGGATGACAAGGACAAAACAGCATTCACCACTCCATGGGGAACATTTCATTATGCCAAGATGTCATTCGGATTAAAGAATGCTGGTGCAACATTTCAGCGCGTCATGGACATCACCTTCGCAAATGAAAAAGATGTGTTTCTTGTAGTATATCTTGATGACTTGACGGTCTTTTCAAATTCAGATGAGGAGCATCTTTACCATCTGAAAATTGTTTTTCAGCATTGTAGATAATGTGGAATATCACTCAATCCCAAAAAGAGCATGTTTGCCATGGACGAGGGGAATCTTCTCGGTCACATAATATCCAAGGAGGGCATCCACATTGATCCTACTCGAGTGGAAGCCATTCAGAAAATTGATTTTCCTCATAGTAAAAAGGAGATCCAAGCATTTAACGGTAAGATGAACTTATTACATCGTTTTGTGCCAAATCTAGCTGAACACTTGAGGGAAATTACAAACATGTTGAAGAAAGATAGTGTGGTTAAGTGGACTGAAGAAGCCATGAAATCTTTGAACCTAGTAAATTTGGCTCTTTCTTCAGCTCCGATTTTAATCAGCCTGGATTATTCCCAAGATTTCATATTGTTTTCATTCGCTTCTGATCATACTATGGCACCGGTTCTAATGCAAAAAAAGAGACCAACTTGAAAAGCCAATTGCCTTTCTCAACAGGACAATAAGAGACGCAACCTTAAAATATAACATTATTGAGAAGCAATCTCTTGCCTTGGTGAAAGCTTTGAAAGATTCCCGGGTATATATTCTGCATTCTCACATTCTTGCTTATGTCCCTGACGTAGCTATCAAAGATGTTTTTGTACAAACAAATCCGGAAGGGAGACGATGCAAATGGATCATAGCTTTGTTAGAATATGACTTGGATATTAAGCCAACAAAGCTAATCAAGGGGCAGGGTCTAGCAAAATTGATGGCAGAATCTAATTTGCATGCCTTGGACATAAATCTGATCGCTGCTATATCCGAAGAAGATGAAGATAGTTTGCTTGTTCAAGTATTTGAAATTTTTCTCCATTCTCCTTGGTATTTAGATATTGTATATGTGCTTCAGCACCTTTCGCCGCCACTGGGAATGGCTAAAAATAAAGGTAGAACTCTGAAACTAAAGGCTGCTAAATTTTTCATTATGAACAATGCACTTTATTGGAAAGATCCCGGAGGTATTTTTCTTAATTGTTTGGTTGAGGAGGAAGCAAAACAGGTCATGGATGATTTTCATAAAGGAGACTGTGGAGGTCACCTATTTTGGAAGACGACTGCGAACAAAATTTTGAGAGCGGGGTATTATTGGCCTACCCTGTTTGCTGATGTGTATAAAACTGTCACAAGCTGTTGTGAATGCCAAATTTTTCAGGGAAGGAGAAAGTTGCAGCCTCTACCTCTCAAGCCAGTCGAAGTTAGCGCTCCATTTCAGCAGTGGGGCATAGATTTTATTGTCGAGATTCATCCCACATCCTCAGCTCAGCACAAGTGGATCTTAACAGCGATAGATTATTTCATATAATGGATCGAGGCGATTCCCACTTGGCAGGCCACCGACTTGGTAATAATTTAGTTTCTTGAAAATAATATTTTGTCACGTTTTGGCTGTCCTAACAAATTGATTACAGATAATGTAGCAGCCTTCAAATCCAAAAGGATGATTGAATTTTGTAGCAAATAAAAAATTACCTTGGGACATTCTACTGCATACTATCCACAAGGTAAAGGATTGGCAGAATCTTCAAACAAATCATTGGTCAACATCATTAAAAAGCTGCTGGAAAGAAACAAAAAGAGCTGGCATAAGAAACTGGTTAATGCACTATGGGTGGATAGAGTAAGTCAGAAAAAGTCAATAGGCATGTCTCCTTTCAAGATTTTATATGGTGTTGACACAGTGTTCCCAACATCTCTCGCAGTCCCGTTGTTAAACTTCTACAGGGAGCTGGCAGCGAGGAATATCATTTACAGCGAAGAATAAGCCAAATTATCCATTTACAGCAGATGAGAGAGGAAGTTTTTCAGAATACCTTCAGGCTGCAAGAGAGAATTAAGAAAATTTATGATCGGAAGGCAAAGGCAGATAAGTTTCAGATTGAAGACATAATGCTAAAATGGGATGCTAGAAATGAGGACAAATGCAAGCACAGAAAGTTCGAGAATCTATGGAAGGGATCATACAGGATTGCTGCATATTAGTGTCAAAATGCTTTTCTACTGAAAGAAATGAACGAGGAAGATTGTTCAGGAGGGCCGATCAATGGTCGGCTTCTAAAACAGTATTATCTCTGAGATATTCTGTTGTGACATAAGTCATTGTACATACCATTTTCTTTCTCTCATTGCAAAGTGTATACTATTGTCATTCATTCAGTTTAAGGCCCGAAGTGATGGCTATAAAGATGATTGTATGGCTTTAGTTTTTGGCTTGTTTAGTGTCAATTGTTTGAGTTTGTTTTGAGTCAAGTTTCAGTCTTTATAATTGAGTCAATTTTGAGACAACATATTGGTTTTCGTTTGCAGAAGTTATTGAATCCATTTCCCAATGAAATAAGGCACTAATCTTCTTTCTAGAGATCTATAGTTCTTGGCACCTCTCAAGAGCTACCATCCCCATTGGAGCCAATGTTAGTGTCGGTATCTTCATCCCTTCATCAGTGATCAAATTTCTATTTTTGCATGCATATTAGGTGTCTCATCCGATCAGCTACATTCCATTAGGTCATGGATCAACTGATGGTAGTGGTTCTTTGTCAATTTCCCTCATGCCTATCATCTGCTGGCCTATTTTCACATGTACAGGTCATCTGCTATCATTTTTATTTCATTCCATTTGCAAAAATCCTTTTAGGGTTTTTAGGTCTCGTTAGGTCTAGTATTTGTCACCATCGTCATAAAAAACTCAATAAGAGTTTAGGAGTCACATGAGGATGTCTAATAATTTCATAAAATCACAAATTTCACTGATGATTTTCTTCATAAAGGGTTTCTACCTCAAAACTCTGTTTTGAGGTGAAAATAGGGTTTTTCTATTTCATGTACAAATTTTATGTAATTTTAATGTTTTCATATGTAATAAAGCTCCAGATACAGCCCTTGGTCACCTTTCCAACTCCACCACTCTTGCAACTGCAAGAAGCAAAAACATCCAAGCATCAGTTCATCAAATGATTAAAAAAAGAGCCAAACTGCAAAAAACATGGTTTTTAAAGCAAAGCGAATTCAACTTTAGGAAAGTGGGTTTCTAAATGAAAAATCAAAGTCAAGATGATATAAAGTTCTCTTTGGTGTTTGAAAACCTCATTTTGTGCAAACGAGAGAGAGAAAGAGGGAAAATCTCACTTTGAGGAGAGGAATATTTGTTTTCTTCTAACTCTCTCGTTTTTCCCATAGTTTTTCCCATAGTTTATGGTTGACCATAGCTTATATTGTTTATTGAAATAAATAAAATAACATTTACTTTTTACCATCCATCCTAGGCATCCTAAGCCTTTACCTTGCCCACAGTTTGGGCATGAAACTATGTTTTAGCACTTTTTCCCCTAGTTTTTCCCATATTTTATGGTTGACCATAGCTTGTATTGTTTATTGAAATAAATAAAATAGCATTTACTTTTTACCATCCATCGTAGGCATCATAAGCCTTTACCTTGCCGACATTTGTGGGCTTTACCTTGCCCACATTTGTGGGCCTTGTGGTAAACCAAAACAATTACAATTTTACCTAGGCATCCTAAGTTTTTTGGGTAGTTTTGTGTGCCTTGCCCACACTTTTACAAAGTTATTTGTGGTAAACCAAAACATTTACAATTTTACCTAAGCATCCTTAGCCTTTACCTTGCCCACACAGTTTTGTGGGCAAAAGCCCAAGCCCACACAGTTTTGTGGGCAAGCCCAAGCCCACACAACCCACATAGTTTTATGGGCAAGCCCACACACTTTTGTGGGCCTTGCCCACAGTTTCACAAAGTTATTTGTGGTAAACCAAAACATTTATAATTTTATTGAAATACAAAGTTTTTAAATACACAGTTTTGTGTGGGCACACATTTGAGTTTTGTGCTTGCCCACACAGTTTTGTGAGCTTTGCCCACAGTTTCACAAAGTTATTTTTGGGAAACCAAAACATTTACAATTTTATTGAAATACAAAGTTTTTAAATTCACAAAAAGAAAATTAAAAAATATATATATCCTTAAGAAATAGATTATGTTGAAAAAAAAAAAATTATCTTTTACAATTATTTTAAATCTTTTGCACATAGTCATGTTACAAATATGTAGAAAATTGTTGTCTTATCCTATTTTTCAATGAAATTAAAAATAATTTATATAAAAATTTATAAAAACATTTATAAATAACTTTGATATATAGAAAATTGGTTAAAGAAATTACAATTTAATTCGAAATTCTTATTTTTGAAAAAAATAATGCTAAAGTGAACATTTACAATTTTTTTTAATAAATAACATGGTGAAAGATAAATATTACTAGTTTTTTTTTTAATAAATAACTTGGTGAAAACTAAATAGTACACGGTATAATGTAGAAAAGTATAACTCATACACCTAATTAATATTGTATTTTTATAATAAATTTTTAATTTATTAATTTAAAAAATAAAATAAAAAATTCTAACTTTTTAATACACTATATTTTATTTAAAGTGTTTTAATTGATTTTATTTGATAAGGTTGCCATCACAATTACTTAATAGTTTTAATGTGTTTAATTTTGGTTATTTGATGATGTTGTAATAATAAATAGTCAAAATTATTTTAAATAAATTCTTATTTATTAATATAAATTTTTATTTAAATATTATATAATATTTATTATATTAATTTAAATTTTATTATATCATATCTTTTTTAATATTATTATTAAAAAATTTGGTATATCTTTTACATTACCTTAAAATCCTTTTAACTAGTTATAAAAATATTATATTATAATTTATATAGATCCTGACAAGTTAGATGCTTAAAACTGACTTTGATAATTTAGAAATGAACGTTAATGATTCATAGAATCATATTTTAATTCATTTAAATTTATAATAAAAAAAAAAATCATCTCATTTATTATTTTAAAATTAACTTTAATTAATAGTCTAATTATTTAATTATATTAATAAAATATATATCTTATATATTTATAAAATTTTTTAAATAATCTTTTTTTAAGTTTTGTAAAATTAAATTTACAGACATATTTTAAATATAAAATACAAACACAACACTATGAACCTAATTACTATGTCAATTATATAATGTTAACATAATTGCAATTTCTATGTCAGTTATATACTAATTCCAAAAGGAATAATAAAAATATACATATTAAATAATTTATAAATAAATAAGCTTTTAATTTGTTATTCTTAAATATTTTATTTACACGGTTAATGTGTTATTAAATCCAAATTAAGGAATTTAGACTTCTGTGATCCATAACATTGTTTAGATAATCTTCGGCAAAATCACATAACCAATCTTTTGTCGACAAGTTTCGAACCAACCAGTGTGGTTCATCGTTAGGACAAGTTGAAGAACCAATCTAGCTTAGCTTGATTAAATAGAGTGTGCAGAGACTGCAACGGCTATATTGCCAACGACTAATTTTGACCTAATGATCCTAGTCAAACTACTAATCTTATTATTAATAAAAACATATAATTAGTTAATATAATATATTATTTAAATATATATAATCTATATTTATTATTTAAATATAATCTGTATTTATTATTATTTAAATGTAATTTATATAATCTATATTTATTATTTAAATATAATGGTCCTTAATAAATTCTATCTTCATGTTTATTAAATAATCTATATCTATTATTATTCCTAAATTATATAAATAAATAGTATTAAATTACTATTATTCTTAGAATTTAGATACAATAGGTAATTGTGTATATATTTAATAATAATTATTTAAATCTAAGGGTCCAATGGTAAACTAGATCTTCTCTATTTGTTCTTTAAAATATATCATTTTTCTTAATTATTTTAATATAATGGCCCATTCGAAATTAAAATAATAAGTTATATACAATAATTTAAGTTTATTAAATAATCTATAATTACTTAATAATTTATAATTCCAATATAATTAAAAAACAATTAAATAGTATTCTAGTTAAATCATTATTATTCTTAGAATTTAGTTACAATAGGTAAATATCATAATTTAAGTGTATGTTTTTTAATAATATAACTAACTCAAACTAACCCAATGTTATTGGTATATCATATATTTATATTAATTTCTTGTTTATCATTCAAACCTAATGGTTATTTAGTAAACTAGATCTCCTCTTATAATTAATTTAGTAATTTGTATTCATTAAATGATCAATATTTATTCACTAATTTTTTTTATTTTTATTTTTAAATTAACTATGTTATTAGGTAAATAAACTATTACTTATAAGGTTTAAAAAGGGGTTTTTTATTAACTAATTATATGTTTTTATTAATAATAAGATTAGTAGTTTGACTAGGATCATTAGTCAAAATTAGTCGTTGGCAATATAGCCCTTGGAGTCTCTGCACACTCTATTTAATCAAGCTAAGCCAGATTGGTTCTTGAACTTGTCCTGAGGATGAACCACAGTGGTTGGTTCGAAACGCGTCGACAAAAGATTGGTTATGTGATTAAATCCAAATTCTTACTAATAAATTCATCCTGTATTTGTTATTTTAACCGTTACATTTCCTGTGTTTTCAAACCCTACTTTTCACCTTTTGAAACACACCTACCATGAACATAAAGGGAGAGATGCTCTTACAAAATTGCAAATAATGTTATCAGGAGAGACCTTTCACATTTTATGTCTTCAACTCTTTTGTCCTTGTCTTAAGTTAACCACAGGCCTTTCAAAAATATATTCGTTATGTTTAAATCTTTGCCGTAAGTCTACATATAGAGGGACAACTTCTGGGACTGCAACCCACTTAAGGGAGAGGATCATAAATGGTAAAGGTTAAGCTTACCATTGAAGGCATAATTGAGTTTAATATTATTGATTGTTGCTGGGTTAAGGGTATTCTGTATGTATTGTTATCCATATTATATTGTTGACATGAAATTATTGCATTCATCCTTTGAAAATATCGCATTCATACTTTGTTGGAGTTATATAGTTCCATAAAGGTTAATGGAATGATATATATATATATATTTTGTGTTGAAGTGTTTATTTAATATAAATAATGTTTAGGGGTTATTATTGTATCTTAATTTATAAATTTGAGTTTGTATATATGACTTAATGATATAGTTTGAGTGAGTGTAATGCTTAAGAGTATGTGTTTTTTTTAAGAGATTATTGGCTCAAAATGACAAGGGAAGTGTATGTATGCCTTTATAAACGTTAGCAATCAAATCATGGGAAGTGTATGTATGCCTTTATAAACGTTAGCAATCAAATCATTACATAGAGTTAGGTACCTTGTTGTATAAACAAGGGGGTCTCATACAACACTACGTATCCATAACTTTAAAATTAGATTATTATATATATTTTAAGAAAATTTTAAGCATATATTAAAATTTAAAAAAAAAGTTAAATATTAAACTGTATATTAATGGAATTTTTTTGTTTAAAAAAAACAGAGTTATTTATAGTAGCCAAAACAATCAATATGCTAATGAAAAGATGAAGAATGAAGTCCCATTATATTTTCAATACCTTCCATTTTTCTAGATTTATAGCAAGAAACTAAAAAAACAATTTAATTTTCAATACCATCCATTTTTCTAGATTTATAGCAAGAAACTACAGAACAAAAAACAATTTAATTTTGAATACCATCCATTTTTCTAGATTTATAGCAAGAAACTACAGAACAATTTAATTTAATGGTAGCATTGGTAAATTTATAACATGCATTTCATGTTAGATGTGATTGGTGAGAATGATCAATGCAAATAAATAACTTCTTGCTTAAGCACTCAACAATAATATCTAATGATTGAAACTAGTTCAAAGCCACCTAAATATTGTAGCTCGATCTAACCTTTAAATGATGAATCATCCGGTTCCTTTTTTATTAACCAATTTGGAAGATAAGTGTAAGGTGGGTCTCCAGACCTCATTTTGATACCCTGGCATCATTATTTTACAAGTAGCGAACATCAAAACTGACCAATGGTAAGAAGCATTGTCCTTCACAAAGTCCTGTAAAAAGTCCTCGAATTACAGGTTCTCGAAGTTTTTATTTGCTCATGCATAGCCCAGTTATGGTTTGAATTGTAACACACGTAATTTATATACATTTTTTTTTAGCAATTACTGTTCTATGAGGATAGTTTCCTGCTTGTCTCTCTTGTATTTTTCTCGTCCATCTGGTTTGGGTGTAATACAGTGAACTTATATATACATATATCATTTCTTTACGCTTATGTTTAATTTCTGTATGATTTAATTGCACTGACTCTTAGAGGTAGGACGTATCAACCTTTATGTGCAATGGAACCAATATACGCTTACTGTGTATATATTAAATGAACAATTGTTGTGTTCGGTACATATCTTGAACTTACATCTTCAGCCATTCGACCTCAAAAGTATTCGAATCCGATCGTTATTTCTTTTGTTTTAAATTACAATGAACCAATTACCCTAATTACTTTTCCATGGAATAAATAATAAAGTGTGTAGCTTCCAAGCATGGCTTGTTTTCCTTCAGATTCACAATTCTACGCTTGCAAACAGGTATACATAAATGCTTCCAACTAGTTTTATGTTTTATACCACATTCGAAATTCATTTTCAGTTATTGATTTTTCCTCAGTTCTGGGTCCAGGATTTTGTTCGATACCTTATAAATATTATTACCCAGTGTTATTATTAGTCCTTGCCTCCGGCATAGGAGGGACTATAGCGTTCTATCAAGCGTTGAATTCATATTAGTTGCCATTGACCAAACAATATATTGCCTTACATTTCAGGTTTAACCAAGCAATAGAGTTTTATCCAATGTTTTTGTTTTGACCTCTTATTGCTGGCTCAACTGTATACATTTCTCTCAAGAGTTAGGATAAAGAGTTTGGATAAAGAGTTTGGGGCTCCACTGTGTACTTTCCTAAAAAGTTAGGATAAACAGTTTGGCAGGCTCTACTCTATGCTTTCATTTGCCTACCAGCTAGATAGCTATGCATAAGCTATGCTTGCCTGCGTAAGCTATGCTTGCCAGCGATATAGCTATGCATAAGCTATGCTTGACAGCCTTCCACCTATTTCAACTGCTACCTATTTCAAAAGTCACCTCAGCCTGCCAGCTGCACAATCGTGGGTTTCGACATCCTTCTTGGGTTTCAAGATCCCACTCGTGAGTGATATCTGCATCATTTCCATTTCGATAGACAGAATCAAATCTTGCATAGCCAAAGAATTCATCATATAGAGTAGAGGCTGACAACAGCCGAAGAAGTCATCACAAGAACAGAGGCCATAGAGGTTGGTATATAGAGCCAGATAGAGGCAGATATTCAAAAGGGTACTCAAACACTCAACCTTTCAACCTTTCAGCAAAAGAAAAGGTAAGAGGCCATAGAGGTTGGTATATAGAGCCAGATAGAGGCAGATATTCAAAAGGGTACTCAAACACTCAACCTTTCAGCAAAAGAAAAGGTAAGGTGTTTTAAGCATCCTTCAACTCTACCTACCCTATTAATGTTGAATCTAAAGTATATAATTAGATTCACTGTAAAAAAAGCATACCTATGTAGAGAAAAGAATGTGTGGTGACCCTTGAACAAAGCCTATTTTGTTTTTGTAGCCCTCTGTCTGAATAAACAAGCAATTTATCACTGTTAAACACTGTTAAATAAGGTAAAAATGCATTCTTTCAATGATTAACATGATGCTTTTGGAATTTAGTACATGCAAAATATTACCAAATTATTAATCACTCTGCTTTTGCAAGTTCTTATGTGCATAATATTACTAGATTATTACATTCCAGCTCTTAGCATTAACCTTTCTGGGTTTCTTCCTGGTATTAATCACTCTGCTTTTGCAAGTTCTTATGTGCAGAATATTACTAGATTATTACCTTCCAGCTCTTAGCATTAACCTTTCTGGGTTTCTTCCTGGTGACTGATGCAGGCTGCTCCATGGCACTTGTGTATGCCGGCCTGGGCACAAGGTCACTGTCAGGTACCTTCTTGGCATTCTTACTACCCATTTCCTGCAATTCAACTTTCTTCTTTTGGCTCTGAATTTTCTCTTTTGCTTGGAAATGGAGACACCGGTCACATACATTTGCGCCATCTAAATGTAATTGATCAGAATATAACCTGCTGCAATATCTGCAAGAGTGCTCACACAGTTCACATATCAGAATTAAAATAACTATTTTACAGAATATCAGAGAGAATGACAATATTCGATGAAATCACTAGGAGACAGAGTTTCACATGTGTTGAAATCGGTGGTGACATTTGTGGCATTTGAACAAGAGTTCTTGAAATCCAACGTCGCCACACATGCAGCATTCTCTTTCTTTGTCTTTCGTCGTGTTTCCAGGGGTATCTCGGATATTCTTCCCTTCTTGTTCTAGGGCCGTGAATGAAGCCTCACCCATTTTACCGTATTTTATTTTCAAACCATAGGCATTTGATGGACCTTCTAGCTAAAATGGCCAGAGATTCGAACAAAGCTGGGCGTATTCCTACGGGAAGGGCATGGGGATCCATTTTCCCAAAGCATAGATCAAATTTCAAAGTTCAAACGATATGTGTAACTCTGTAACTTAGCGGTTCCAGACCCCAGACAATGATAGCCACCTGCTTTGTTCGTAGCAGGAAAGAATCGTGGCAGGAACATCCGTTTCAGAAAAGGAAAATGCGCACACCGGCAATATCTTCCAGAGAGGAAAAAAAGGTGTACAGCCCACACACAACATCCGTTTCATAAAAGAAAAATGAACAGAGCCGCAACTTTTATTCCATCCATTGATATCACTTTTAAGGGCCTTCATTCGTTACAACTTTTGGGCCTATATTCGTTACAAATTTTACAACTTTTGGCCTATATTCGTTACAAATTTTAGTCTAGTAGCCATGATTGTCAAAAAACCTTCGCCTAGGAAAGTAAGTAGAGAATATATGCAGTAGTAGAAGTCAGTGATCTTCCTGACCTAGGCGATTTCCCGTACCACTTCATCCTACTCCTTGCTGTTACGTGCTTGCTTATTGAACCAGAAAGGTTCATATTAACTGCACAAAATTAAATTTCAGGTTGTTCGACCCTGTACATTGTTTTCCATTAAATTTAAAAGGAGCGAATTTCACTAGAACCTGCGCTGAGCAGATCAAAATAGAGGCAGCTTTATGCTTTGCTGTTACATTACTCATCAAAAGATTGTAATCTTCAACCAGAACAAGTGGCTATCATGCAATGAAGATTGTAATCTCCAATGGGAACAAGCGGTGACCATACCATGCAATGTAACAAGTGGTGATCATGCAATGTATCTTCCTTTTCTCTCGATGTCAATCAGTACAATATTCTAGAAATTTTAAGATAATGTGCCAACTTTTATAATCTGTACATGGAATATTTTATGTTATTGATCAGGTTTATTCTCTTGAACTTGACCCAATTAGAAACCCAAGAAAATTTAAGTGAAGCACAACGTGAGGTTTGACACTGAACTACTTCTCAAACCTACGTCCAAATGTCGAGTGAGGAACATCTTAAACTATAGCCGCATATTTAAAAAAGACAATACAAATCCAAAAATAAACCTTGGGATATTCCTAATTTGCAAACCAACTGTTTACCAGAGAGCTTATCACATATCAATCACATAACTCAGAACATTCTAAAATTATTTATCCCTTTAAATATTTCAAAAATATTTTCTACTTTTTCTACAATGGTGGGCAGCATGCAGAGACAAAAGAATATCCACTCATCCAAATCTCAGTGCCACATCAGCATATGAAGTTAAAAAAAATTCCCAGAAGCCGAATGAAAAACTTTATTATTATAATCAATATTTAAATTTAGTTCCCATGATCAGTGTAAGTCCCTTCCTCTGCGAGGAATATATGGGGAACTGTCGAAGATCTGCATCTGGACTCTAACCCTCCCATTCAATACCTTTAAATATGCTGTGATATATCTGCAAGTGTCATCATTAAGAAGACAACATTTTTAAGTAATTAATTTTATAATATGAATTCACACATAAATTGACGAAACAGAAAGACCCACAGAGGCGACACGCATAGAGTCACAGTTGGAGTTTCTCAACCCTGGCAGGGACTACCACTGTGACAGTGGCGGTTCCCTTGTTGTTCTAGTGTTAGGTGGGACTTGATGCTTCCAAGACCTGTTATACACAATTGGGAACGTATTGTATTAATTATATAGAATAAGGACTATTGCTCAAGGCAACTCCTTGTGAACGAGAACTAACCCTAGATCATAATGAGAACTAACCCTAGATCATATAACTCATCATTAAATCATTCTCATGTTAACACTATTACCTTCTACAGTTTTGTACTAATATTCTCATTACTTATACAATCTCGGAATAATATCAGAAGGCAATTAGTTTACACTTTTCATGCTATTGTTTAACCAATTTAGCCTGAACTAACGCATTCCATTGGTAGAATCATTTAATAAAAGTAGGTAGTAGCCTACACCTATACACAAACAATCATGTGAAAAATTATATTTCAACATAGCTAGGTTTACTCCTTTCAAACATCAAATAATTATCACAAGTAAGAGGTCAATACATATCTTTTCTGAACTCTCAGTGACAAATAGTTGGTTTTTAAAAAAATGCACATAATAATTATTAATGTGGTTGATATAAACATATCCGTGTATATCAACCACATTGAAAAATGTGATTGTATAAATGATTCATATAAGATTATATCAACCACATTGGTTCAATATGTCAATATGAAAATCAAGGATGGTCAATCATGTTTATAATGTTTACCTTAGGGTTTATATACGTTGGATTTATAATATTAGTCCCTTGGGATTAATATTATTCCCTTGGGTTCATAATCTCTTGGGGTTTTAGTATTAATCCCTTGTGTTTATTATTCTTTTGGTTTTATAATATCAATCCCTTGGGTTTATTATTCCCGTAGGTTTATAATATCAATCATGGTCAACCATTGTCAATCATAGCCACCAATGGTCAACCATAGTTGAATGTTGCATTGTGACAAGGATTGTCTCACCATGAAAATAAATCATGTTTATTTTAGTGTTTGTAATATTAAATATTATGTTTTACCAATGTCTGGTTTATAATATTAGTCCCTTGGGTTTAATATTTTTCCCTTGGGTTCATAATCCCTTGGAGTTTTAATATTAATCCCTCGGGTTTATGTTTCCCTTGGCTTCATAATGTCAATCCCTTGGGTTTATTATTAACTTGGATTTATAAGATCAATGACAGTCAACCATGGTCAACCAAAACCAACTATGGTCAATTGTGGTCAATCATGGTCCGATCTCACATTATGAAAAAAATTGTCTCCACTTAGGGTTTATATACATTGGGTTTATAATATTAATTGCTTGGTTTATTATTCCCTCGTCACCATGGTTATTACGATGTCAACCATGGTCCAACATGGAATTGTGATAATGATTGCCTTAATATGGAAATAAACGATGGCCAATTATGTTTATTTTAGTGTTTATAATATTTATCTTAGGGTTTATATACGTTGGGTTTATAATATTACTCCCTTGGGTTTATAATCCCTTGGGTTTATTATTCCCTTGAGTTTATAATACCAATCATGGTCAACCATTTTCAATCATATCCACCAATAGTCAACCATGGTTGAATGTCGCATTGTGACAAGGATTGTCTGACCATGAAAATAAACCATGTTTATTTTAGTGTTTGTAATATTTATATTACGTTTTACCAATGTTAGGTTTATAATATTAGTCCCTTGGGTTTAATATTATTCCCTTGGGTTCATAATCCCTTTGAGTTTTAGTATTATCCCTTGGGTTTATGTTTCCCTTCGCTTCATAACATCAATCCCATGGGGTTATTATTAACTTGGGTTTATAAGATCAATCATGGTCAACCATGGTCAACCATAACCAACCATGGTCAATTGTGGTCAATCATGGTCCGATCTCGCATTATGAAAAAACATGTCCCCACTTAGGGTTTATATACCTTGGGTTTATAGTAATAGTCCCTTGAGTTTAATATTATTCCCTTAGGTTCATAATCCCTTGGGGTTTTAGTATTAATCCCTTGGATTTATAATATCAATCGCTTGGGTTTATTATTCCCCTGTCAACCATGGTTTATGATGATTTCAACCATGGTCAACCATGGTCGAACATGGAATTGTGATAAGGATTGTCTCAATATGAAAATAAACGACTATCAATCATGTTTATTTTAGTGTTTATAATATTTATCTTAGTGTTTATATACATTGGGTTTATAATATTAGTCCCTTTGGTTCATAATACCTTGGGGTTTTAGTATTAATGCCTTGGGTTTATTATTCCTTTGGTTTTATAATATCAATCCCTTGGGTTTACTATTCCCTTAGGTTTATAATATTAGTCATGGTCAATCGTTGTCAATCATAGCCACCAATGGGCAACCATGGTTGAATGTCGCAGTGTTTGTAATATTTACATTATGTTTGACCAATGTTGGATTTATAACATTAGTCCCTTGCGTTTAATATTATTCCTGTGGGTTCATAATCCCTTGGGATTTTAGTATTAATCCCTTGGGTTCATAATATGAATCCCTTGGATTTATTATTAACTTGTGTTTATAATATCAATCATGGTCAACCATGGTAAACCATAACTAACCATGGTGAACTAGGTCAATCATGGTCCGATCTCCCATTATGACAAAAATTCTTTCCATATAAAAATCATCAACGATCATCAAAGTCAACCATGGTTAGCCATGGTTGATGACAATCAACCATGTTTTATAGAATCAAACATGGTTTACATTATGTTTTACCAATGTTGGGTTTATAATATTAGTCCGTTGGTTTAATATTATTCCCTTCGGTTCATAATCCATTGGGTTTTTAGTATTAATCCCTTGGGTTCATAATATCAATCCCTTGGGTTTATTATTAACTTGGGTTTATAATGTCAATCACGGTCAACCATAACTAACCATGGTGAAGTGTGGTCAATCATTGTCCGATCTCACATTATGACAAAAATTGTCTCCATATAAAAATCGTCGACTATCATCATGGTCAACCACGGCTACCATGGTTGATGACGATCAACCATGCTTTATAGAATCAAACATGGTCAACCATGGCCAATCGTGGTCAAACATGTTTGAACATCGTGTTGTGACAAAAATTCTCAATATGAAAATCAACCATGGTTCAACATCGCATTGTGACAAATATTGTCTTGATATGAAAATTAACCATGGTCAACCATGGTCCAACATGGCATTGTGATAAGGATTGCCTCGATATCAAAATCAAGGATGGTTAATCATGTTTTCTTTAGTGTTTACAATATTTATCTTAGGGTTTATATACGTTGGGTTTATAATATTTGTCCATTGGGTTTAACCTTATTCCCTTGGGTTCATAATCCCTTGGGGTTTTAGTATTAATCTCTTGGGTTTGTTATTCCCTTGGATTTATAATATCAATTCATTAGGTTTATAATATTAATCATGGTAAACCATGGTCAATCATAGCCAACCATGTTCAACCATGGTCAAACCATATAGATATGGAAATCAACCATGGTTAACGATGGTCCAACGTTTTCTTCTCACAAAGACTGTCTCGACATGAAAATCAATCATGGGCAAACATGGTTAACCATGGTCCAACATTGCATTGTGACAATGATTGTCTCTATATGGAAATCAACCATGGTCAACCATGTTTATTTTAGGGTTTATAATATTCATGTTAGGGTTTATGTACCTTGGGATTATAATTTTTATACCTTAGCTTTATTATTCCCTTGGGTTTATTGATGTAAGCATTCAAACATGTTCAATAATGTTCAATAATGTTCAACCATGTTCAACCATGGTCTACCATGTTCAACCATGGTCCAATGTTACATTGTGACAAGGATTGTCTCAATATGAAAATCAACCATGCTCAACCATGTTTATTTTAGTATTTTTAATATATATATCTTAAGGTTATTATATCCTTGGTTTATAATATTAGTCCCTTGGGTTTAACATTATTCCCTTAGGTTCATAATCCCTTGGGGTTTTAGTATTAATCCCTTGGGTTTATTGTTCCTTTCAGTTTATAATATCAATCGCTTGGGTTTATTATTCCTCGGTCAACCATGGTTTATTATGATGTCAACTATGGTCAACCATGGTCAAACATGGAATTATGAAAAGGATTTTCTCAATATGGAGATCAACAATGGTCAATCTTGTTTATTTCAGTGTTTATAATATTTATCTTAAGGTTTATATACATTGGGTTCATAATATTAGTTCCTTGGGTTTAATACTATTCCATTGGGTTCATAATCCCTTGGGTTTTTAGTATTAATCCCTTGGGTTTAATATTATTCCCTTCGGTTCATAATCCCTTGGGGTTTTAGTATTAATCCCTTGGGTTTATTATTCTCTTGGCTTTATAATATCAATCCATTGGGTTTAGAATATTAATCATGGTCAACCATGGTCAATCATAGTCAACCATGTTCAACCATAGTCAAACAAGGTTGGATATGGAAACCAAACATCGTCAACCATGGTCTAATGTTGCGTCTGACAAAGATTGTCTTTATATGAAAATCAATTATGGTCACCCATGGTTGGCCATGGTCCAATATTGCATTGTGACAAGGATTGTCTCTATATGGAAATCAACCATAGTCAACCATGGTCAACCATGTTTATTTTAATGTTTATAATATTGATGTTAGGGTTTATATGCCTTGGGTTTGTAATTGTTATCCCTTGGGTTTATTATTCTCTTGGGTTTATAATATAAATACCTTGGGTCTATTGTTCTAAGGGTTCATATTCCTAGGGTTTAATATTATTCAACAATGGTTAACCATAATCAACCATGGTCCAATGTCACATTCTGATAAGGATTGTCTCAATATCAAAATGAACCATGCTCACCCTTGTTTATTTTAGTATTTTTAATATTTATCTTAGGTTTTTTATACCTTGGGTTTATAATATTATTCCCTTGGGTTCATAATCCCTTGGAGTTTTAGTATTAATCTGTTGGGTTTATAATATCAATCCATTGGGTTTATTATTCCCTTAGGTTTATAATATCAACCATGGTCAACCATTGTCAACTATGGTCAATCATGGGGTTTTAGTATGAATCTCTTGGGTTTATTTTTCCCTTGAGTTCATAATATCAATCCCTTGGATTTTTTATTAACTTGGGTTTATAATATCAACCATAACCAAACATGGTCAACCATAACCAACCATGGTCAACTATTGTGGGATTTCGCATTGTGACAAATATTGTCTCCATATAAAAATCATTCACAATCATTGTCAATTATGGTCAACCATGTTTTATAGAATCAAACATGGTCAAATATGGTCAATCGTGGTCAACCATGGTCAATCTTGGGTTTTTAGTATAAATCCCAATAGTTTGTTATTCCTTTGGGTCAAACATGGTGAATCATAGTCAACCATGGTCAACCATGTTCAAATGTCATTTTGTGACAAAGATTGCCTCAATTTGAAAATCAACCATGACAAACCATGGTCAATCTTGAGTTTTTAGTATAAATCCCAATGGTTTGTTATTCCTTTGGGTCAAACATCGTGAATCATAGTCAACCATGGTCAACCATGCTTCAATTTGAAAATCAACCATGGTCCAAAGTCACATTGTGACAAATAATTAATTATTATTATTTTTATTTAAGTAATTAATATTAATATTATTATTATTTAATAATATTTAATTAAAAAATATTATTATTCTTTAGCAATAATTTTTTAATTTTTATTATTAATATTATTATATTTATTTTTATTATAACTTATAAAATAAAATAAAATAAAAATATTTATAATTTTTCTAAAAACAATATTAAAATTTATTTATTTTTAATAAAATAAGTAATTTTTTTTTTATATTTTATAAAAAAATGAATAATAAATTATTATTATTATTATATATTTATCAATGGTTTGCATCATAGATAGAAATGAAGCCCTATGCGTATATCAACCAGATTTACTACAATAATTATTATAATATTATTATCATTTATTATTATTATTATTTAATATTACTAATTATTACTCTCATTTAATATTAAGATTATAATATTAATATAATAATCATAAATATATAAATAGATAACAATATAGTTGTTATTATTTATATAGTTATTAATAATCATGAATAGTTGGTCTTTAAAAAAATTACCATAATAATTATTAATGTGGTTGATATATGCCTATATCAACCACATTGGAAAATGTGGTTGTATATATGCTTTATATATGCCTATCGGCATATATCAACAACATTGGTAGATGTGGTTGTGCTAGTTACTTTTCCATGGAGTAAATAATAAAGTGTACATTTTCCAAGCATGGCTTGTTTTCCTTCAAATTCACAATTCTGCACTTGCACACAGGTATACATAAAAGCTTCCAACTAGTTGTATGTTTTATACTACATTCGAAATTCATTTTGAGTTATCGATTTTTCGTGAGTTCTTTTTCTAGTTTTTTGTTTGATACCTTATAAATATTGTTACTGAGTGTTATTAGTGTTCTAATCTTAGGTGGGACTTGATGCTTCCAACACCTACTATACACAATTGGGAACATATAGTACTAATTATATAGAATAGGGACTATAGCCTAAGGCAACTCTTTGTGAAGGAGAACTAACCCTAGATCATACAACTCATCATTAAATCATTCTCATGTTAACACTATTAGCTTCCACAGTTTTGTACTAATATTCTCATGACTCATACAATCTCAGAATAATATAGGGCAATTAGTTTACACTTTCTCAGCTATTTTTTAACCAATTTAGCTTGAACTAACCCATTTCAATGGTTGAATCATTTAATAAAAATAGGTAGTAGCCTACACCCATACAGAAAGACACATAAAAAAATTATATTTCAACATAGCTAGGTTTACTTCCTTTCAAACATCAAATAATTATCACAAGTAGGAGGTCAATACATATCTTTGCTTAACTGTGAGCCACAAATAGTTGGTTTTTAAAAAAATAAAGTTAACAATTATTAATTTGGTTGATATAGGCCTATCGGCATATATCAACCACATTGGCCAATGTGGTTGTATATATGCTTCGTATACACCTATTGGCGTATATAAACCGCATTGGTCCAACATGGAATTATGATAAGTATTGTCTCAATATGAAAATCAAGGAAGGTCAATCATGTTTATTTTAGTGTTTATATTATTTATCTTAGGGTTTATATATGTGTTTATAATATTAGTCCCTTGGGATTAATATTATTCCCTTGGGTTCATAATCCCTTCAGGTTTTAGTATTAATCCCTTGGGTTTATTATTCCTTTGGTTTTATAATACCAATCCCTTGAGTTTATTATTCCCTTAGGTTTATATTATCAATAGTGGTCAACCATTGTGAATCATAGCCAACAATGGCCAACCATGGTTGAATGTCACATTGTGACAAGGATTGTTTAACCATGAAAATAAACCATGTTTATTTTAGTGTTTGTAATATTTACATTGCGTTTTACCAATGTTGGGTTTATAATATTAGTCCCTTGGGTTTAATATTATTCCCTTGGGTTCATAATCCCTTGGAGTTTTAGTATTATTCCCCTGGGTTTATGTTTCCCTTGGGTTCGTAATATCAATCCCTTGGGTTTATTATTAACTTGGGTTTATAAGATCAATCATGGTCAACCATGGTCAACCATACCCAACCATGGTCAATTGTGGTCAATCATGATCCGATATCTTATTATGAAAAAACTTGTCTCCACTTAGGGTTTATATACCTCGAGTTTATAATATTAGTCCATTGGGTTTAATATTATTCCCTTAGGTTCATAATCCCTTGGGGTTTTAGTATTAATCCCTTGGGTTTATAACATTAATCGCTTGGGTTTATTATTCCTCGGTCAATCATGGTTTATTATGATTTCAACCATGGTCAACCATGGCCGAACATGGAATTGTGATAAGGATTGTCTCAATATGGA
Source organism: Pinus tabuliformis (assembly GCA_031772625.1). Lineage (NCBI taxonomy): Eukaryota > Viridiplantae > Streptophyta > Pinopsida > Pinales > Pinaceae > Pinus > Pinus tabuliformis. The sequence goes on along the minus strand of CM062814.1, from coordinate 501,714,689 downwards.
AATCAACAATGGTCAATCAAGTTTATTTTAGTGTTTATAATATTTATCTTAGGGTTCATATAGGTTTGGTTTATAATATTAGTCTCTTCGGTTTAATATTATTCCCTTGGCCTCATAATCCCTTTGCGTTTTAGTATTAATCCCTAGGGTTTATTATTCCATTGGGTTTATAATATCAATCCGTTGGGTTTATTATTCTCTTAGGTTTATAATATAAATCATGGTCAATCATTATCAATCATAGCCAACCATGGTTGAATGTCACATTGTGACAAGGATTGTCTCACCATGAAAATAAACCATGTTTATTTTAGTGTTTGTAATATTTATATTAGGGTTTCCCAATGTTAGGTTTATAACATTGGTCCCTTGGGTTTTATATTATTCCCTTTGGTTCATAATCCCTTAGGTTTTTAGTATTAATCCCTTAGGTTCTTAGTATTAATCCCTTGGGTTTACATTTCCCTTGGGTTCATAATATCGATGCCTTGGGTTTATTATTAACTTGGGTTTATAATATCAATCATGGTCAACCATAACCAACCATTTTCAATTGTGGTCAATCATGATCTAATCTCGTATTATGACAAAAATTGTCTCCATATAACAATCATCAACGATCATTGACAATCATGGTCAACAATGGTTAGGGACGGTTGATGGAGGTCAACCATGTTTTATAGAATCAAACATGGTCAACCATGGCCAATCATGGTCAAACATGTTTGAATGTCATGTTCTGACAAAATTTTCTCGATATGAAAATCAACCATGGTACAACGTCGCATTGTAACAAAGATTGTCTTGATATGAAAATTAACCATGGTCAACCATGGTCCAACATGGTATTGTGATAAGGACTGTCTCAATATGAAAATAAACCATGGTTAATCATGTTTTCTTTAGTGTTTATAATATTTATCTTAGGGTTTATATACGTTGGGTTTATAATATTAGTCCCTTGGGTTCATAATCCCTTGGGGTTTTAATATTAATCTCTTGGGTTTATTATTCCCTTAGGTTTATAATATTAATCATAGTAAACCATGGTCAGTCATAGCCAACCATGTTGAAACATGGTCCATTTTTCTTCTCGCAAAGATTGTCTCGATCTAAAAATAAATCATGGTAAACCATGCTTAACCATGGTCCAACGTTACATTGTGACAAAGATTGTCTCCATATGAAAATCAACCATGGTAAACCATGTTTATTTTATCGTTTCTAATATTCATGTTAGGGTTTATGTACCTTGGGTTTATAATTTTTATACCCTAAGTTTATGATTCTCTTAGTTTTATAATATCAATCCTTGGGTTTATAATATTAATCCCTTCAGTTTATTGATATAAGTGTTCATATTCCTAAGGTTTAATATTATTCAGGAATGGTCAATCATGTTCAACCATGGTCAACCATGGTCGAATGTCGCATTGTGACAAGGATTGTCTCAATATGAAAATCAATCTTGATCAACCATGTTTATTTTAGTACTTTTAATATATATCTTATGGTTTTTATACCCTGGGTTTATAATATTAGTCCCTTGGGTTTAATATTATTCTCTTAGGTTCATAACCACTTGGGGTTTTTGTATTAATCCCTTGGGTTTATTGTTCCTTTGGGTTTATAATATTTATTTCTTGGGTTTATTATTCCCCGGTCAACCATGGTTTATTATGATGTCAACCATGGTTAACCATGGCCTAACATGGAATTAAGATAAGGGTTGTCTCAATATGGAAATCAACGATGGTTAATCATGTTTATTTAGTGCTTATAATATTTATCTTAGGGTTTATATATGTTGGGTTTATAATATTAGTCCCTTGGGTTTAATATTATTCCCTTGGGTTCATAGTCCCTTGGGGTTTTAATATTAATCCCTTGGGTTTATTATTCCCTTGGCTTTATAATATCAATGCATTGCACTTATAATATTAATAATGGTCAACCATGGTCAATCATAACCAACCATGTTCAACCATGGTCAAAGAAGGCTGGATATGGAAATCAAGCATCATCAACCATGGTCTAACGATGCATCTAACAAAGATTGTCTCGATATGAAAATCAATCATGGTCACCCATGGTTGACCATGGTCCAACATTACATTGTGACAAGGATTGTCTCTATATGGAATTCAACCATAGTCAACCATGGTCAACCATGTTTATTTTAAGGTTTATAATATTGATGTTAGTGTTTATATACCTTGGGTTTATAATTGTTATCCCTTAGGTTTATTATTCCCTTGGGTTTATAATATAAATACCTTGGGTTTATTGATCTAAGGGTTCATATTCCTAGGGTTTAATATTATTCAACAATGGTTAACCATAATCAACCATGGTCTAATGTCGCATTATGACAAGGATTGTCTCAATATGAAAATCAACCATGCTCAACCATGTTTATTTTAGTATTTTTAATATTTATCTTAGGGTTTTTATACCTTGGGTTTATAATATTAGTCCCTTGGGTTTAATATTATTCTCTTGGATTCATAATCCCTTGGGTTTTGTGTATTAATCCCTTTGGTTTATTATTCCTTTGGGTTTATAATATCAATCTGGTTGGTTTATCATTCCCTTAGGTTTATAATATCAATAATGGTCAACCATTGTCAACTATGGTCAATCATGGGGTTTTAGTATTAATCCCTTGGGTTTATTTTTCCCTTTGGTTCATACTATCAATCCCTTGGGTTTGTGATTAACTTGGGTTTATAAGATCAATCATGCTCAACCATAACCAGCCATGGTCAATTGTGGTCAATCATGGTCTGATCTCGCATTATGAAAAAAATTGTCTCCACTTAGGTTTTATATACATTGGGTTTATAATATTAGTCCCTAGGGTTTAATATTATTCCCTTAGGTTCATAATCCCTTGGTGTTTTAGTATTAATCCCTTGGGTTTATAATATCAATCACTTGGGTTTATTATTCCCTGGTCAACCATTGTTTATTATGATGTTATCCATGGTCAACCATGGTTCGACATGGAATTTTGATAAGGATTATCTCAATATGGAAATCAATGATTGTCAATCATGTTAATTTTAGTGTATATAATATTTATCTTAGGGTTTATATACATTGTGTTTATAATATTAGTCCCTTGAGTTTAATATTATTCCCTTGGGTTCAAATCCCTTTGTGTTTTAGTATTAATCCCTAGGGTTTATTATTCCTTTGGGTTTACAATATCAATCGCTTGGGTTTATTATTCCCTTACGTTTATAATATCAATCATGGTCAACCATTGTCAATCATAGCCAACCATGGTCAACCATGCTTGAATGTCGCATTGTGACAAGGATTGTCTCAGCATGAAAATAAACCATGTTTATTTTAGTGTTTGTAATATTTATATTAGCATTTACCAATGTATGGTTTATAATCTTAGTACCTTGGGTTTTATATTATTCCCTTGGGTTCATAATCCCTTGGGTTTTTAGTATTAATCCCTTGGTTTTACATTTCCTTTTGGTTCATAATATCAATCCCTTTGGTTTATTATTAACTTGGGTTTATAATATCAATCATGGTCAACCATGGTCAATCATAACCAACCATTACTAGCCATGGTCAACTATGGTCAATCATGGTCTGATCTCACATTATGAAAACAATTATCTCCATATAAAAATCATCAACGATCATGGTCAACATGGTTAACCATGGTTGATGACAGTCAACCATGTTTTATAGAATCAAACATGGTCAACAATGGTCAATCGTGGTCAAACATGTTTGAACACTGTGTTGTGACAAAAATTGACTTGATGTGAAAATCAACCATGATCAACAATGGTCCAACATCGCATTGTGACAAAGATTGTCTCGATATGAAAATTAACCATGGTCAACCATGGTCCAACATGGCATTGTGATAAGGATTGTCTCAATATGAAAATCAACTATGGTTAACCATGTTTTCTTTAGTATTTATAATATTTATCTTAGGGCTTATATACATTGGGTTTATAATATTGGTCTCTTGTGTTTAATCTTATTCACTTGGGTTCATAATCCCTTGGGGTTTTAGTATTAATCTCTTGCATTTCTTATTCCTTGGGTTTATAATATCAATCCATTAGGTTTATAATATTAGTCATGGTAAACCATGGTCAATCATAGACAACCATGTTTAACAATGGTCAAACCATATGGATATGGGAATAACCCATGGTCAACCATGGTCCAACGTTTTCTTCTCACGAACATTGTCCCGATATGAAAATAAATCATTGTTAAGCATGGTTAGCCATGGTCCAATGTTGCATTGTGACAAGGATTAGCTATATATGGAAATTAACCATGGTCAACCATGTTTATCTAAGGATTTATAATATTCATGTTATGGTTTATGTATCCTGGGTTTATAATTTTTATACCTTAGGTTTATTATTCCCCTGGGTTTATAATATCAATCTGTTGGGTTTATTGATGTAAGAGTTCATATTCCTAGGGTTTAATATTATTCAACAATGGTCAAACATTTTCAACCATAGTCAACCATGATCAATGTCACATTGTGACAAGGATTCTCTCAATATGAAAACCAACCATGCTCAACCATGTTTATTTTAGTAGTTTTAATATATATCTTAGGGTTTTTATACCTTTGGTTTATAATATTAGTCCCTTCAGTTTATAATATTATACCCTTGGGTTTAATATTATTCCCTTAGTTTCATAATCCCTTGGGGTTTTAGTATTAATCGCTTGGGTTTATCTTTCCTTTGGGTTTATAATATCAATCGCTTGGGTTTATCATTCCTCGGTCAACCATGGCCCACCATGGTCCAACATGGAATTATGATAAGGATTGTCATAATATGGAAATCAACAATGGTCAATCATATTTATTTTAGTGTTTAAAATATTTATCTTAGGGGTTATATACATTGGGATTATAATCTTAGTCCCTTGGGTTTAATACTATTACCTTAGGTTCATAATCCCTTGGGGTTTTAGTATTAATCCCTTCGGTTTATTATTCCCTTGGCTTTATAATATCAATCCATTGGGTTTATAATATTAATCAGGGTCAACCATGGTCAATCATAACCAACCATGTTCAACCATGGTCTAACGTTGCATCCGACAAAGATTGTCTTGATATGTAAATCAATCATGGTCACCCATGGTTGATCATGGTCCAATGTTGCATTCTGACAAGGATTGTCTCTATATGGAAATCAGCCATAGTCAACCATGTTTATTTTAAGGTTTATAATATTGATGTTGGGATACCTTGGTTTTATAATTTTTATCCCTTAGGATTATTATTCCCTTGGATTTATTGATCTAAGGGTTCATATTCCTAGGCTTTAATATTAATCAACAATGGTTAACCATAATCAACCATGGTCAACCATGGTCAAATGTCGCATTGTGACAAGGATTGTCTCAATATCAAAATCAACCATGCTCAGCCATGTTTATTTTAGTATTTTTAATATTTATCTTAGGGTTTTTATACCTTGGGTTTATAATATTAGTCCCTTGGATTTAATATTATTCCCTTGGGTTGATAATCCCTTGGGGTTTTAGTATTAATCCCTTGGGTTTATTATTCCTTTGGGTTTATAATATCAATGAGTTGGATTTATTATTCCCTTAGGTTTATAATATCAATCATGGTCAACCATTGTTGACTATGGTCAATCATGGGGTTTTAGTATTAATCCCTTGGGTTTATTTTTCCCTTTAGTTCATAATATCAATCCCTTGGGTTTATTATTAACTTGGGTTTATAATTTCAATCATGGTCAACCATGGTAGGATGTTTGCATTGTGACAAAAATCGTCTTCATATAAAAATCATGGACAATCATTGTCAGCCATGGTTGATTATGGTCAACCATGTTTTATAGAATCAAACATGGTCAACCATGGTCAATCGCAGTCAACCACGGTCAATCTTGGGTTTTTAGTATAAATCCCAATGGTTTGTTATTCCTTCGGATCAAACATGGTGAATCATAGTCAACCATGGTCAAATGTTGCTTTGTGACAAAGATTGCCTCAATCTGAAAATCAACCATGGCAAACCACGGTCAACCATGGTCCAACATCACATTGTTACAAAGAATTAATTATTATTATTATTTATAATAATTATTAGTTATTATTATCTAAAGATGAATTAAGTATTATTATTTTTATTTAATTAATTAATATTCATATTATTATTATTTAATAATATTTAATTGAAAACATATTCTTATTGTTTAACAATAATTAACTATTTGACTATAATTTATTAATTTTTATTAGTAAATTGTTATTATTAATATTAATATTATTACTTTTTACTATAAATTATAAAATAAAATAAAAATATTTATATTTTTCCTAAAAACAATATCAAAATAGATTTATTTTTAATAAAATATGTAATTATTTATTTACATTTTATAAAAAATGAATAATAAATGACTATTATTATTATTATTATTATATATTTATCAATGGTTTGTGTCATAGATAGAAATGAAGTCTTATGGATATATCAACCACATTTACTAAAATAATTATTGTTATTATTAAATAATTATTGTTATGAAGATTATTATGGTTAATTAATATTACTAATGATATTATGAGATAATATTATTATTAAAATAGTATAATAATAACTATATTATATTATTATAGTAATAATAATATATTATTATTATAATATTAATATAATAATCACAAATATATAAATATATAAGAATATGGTTGTTATTATTTATATAGTTATTAATAATCATAAATAGTTGGTCTTTAAAAAAATTACCATAATAATTATTAATGTGGTTGATATATCAACCACATTGGAAAATGTGGTTGTATATATGCTTTATATATGCCTATTGGGGTATATAAACAACATTGGCAAATGTGGTTGTGCTAGTTACTTTTCCATGGAGTAAATGATAAAGTTTATAGTTTCCAAGCATGCCTTGTTTTCCTTCAGATTCACAATTCTACGCTTGCACACAGGAATACATAAATGCTTCCAACTAGTTTTATGTTTTATACTAGATTTGAAATTCATTTTGAGTTATTGATTTTTCCTCAGTTCTTAGTCCAAGTTTTTGTTCAATACCTTATAAATATTATTACCCAATGTTATTATTGTTCTAGTGTTCAGTGGGACTTGATGCTTCCAAGGCCTGTTATACACAATTGGGAACATATTGTACTAATTATATAGAATAGGGACTATTGCCTAAGGAAACTCCTTGCGAATGACAACTAACCCTAGATCATACAACTCATCATTAAATCATTCTCATGTCAATACTGTTACCTTCTACAATTTTGTACTAATATTCTCATTACTGATACAATCTCGGAATAATATGAGAAGGAGATTAGTTTATGCTTTTCAGGCTATTATTTAACGAATTTAGCATGAATTAACCCATTCCATTGGTTGAATAATTTAATAAAAATAGGTAGTAGCCTACACCCATACACAAAGACTCACATAAAAAAAAAATTATTTCAACATAGCTAGGTTTACTCCCTTTCAAACATCAAATAATTATCAAAAGTAAGAGGTCAATACATATATTTTCTTAACTGTCAGCCACAAATCACAACGAAAGGGAGTGCTGCACCCAACTAATGATTTATGTGTCTACATGACAGAACTCCCTAGGAGCCAGTTTTTTTCGAGAATAATTGTTTGATAGTGACCTCACAAGGTGTGTTCAAAGGCATCAATATTTTACGAGTCCATCCCAGGACTTTGAATCACAAGTTTGTCTTAGAGATTCTAATGGACACCTACAATATCAAGAATGCCCTATCTTGCAACATCCTTCCAACCTTCCATAACTTCGTTTTTTAGGTTCAAAATATTAAATCCTCAACTCCTCTCTTCGACCTCCTCTAGGTAACAAGTCTCAAAGGTTGCCCCAAGTTTTCTTCCGTCTCCCCACTTGCCGCCCTTGTCCCAACTGAGATTATTTATCTCTTGGGAGAGGAATAACTATCTTCTAATTGTGTAGTGAATGAAACTCGCTTTTAGCACTTTTTCCCATAATTTTATGGTTGGCCATAGCTTGTATTATTTATTCAAATAAATAAGATAACATTTATGTTTTACCATTGATCCTAGCCATTTACCTTAACCAAAGTTCTAACAAGTCATTTGTGGTTAAAAAAAACATTTACAACATTACCAAGCAGTGTTACATTTCCCCTCCTTCAAGTGAAACATTGTCCTCAGTGTTTTCTTAGTCCTCAAATAATCTAGAATACACCTCACATATATAATCATTAGCTTCCGAGACAGTTCCAATATACTTAACCTCGGTAACCACTGTCTTTTGTAGCATTATTTTCACTTTGACCGAGAATGCGTCGATGTTTAACCAAGATTACTCCATTTAGTCCAACCTACATCCATAATCACTATGATCATTAGTTTCGAGATGCCAATATTTAATAATGTGCATATATATTTATATCATTTCAATATTCATTACAAAAACTACGAGTTTTTATTTATATACTGAGCAAAGATCACCATTGTGCATCACAAACCAACATGGGTCAGCAACCTGCAACCTTTAAGAGTTAGCAACATCATTATAAACTCATTTGCTATTCTTTTATGATAAATTACAACTAATGCATTTTGTACTAGATAGCACTATTGTACTTTATCTTAATTCAAATATTACATACACATTAGTTTGTCATGAATAAATTTTAAGGTAAATTCATGTTCTAATTCAAGATGACCATATTCCTGTCTATTTTTTCCAAGTAAACTTAGTTATGCCCATCTCAGGCTACTTTACCATTTTTATTTAGTGCCAACCAAGGGTATATTATTTTTAATTTTGGCTCCTTGTCATCTTATATTACAGGCTATTAATGTAATTTTTTCACCATTTTCTTTTGTATATAGTCATGTGACTTCTCCCTTTTATGCTCGTATGCATATTGACTATCTCATACTCACCATGTTACTATAATATGGTTATTTCTTATAAATTGGATCACATCCACTTCCTTCAACAATAGATTATATCAATATATTTGATATGCAATCTCTGATCGAATATTAATAGACAATAATTCTACTCCATCCTCAGAGTAATTGGTTATCCTATCATCCTCTCATGTAGTATTTGCACTTGTCATCGTAACAAGGAAGAGTTTCATGCCTTATTCCTATGATGGTTTGCAACGAGTAACCTGTTTCTTAGAACCATCATCATTTTATGATGCCAAACATGTGACAACAAAATTATTCCAAGTTCTAGTGAAATTACTTCAACTTACCAATTCCATGGTAAATATCATGTTATCCTTTATGCAACTAGACCCCATTATGTCCACGTCACTTATCCATTGGTCATTTCACACAAAAAACATGGTTCCATAATTCAGTTAGTTCAATATGTCATTGAGGCTAAAAACACAAGCCGATAGTATTAGAAGAACTCAAAAGCATAATCATGCTTAACATCAACAAAATCTAACCAACAAATTGCTGGAATAAGGAATTCCTGAGGGGGGCATGAATCAATAACTCAAGAAACTACTCATTTTCTTTTTTTACTATGATTATAGTTCCTTCTTATGCTCTGTCACATGTGATAGAATTCAATCATGAAATAGTAAATCAATAAACTTTCAGGCACATACTCAAATAACAATCTCACAAGCAACACACATTTGACACAGTGTTTTCACATGGGAACCTAGAGGGAAAATACCAGCAATTTGTTGTTTGTTTTGTGATGTAAATTAAGCACCAACTAGTTTTTTTGTTTGTTTGTTTGTGAGTACCCACTCACTAGACGCACCAACCCCCTTTGTTTAGCAAGCACCAACTTTGCAAGAGGCACCAACCTCTTTTGTTTAACAAGCACCAACTTGCCAAGAGGCACCAACTTCTCACAACCATTATTCTAGTATTTCATACAATTTTCAAACTGAAAACAGAGGCATACAATTTTACAAGTAAAATACCATCTAATGGCTTGTCTATAGATAAAACTTTTGCACTCTGTCTTCTAAACACTTGTGGAAAACCTCCTCTTCATCCAGTCACGCCGCAAAATAGAAGACATCTAGCTAGCTCACCGAACAACAAGTTTGATGACTACCTATGTGCTCTACTTTCACTATCCAGGGCTTTGCACTAACTTCATCTCAACACTACCCTTGCAACGCTCTACTCCAATGATTGCACACCATTATTTTTCTCACTCACGTATGCTATCACTACCCCACCATCTCAATGGAGGTTCTAAGTTTTATTCCAGTGCTACACTTGGCTTGAACTAGCCATTGTCACCATCAATTCTTCCCAAGGATGTACCCATGGCATGACACCCCATTCTTTTTTCCGTTGCGATCTTTCTTCAGTTCTGTCATTGCATTAAATCATGAGAATGGGTGATGATAACTTCTATGTCATACTACTGAGTCTCCATGTTGTGTATTTAATTTCATTTTGCTTAACCATTTCACAGATGCTCCCCATGCATATTTATGGCTAGCAGAGATCTAGATGTACATCCTCAGGCATTCTTTGTTCTTCACTTATATTTACAATGCATGCATGGGAAGTCTTCATCCATCAACCTTACTGTTCTGCATTCAATACCACAACTATCGATTCATACATCTTTAATAGCTCACTGTACCATCATATCATATATTTTCATCACGGTGATGTGTAGTGGTGTAACACTACAAAATAGTCAATTGTTGACCTCTGATTATGTCTAGCTCCTTTTGATTCAACCCTTATCAAACTTCCATCATAGGACTAAGGGTGATGATCTAGGGCTCAGTCTCAAGGTGCTAAGACCTTGAGACCCTAGATGGGGGCTATATTTCCTTTTTTATCACCTTTGTCTTTGGTTTAATGTTTTCTTCAAACAGAGGCACTTAATGCCAAAGAATCCCTTTTATCGAGGATTTCTACCTATTGCACCTTATGCCAACAACCATAAATCATTGATTGCCAATTGATGATAGACTCCTCTACTAAGACCTATCCTTTGGTTCCTTAAGAATTTGCAACCACCTGCTAGCCCTCAATTCGATGATTCCCCATTGTGGCAAAAGTGCCAACCATCGCAAACCTCTAATTACTGATTATTGATGAGACATCATCACCGCCACATGGTGTCTTCTTAGTGGTGACACATGTCACATGAAGATGGCCCATTTGGCTGCCTCAAAACACAAAAACTTCCTGCCACATGTCCCTACATACTTCCACATCATGCTAACGTTAGCAACCACTTGAAATTATCAGAACCAATCAGATCCTGCCATGTGTCCACATCCAAACTCATATATGACTGCCATCTATCCTTATTTAGCTCATTTGACATTCGTTGATCAGTGACTTTCCTTAGCTTTTTATCTACACCCTGGAGTCCTCTGATTTTCGATATACCAAGGCCTCTGACATGTGAGATCAAAAGTCTCTAATCAGCGAATTTCGTAGTCGTTCGCACCACACCTTGGAGTCCTATAATTTCTGATATACTGAAACCTTAGACATGCAATATCGCTAATCATTTATCGGTGATTTTCAATCACTTTGCACTACTCCTTAGACCCTCAAAACGTCAATGTACAATATATCGTGACCTCTGACTAATCTTTGAGCCCGTCTGCTACCTTAAGGAGGGATCTAAAGTCTCTACACAACTGGAATCACAACCACCAAGGCATGAAGCCCAATCATTAGTCTGAGCCTTGTTTGACATCAATGCCAACATTTACACCCCCATCCACCTACATACCATCAATTTTCCAACAATCTCCCTCTTTGGCATTGATGGAAACATTGTAGACTCCCCCTCAGGATTGGTGTGGTTTTCTCTAATGCCAATCTTCTCCCCCTTTAACATCAGTGGCAAAGAAAACTTCACTTAGATTCCCCCTCAACCAATGAAGCCTACCTTGATCAATTCCACGTGTTTACTAGCTGCCACCACCCATGAAAATGAATTCATTTGGAGGGAGCAGTCACATCTCCTATCTACTACCTGAGATACTCAAATGGTTCTCTTGCAAGTGGCTTGGTAAAGATATCTTCCAGTTTCTCTTCAGTGGGCACATACACCAGTTTAACAATGTTGGCTGCAACTTGTTCCCTCAAGAAATGATACTTGATAAGAATATGCTTGGTATTTTAATGCATTACTATATTTTTTTGAGGTGTTGATTGTACTCGTGTTGTCACACATTATTGGAATGGGATTAGACAACTCTACCTATATATCCTTTTAGGTTTTCTTCATAAAAATAATCTGTGTACAACAAATCACAACAGTAATGTAGTATTCTTCAATAGTTGATAAAGAGATGGAGCCTTGTTTCTTACTGACCCATGACACCAAGAATTAACCCAGAAAGAAAGTTGCACTAGAAATACTCTTCTTATCATCTAGACTTCCAGCCTAATTTTCATCTTTGTAGGCTTCCAAATTAAACTATTTACTCCTGCAATACCACAACCCATATTCTGTTATACCTTGAAGATATTTGAAAATCCTCCTAACATCCACCACATGACTTTCTCGTGGATAGGCCTGAAATCTTGCCACAATTCCCACTACTTGCATGATATCTGGCATTGAAGTTGTCAAATACAGTAAGCTTCCTATCATCGATCTGTATTCAGTTTGATTTACCTATGGCATTGCATCTTCCTTGCATAATCTATAGCCTGTAGTCATAGGTGTGCTGATAGGTTTGCAATCCTCCATTCCAAATTTCTTCAGAGTTACATTGAGGTATTTGGATTGAGATATAAAAAATCCTCATGGAGAGTGAGTAATTTGCAGAACCAAGAAGAAGGAAAACTCACCAATTATGAAAATTTCAAATTTTGTTTACATACAATTTGCAAACCGATGCTCCAACTGCTCCACATTGCTGCCAAATATTATGTCATCCACATATACAACCACTATCAGTAGATGATCATCTTGAAATTTTACATAATATTTTTTTCAACTGATCCTTTATTAAACCCCTATTGTTAGAGATACTTATCCAACCTTTCATACCAAGTTCTAAGGGCCTGTTTCAAACCATACAGAGCCTTCTTCAATTTACATGCATGCCCTTCATCGGAGGAGAGTAGAAAACCTTCAGGAGGCTCAATTTAAACCTCCTCTTCTAAGTCTCCATTGAGAAAGGCAAACTTTACATCCATTTTACAAACTTTTAGGTTATTATGAATGGCAAGAGCAATAAACATTCTTATGGCTTCTAGTCAAGATATTGGTGCAAAGGTTTCCTCAAAATCTACCCATTCTATCTCGACATACCCTTTGCAAAGAAACCGAGCTTTGTTCCTAATTACTTGACCTTTTTCATTAAGTTTTTTCTTGAAAACCCACTTGGTTCCAATAATATTTTTCTCTTTTGGTCTTGGGACAAGCTCCCATGTGTCATTCTTCTCAATTTGGTCTAGCTCTTCATTCATGTCTTTCACCCAAAACTTAGCTTCACTTGCTTGATAGAGGCTCTTGGCTTCCGTTTGTGATAGTAGAGCCAAATTTACATGATTTCTACTTCCCACAAGTTTCCTTCTGGTCTTGAAACCCTATTTTTGATCTCCAAGGACCTGACTCTCAGGGTGTTACTTTTTCACATACCTAGAAGGTGTTTTTGGCCTTGAAGACGTGCTTTCTTCCTCACCTTCATTGTTTGAATTTGTTTCATTCAAATCTGCAGCCCTCAACTCTGAAATCTCTCCATCATTTGAGTCCAAATTACTTTCAGAGGGTTCAAGTTGTTAGTGCACTTCATCAACCACTATGTCAATGAAGTCTTCTATATTCCATGTCGTCTTTTTGTAGCATCTATACCCTTTTCTTTGAATACAGTATCCAAGCAGTATTCCTTCATCAGTGCCTGAGTCAAGCTTCCTAAGGTTATTTTCATTTATTTTAATGAAGCACTTGCTCCCACACACCTTGAGATGTTTAATTGATGCAGGTCTACCCTTCCATAACTCATATGAAGTTTTGTCACTATCAGGCCTAAGGTGAGTTCTATATGACAAGTATATTGCTCCTTGAGATGCTTCTCCATAGAAGTGGTGATCCACTCCTACTTCATCTAACATCACTCTAGCCATATCCTGGATTTTTTGGTTCTTCCTCTCCACAAATTCATTTTCTAAGGAGTTTTGGCCACTAAGAATTGCCTTCTAATACATTACTCTTCACATAATTCTACAAATTATCTTGAGGTGAACTCTCCCCCTCTATCTGATCTCAAGAATTTTATCTTCAAATCTTTCTCATTCTTAACCTAAGCCTTAAACCTCTTGAAGTGCTCAAACGCTTCTGACTTTTATTTTAAGAGGAGAATCCAAGTATCCCTCGTGAAATCATCAATGAATAGTAGGAAGTACCTTTCTCCTTTTGATGTTTTGTTCTAGTGGGGAAACATATATCTGTGTGAATAATCTCTAGAGGTCTGGATGAGTATAATTCTTTCGATTTGAAATAAGCTCTACTATGCTTGCCAAACTCACATGACTTGCATATGGTGTTATCAAGCATTGACAATCTAGGTAATCATTTTACTGCATCTATCTTAGTTATCCTTATCAAGATTTCAAAATCCATGTGTCTAAGCCACTTATACCACAGTCATGATTCACTTGTTTTGCTCAATTAATAGCCGACCCTTTAGTCGTAGAACACATAAACGTTATTGTGAGTCCTAACTCCCTCCCCCACTAGTTTTCCATCTTTTATATTGCGAATCTCACAATATTTATATTGGAAGGTTACATTATAGCCATTGTCACACATGTGGATAACACTGAGTAGATTGTGTTTGAGGCCTTCCACATAGAGCACACTTTGTGCTTTTGTCTTATGATCAAGACTGGCCACTCCTTTTCCCTTAATTCTTTTTGGAGTGTTGTTGCCAAAGGTGACATTTCTTCCTCTCTCTTTTTATTTCAATGACATAAAATGATTTTGTCCCCAGTCATGTGTTTGGAACAACCACTATCCACATACCATTTGTTTTCTTTATCATGCGATGATAAGGCGAGTCCACATGGTATGCTCTTTTTGGTCTTTAGTTTCCAGCTTCCTTTATCCTTTTGGATATGTGTCTGTCTATCATTTTGAGATTTAGATAGGTATTCAAACCTGTTTCTACACTCACTGGCCTTGTGCCTAAAATTATAAAATTTAAAGCATTCAACTTCACTTCGTAGGGGTGAGAAGACATTCTGATTCCTAAGAGAGGAATCTTGAGACTTAGTAGTCTGGTGTGTATTAAATATGAGATTTTCATCTCTTTCAACTTTGACACTTCTACAATCAATGGCTTTGTGTCCAAAGATATGACACTTATAGTAGTGACCATGAAAAGGTAGGCAAGCCTATTATGAAAAGCATTGTGTGATTTAGTATAAAAATACCTTGGTCGACTGACTATTTTGTTTTTCATGCTTTAACGATCTGCTCTTTGTTTGGCTTCTCTTTTGTATTTATGAACTCTTTCATGATGATTCTTCCTATGACTCTGTAGTTTTTCAACTCCTGCACAACTAAATTTTATCTTCTTCTTCCTGAGAGAATATTCTTGTCCCTTAGAGTACCCTAGTCTGGTTCTGATTCCTGAGGGCCTTTGACAAATCAGAATTTGATTTAATCTTCTAGTCACTTCAACAAATTTCTCATTTAGACCCCTCTCGGTATTTTCTTTCTCAAAATCAGTCCTTAGAGAGACAATCTCTGCTTCAAGATACTGACATTTTTCTTCCCATTCTCGATTCATATCTTGAGGCACATCTTCCAATTCAAATTTCAAATTTCAAAGACAGAAAATCATATTGGCATATTTTTTAGGTACTTTCCCTTTTCAACTTGAGAAGCTCTTGTTTCAGTTGTTTATCCTCCTCTTCGAGTATTTCACATTTTCCTTATTCTCCTTTCAGCAAAAGAGCTATACTATCTTTTCTCTTGATAGATTCTTCAAGTTTTTCTTTTTGATAGACAAAATCCTCATTATTAGAGTTATACATTCCTTCTTCTGTATGGCACAACTATTCCTTCAGCTACTTATCTTTCTTCCTTGATTTATTCAATTCATTAAGGGCACTGATGAGTTCTCCTTGAAGGTATACCACTCCTTCCTCTTCAGAGTCCGTAATACTCTGTTTCTTGGAGTTTATTTCGAGGGCTAGAAGAAGATATTATTTGACTCATTTTTTGATGAGTCCTCACAGTCTGATTCTTGTGTTGAGCTAACCTCTTTGGAATAGAACCCCTTCTTATTGTAGCGTTTATTCTTCTGATATGTCTGAGACTTATTTCTAAATTTCAAATCTTCTTTTCTTTCATGCTTTTCTTTGGAATGGCATTTAGAAGACAAATGTTGAACTCTTCCACAGTCAAAACACTTAAAGGGAAACTTCTCTTTGTATTTACCTGAGCCACGCTTCCGTTTTCTGGCTAGTTGAGCCGGATCCTGATAAAACTCACCAGTAGATAAGTCTTGACGAGATTTGTGCTCCTTGCCCTTATTGGATACTCTGAAGGTCACTTCCTTCAGTTCATATTTATCCATTCCTACTCTCATATCATATGCTATGAGAGTACCATGTAGTTGATCCATCTTGAGATCCTTTAAGTTAGGCATTTCTTCAATAGCTGAGATTTTGGCATTAAATCTCATGGGTAGAGATCTCAATACTTTCTGAACGATCATTTCTTCCTTGACTTCTTCACCAAGTCCTCTAATCATGTTAACCACTTCATCAACTCTGAGGAAGTATTATGCTATGCTTTCATTCTCAGTCATCTTCAAGCTTTCAAACCTCATTCTAAAAGTCTAAAGTTTCACTTGCTTGACTTTTTCATCTCCTTCATGAAACTGGTTAAGCTTCTCCCACATTTCATAAGCAGACTTACAGTCCATAACTTTCACAAGTTATGACTAACAAAGACCAGCAAGAATAGCATGCTTGGATTTCCCATTGCTCATATACAGTTTCTTGTCATCTGCATAAGTGGGGGGAATATTAGGGACATTGTAATTTACTAGTACTGAGGTCCAAACATCTACCCCTAGGGACATAAGATATGCCTCCATTCTTACTTTCCAAAAGGCATAGTTGGCCCCATCAAAGACCGGTACCCTACTTGAGTAAACTTCTTGACTCTCTTACCTATTCATAATTCCTTAGTGATATACCTTCTAGTGTTTAAAATGTTACTGAAATAACCTCGCCTCTAATAGTAATTGTTGGAATAAGGAATTGCTAAGAGGGTGGGTGAATCAGTAATTCAAGAAACTGTTAATTTTCTTTTCTTAGTATTCTTATAGTTCCTTCTTATGTTATTTCACGTAAGAGTACCCATTCATGAAACAGTGAATCAATAAACTTTTAGAGAAACATACTTAAATAAAAATCTCATGAGCAGCACACATTTGACACAATGTTTTCACGTGGAAAACCAGAGGTAAAAAACCACCAATTTGTTGTTTATTTTATGATGTAAATTAAGCACTAACTTAATTACATTTGTTTGTTTGTGATCAACCAGTCACTGAAGGCACCAAACCCTTTTGTTTATCAAGCACCAACTTTCCAAGAGGCACCAACCTCGTAAGTGTCCAGGCACAAACCTGTCACTGCCACTATTCTACTATTTCATACAATTTTCAAACTGAAAATAGAGGTATACAATTTTACAAGTAAAATACCAACTAATGGCTTGTTTGCAGATACAAATTTTACACTCTTATTTCTTAGCACTTGTGGAAGACCTCCTCTTGCTACCTTCCTTTATGCTCTGCTTTCACTATCCAAGGCTCTCCACTAACTTCACCTCAGCATTACCCTTGCAACACTCTACTCCAATGATTGCACATTGTGATTTTCTCTCACTCACATATGTTCTCGCTACCCCGTGAGCTCAATGAAGGTTCTGAGTTTTGTTCGAGTGCTGCAAATGGTTCGATGTAGCCATTGTCACCATCAATTCTACCTAAGCATGTACCCCGGGCATGGCACCCCATTATTTTGTTGTTGCATACTTTCTTCAGTTTTGTTAGTGCATTAAATCATGAGAATAGATGATGATCACTTCTCTATCACACTGACGACTCTCCAGGTTGTGTATTTAATTTCAGTCCCCTTACACATTTCACAGAGATTCCCCATGAACATTTATGGATCGCAGATATCTAGCTGTACATCCTCATGGAGTCTCTGTTCTTCATTTATATTTACAATGCGTGAACAGGAAGCCTTTGGCCATCAACCTTACTATTCTGCATTCAAGACCACAATTGTTGATTCATATATCTTTAATGTCTCCCTCTACCATCATATCATATATTTTCATCACGGTGTTTTGTAGTGTCGTAACACTACGAAAAAGATGATTGCTGACCTCTGATTATGTCTAGCCCCTTTTGATTTGACCCTTATCAAACTTCCATCATAGGATGGATGGCAGTGAGCTCACCCTCAATGTTCTAAGACCTCGAGACCCTCCACGAGGGCTATATTTCCCTTTTTATCCCCTTTGTCTTTGCTTTCATGTTTGTTTCAAACACAAGTGCTTAATGCCAAAGAAGCCCTTTTATCAAGGATTTCTACATGTTTCACCTTATGCCAACAACCATAAATCACTAATTTTAGATTGCCGATAGGCTCCTCTTCTAATCCCTAGCCTTCAGTTCCTTAATACTTCACGACCACCTGATAGCCCTCAAATCAGCAATCCCCATTGTGGTCAAAGTGCTAACCATCACAAATATTTGATCGCTATTTGTTGACGTGACGTCATCACCGCCACGTGACATCTTCTAAGTGGTGGAACGTGTCACCTGAATATGGCCCATTAGGCTGCCTCAAAGCACCAAAACTATATGTCGCCTATCCTTCCATACCACCACGTCATTCTATCGTGAGCAGGCACATGGCATTATCAGAACTAATCAGATCCTACCATTTGTTCTGATCAAAACTCATCTTTGACTATCATATTTCCTTATTTAACTCAATCAGTGTTCATGGATCAGCAAATTGCCTTAGCTCTTGCGCTGCACCCTGGAGTCCTCTAATTTCTGGTATGTCGAGATTGTTGATATGCGAGATCACAAGTCTCTAATCAACGCATGCCTTATCTATTCATGGCACACATTGGATTCATCCGACTGGCGATATGCTAAGACCTCTGACATGTGATATCATTAATTGTTGATCGACGATTCTCAATCCCTGTGCGCTTCTCCTTAGAACCTTTGAACGTCGATGCGCGATATGTCGAGACCTCTGATTGATCATTGAGCCCATCTGTTACCTCAAGGAGCACTTGAAAGTCTCTACACAAGTCAAATCACAACCACCAAGGCATGAAGCCCAATCATCAGGCTGAGCCTTGTTTGACATCAATGCCAACACTTACACACCTAGCCACCTGCATACCATCAAATATCCAACACAGATTACACCACCAAATCTTACCAACATTTCATTTCAACATGCCTTGCTTATGAGGTTTCTCAACTCTTTTCTTGAGGTTTGTGTCCCTCTTTATTCCACAACTTATTGATCATGGTGTTGGTAAGTTCCCCTTGTTGTTATGGTACAACTAGCTATGGGGCATTTCCCTTCCTACATCTTCGAGTGTGTCAATTGCATGAGCACACTATGTTAGTGTAGTTATCTTTACTTACTAATTTTGTAAGCATGTGTTCATTCTAGTAAACTATTGATGGTCTATAGATTCGTTAAAATTCTTAAGGTACTTATCTAGGGTGTGGAATGTGAAACTTTCCATGTTAGCATATTATATGGCAATATACATAGCTACCAACATCTTTGTTTACCACAACTTATTTTTTTGTTAAATTTTATGATGTGCCACACCCTTTTTTTATTACCTTATGCGACTATTCACCTGTTTTTTATCAAATCCCCCAATACTCATTATCAATCCTTTAGTTCATCTTAGGACAATAAATCCCTTAGGATATTAATATACACATTTGATATTTCTCGGTGAAATTTGGATACTATTATCATGTTACTTTCAAATTACAAGTCTCATATATGCCACTCTAATCAAAAAATGGGGCCTAAAGACTTCTTTTCAAGCTTACAAAAACCTCCCCCACTTCCAAAGCTTAAATATTCCCAAGATCTAGTGATTAACCAATTACAGAATTAAATATGCTTGAAAATAGGTGTATGCTTGTGTTTGTCCTTAACTGACCGAATGCCTTTAGTTTATTTACTTAAACTAATATGCAGCATGTAACAGTGAGATAGTGCAGCAATCAGATGTCATACACAAAGCGATAAGATGCAGCAAGTAAGCAAACCATAATACAGCAACATAATATCGGGTTCACCCAAAACTCTTGGGCTACGTCTCCTTGAGCTCTAGTCAACTTGACTAGCCTCTCTGGGATTGTGGCAAGGTCCTTTTACAAGCTCCACACTCAACTCCACTGTATTACACATAAACAATGGGCTTAGAACACCATCTCATCCCTGGCTCTGAAGCTCTCAGGCTTTCTAGCTCTAGCTCTTGCTCTGGCTCTTGGCTCTAGCTCTAGCTCTAGCTTTGGCTTTGGCTCTTGGCTCTCGCTCTTAGCTCTGGCTCTGCCTCTGCCTTTGCCTCTGCCTCTGTCTCTTCGGCTCTGGCTTCTCTGAGCTCTCTCTCAGCCCCTGCATGCATCAATGGATCGCTTGTCCTCCAAGTGCCCCTTAGCAACCTTCCAACAGCCCTCAACAATCTCTGTTGCTGTCAATTGAGCTTTCTGGTTCACTCGACCTCCAAGTGACTCTCAAAACTCTCTGTGTTGCCTCAAAAATCATGCTCTCTGGCTTTTGTGAGGCCTCTTCCGGCTCTGCAACTTCCCCAATCATTTCTCTGCATGTAATCACTCCTCTGCAACTTTGCGGCTTCTTCTACTCCTTTTCTCTTCGACTAGCCATATGGTTGTGTGGCTCTCTCGGCATTACAAATGCATCATTACCTGTAAAACACTCGCTTGTAGCATGGCACAATGATCAGGGGCAGTTACAAGGAGTCGGAGGCCTTTCTTTAGGTGAAAACCTGAAAAAAACCATATTTCCCAATACACAAAGATATACTGGAAATACACAAGAAAACACCTCATGGAGCGTTTAATCAGACTTCAAATATTATTGTATTGCCCCTAAAAACCCTTTCAGGTCCACCTTTTATAGCTATCGCAAGCCCATCGTTGATCTGCGTGATCGTCAATCCAACGACTGACAGTTTGTTTTGGGTGGCTTATGTGCACGTAGGTTACCCACCCAAAAAGGAAATTTTCTCTCTCCTCAGCCATGCCACGTGTTGGCTAGTGTATGGGTTTGGGATGTGCCCATTCAAAACCACTTACCGCCTCAGGCCCGCTCGAAATCTCGCTTACCACGGATTTCAAAATTTATAGGGCTGCATTTATAAACCTTTCGAGTCTGCCATTCTATCGCAAATCGCTATCGCATGGCGTAATGGCCAAAACCCAAATACATGGGAAATACATTGAAATTCCGAAGTTCCCAGACTTCAATTTTATGCAATCTGGTCCATAATCCCTATCGAGTCCGGGTCCTGGTTGCTAATTGCAATTGCGACAGCCCAGGGTCTGCCCTTTGGGTATGCCGACTACAGATCTGTTGATCTGCCGATCTGCTAATCACCCCGATCACTGATCGCCGATATCGCACCTCGCGTATCACATCGGTAGGGGTTTATGCCTTTCACCCCTCCGATCGCTGATTGGCCAATCGCTATGATCGCCCGATCACTCCGATCACCGATATCGCCATTGCATTATCGCATTATCACATGTCGCCTTGTCTAGGGTCCCGATATCGAGCGAAGGCCTACCTCCGATCCGATATATCAGAGATCGATGATCGAGGGTCCTTCTGCGTTTGCGTTAATTCCTTCCCTTTGCATATTTGCGATGCGATTTCCTTAAGGAGCCTTTTTAAGGCCATTTTTAGAAGAAATTTGCAATCTTCTTTCTATGATAACTTCTTCATCCAAAGTCCATTTTAGCCCATTCAAGTTGCAGTAGATTCAAAATGAAAAGATCTATGCAATGAGACTATTTCCAAGAGTGTCCTTGGACTTTCATCTTCCTCTGTGGGGAACACCTTAGACTTAGAAGTCTACCTTAGATCCATTTTGGATCACACTCGCTTCACTATTTCGGAGACTAGTATCATTTCCATCTCAAATTATTATGACAACTTATCACAAATTTCTTATATTTTGCTGATGTTTAAACAGGTATTTTATCTCATGATTCTTTTGCAATTCTCAAATACTTGACTTCTACAATCATTTATACAAGGATGGGTGCCAATTATTCTAATGTTGTAACCTCTCTTTCCATGGCTCTGCTCTATTTATGAAGAGACCTTTTTAATCATGAAGCTCATCAATTATTTGATTGTTTGTTCTCATCAGTCATGAACTCTATACGAGTGAGTTGCTACCACATTAGACTTATTTATTCCTGAGCTATAATATTGACATTTAAATTCTTTCTTTTATTGTCACCATTTCCGATGTCTACCATATCATTTTCTAATGCTCAATTTGATGAAAATGATTCCAACCATTTCCACTAATCACCCAAGATAACTTTGATTGATTCAATTTTATACATGTACTAGTAATTGTAAGTATCATATATCATCCTTCAATCTTTGACAACATCCATCATTAAGTAGGTTCAGGCGCCTTCATTGGGTATACGAATACCTCAAATCTTTCGTTGACCTTTTCCTAATTTCTATCTATTGTATTTTGTGTATGACCATTTTATTTGTGGTTTGATCATAATCCATTAGAATTTTTAAAGAATACGATGGTAACCATCACAATATTACTATAAATTATTTTATTTTCATCTTCCTTTCCGTACATAGGTAAATTAACTCTTCTATTAGGATTAAAAATTTACTTCCAAGTATTTATTTTAATTCATTTTTCATCTAAATTCTTCGTCAACATCCAGGTGTGAGGAGGTAATTATTCCAATCAAATAATTACCTTCCAATTGAGAGTATTACTTACAAATAATATCTTTAATTCTTTTACACCAGTCTCTTCTTCAACTATTCATATTAGAGATTTAATTTAAGACATTCTTATGGTTATTAACCTTATAATTTATGTATCAAAACATAATTTTTATTTTTTCTTTTTGTAATTAACAAAAGGACTCACAATTAGAAATAGGTAATTATCATGTGGATAACCCCGAACCTTTCAGGGTGATTTAATATGCAACACACATTCTTCTCTTTAACATACTCATATGAGATTTTTATAATCGTTTAACAATATGTGACTTAATACTTTACTTCATTTATACTCAACTTCTCTCTATGGGACTTAATACTTTACTTCATTTATACTCAACTTCTCTCTATTCATTATCTTGACATGAGTTACTAATTAACTCGGGCTAATACTTAAGTCATCCAACCACACCCATCATTTCCATTTTTGTAAGTAAGGATGGCCTCAGCAACAAATCAAATAGTATTTGATAACTTAACTCATATAATGGAGTTACTTTAATGTACTCATGACATGATTTTTTACTTCTTTTGTTTTGGCTTAATAAGATAGAAATTTATCTAGTTTTTGTTTATTTCGAACTCGTAGTTAGTTATTTTTGCATTCCATTTTGCATGTTTTTTAACAATACAGTGGATATATTGGACCTAGGTTCCTCACTTAACTACACCCATATTTTCAAGATTCAATGTGTGCAAGATGTATAACTCATTCCTATATTTAGAATTGGCACATTCCAATTCCTCTTTTCTTTGAAACATAACACAATATACTCTTACTTACCCCTCATGAGGCCACAGTGTTGAATCCTTCAACTATGATACCGCGGTCCACTTATAACATCCATCTAATAAAAAAATTATACACTTAACTAAGTTTAACACCATATATATCATGCATAATATTATCCTTGTAGATAGTAACACTATCAATTCCTTTTGGAAGGGGTTTAATTCTAAATATTTAATTCTCCTACCTTAAGCATTATTTCATGTTATAATTCAATAATGTTGTTTCCTTTTCACCTTGATGTGTTACTGAGTGAAGTATACTGTAAGATAATGCATTTTAATATCTCAGTGGTCCGGTTTGTTTGGTTATAATTCTTCTTGTAAACTATTCAATATTAATTTATCATGTCGTGTAATTCATAAGGTTTGTGACGGGTTTTTGGTCCCTTCGGTCAAATCTCAGTTTTTCATCTTTGATGTAATCTATTGCCACATACCTTTCTTACGGGAGCTTCTATGTAACGTGGCTTAAATATAATATGATGCACCAGTTGCAATCATGACCCTAGATCGCTAGCGTTTTAGGATATGATGGTCCAAAGTAGTTACGGTCAGTTATGGGTGTAACAGCCCCTTTCTCTCACCACTCTGACACTTAATTCTTGCCTCTGAACACTTATCGTAGCTCAGCTCCAACAATTCAAAACTAGGCCAATGATTTCTATCTTTTAAGGTAATACATTACTAAATTTCATCCTTTGATAGTTTATGTTACTAGACGATGAAGCTTCTTGTTAAATTGCCTTAGTGACTCCGTTTTTGTCTCAGTGACTCCATCACTTAACCCACCCAATGCTAAGTATCCTTGTTTTCTAGTTATCAGATTATACCCTTATCTTCATTTTTGTAGCTTCGGTTGTTAAACTTACTCTTATTCTAAACTTCAGCGTTTAATTGTAACTACAAGACTACGATGTATTCACTTTAATGGCTAACCCATATGACTTCCTTTCTGCAATGGATTCCCATAGGTAATTTAGCTTAAGTGTTATCAGGAGGCAATTCTGAATACGCAGTTAATAATTTGATTGTTCTTCCTTAATTCCTTCTTATTCGTTTTCTTTCTCTGTGGTGTAGCTTATGAGTTCTTAGGCATATTTCAATAGGGTTTTATTGGTAGGTTAACCTAATCTTCTCGCTTAGAATTCTTTTTTTTTTTCTAGCACCTTACCCATCAAATTGTTAAGAATTTAAGTGTTCCCCTAGGGCTTTATGTGAATGGAGGTGGAGATTTTCCTAGTAAGAAAACTTACCGGTGAGGTAAGTGTGCCAAGCTCTGTGGCTACTTGTGGCATAATTCATTTCACTTCTGGGTGTTAACTTTAATCTTTACATCTATTCCCTAAATTTTATGTGGCAAAACCCAGGGCCATAGGGAAATACCCTTCTTCCAGTTGATAGATTCTTAGGATTTTTCTTTTCAATAGCAGAGGACCATGCTAAGGAGCGACATCATGCCACATTAAACAGTATGTTGTACAAAGAATTGTAGTTTGTAATTTGTGTTGTTTCTCTTCTCTTCATGGCTCCTTAGCTGAGTCACATAGGTATGATGGACTAGGTGGCGGTAGATGTTGTGGCACGAATTCACTCAATGGTTGGCACACCATTTTTGGCGATGGGCCTGTGCCAGGTGCTGATCATGCATAATTAGATCCCACGGGGTGGCGTTCATGCACAACATGAAAGGCGATCTGGGCACCAGGTCTGTTCTATTAAGACTACGTCTCCACCTCCTGCTATGGTATTTAACCCTGAGAAGTTGAGTGACCAGATTGCCAGCGTGCAAAAACATGCTCGTGGGGCGCTGGCATTTTTCAAATAAAAGTGACCTTGATATGCAGTCCCGTATTGCGCAGAAGTGGAAGTCCACATTGGGCTATATGCCACTAGTGGTGAGGTTGATGCGGGGATGATACAATTCCCATTTTCTGAGTCAGGAAGATCTGCGGAAGATCATGTCTATCACATGGATTGATGGGCGCAATTTCTTGGAACTTCATTCCTGGTTTATCGGGTTCAATTCCCTGAATAAAACCTCGCAGAATAAATTAATTTGGGTGAAGTTGCTAGGATTGCCGATTGAACTTTAAATGAAGTAGACCTTGGAGTATATTGGTAATGTGATTGGTATATTCAAATATGTTGATCCTCGGTGCCTAGGGCCATCAGAAAAACAAGTCGCTTGGATTTTAATTTAAAAAGAATACCTGGGGGCTTCCCGGATCATATAGGCTTCCATTGGGGGGAGACAAACCTCACTCAGAGGTTGCACTTTTGGGGTGTCCCTTTCCATTGTTCTTTTTATCATCGTACGGGGCATATTGTGGCAAATTGTCCCCGGCGCAGGTGGGGACGTAATCAAGGGCGAGACGATATGGAGGTGCCGAACAACTTCCATTCGATGGCTGCACATTTCCAGAGCCATCAAACGCACCCACAATCACATACTTTACATGGAACTCACACTATGCAAAATTTTGTTCACGGAACTTCTCATGATGGCACTTCTCCTGTCAATATCCCGTCATCCCCTCTCTCTTCTAAGAAATCTGATCCATATGCTATTTGCTGCCTAGTTCCAGCTATTCGTACTAAATCCCCAGTTTACACATCTCCTGGTCATGTCACTCTCGAGTTTTATCTGGCACATGAGGTCCCATACACCTCATTATTTACCTATATTCCCCCCCCGTCCTAAAACTCAGGGCCCTCGAACTAGCACTAGCCCTTCTATCACTCCACGAACATCGCCTACCAACTCTGCGAGTAGCGACTTGGAAACATTACTTAATCGAAAAACCATAAACCTGTGGTCTCTTACTATTCATAAGCTGGATAGCCTACCTTCTCCTCATATCAGTTCCACCTTGGCGGGGAATATTACTATCCGGCGTAGCGGCAACCATGGAAGCGCCCATTTTAGGGGCCGTGAGAGACTAAATACTTCACATTTCCCTATTGATAATTTACTCATTGATGTTCCCAATGCTAATATCCCTGCTACACGGCCCCTTGGAGCATGGATGCCCACATGGGATGTGTCATGGCTACTATACTATCACTTAACATCCGGGGTTTGGGAACAACCTCAAAATTCCTAGTGCTCAAGAAATTATTTCACTCTATACATCCTTGTATTAATTTATTATAAGAAACCATGAATTTGTTTTCTAATGTTGTCGTATATTTCTAGAAAATGTTCCCGCATTAGTACATTTCTGCTACAGCTGTTGCTGGATTATCTGGTGGACTTGTGGTTTTATGGGATCCACTCTGGGTTCGGGAAATTGCTTTTTCTTGCTCGAACGGTATTTATATTGAGGCTTATTTTAGTGGGAAATCGGATTGCATTCACATCTTGAACATATATGGCCCATATAGGAACAGGACAACATTTTGGCAGGAGCTGTTTGATTCTGGTATCATGGATCTCTCTTCTTTGATTGTTGTTTGGGATTTTAACTGTACTGTGGGATTGGATGAAGTATGGGGGAGGACTAGAAAGGTGGATCCAACTGGGGGAATGATCTAGGAAGCAATCATCGAACACAAATTCATTTATATATGCCCACAAATGGTTGTTCCTACTTGGGATAATGGTAGGAAAGGGGAGGCATATATAGCGAAAAGGCTGGACTGCTTTTTATTGCATGAGACTTTAATGGATCCCCTGGGCAATGTATATTCAGATGTGATAGGTAACTTTCTATATCATCATTGCCCTATTGTTCTATATTGGCAGGTGAGGTTTCATGGATATGGTATACCATTTAAATTCAACTGTACTTGGCTTGTGGATCATGACTTTAATGATTTTGTTCGCTTGATAGGGCTTGGCCTCTCACATCAGGGCTCCTCCCTATGGAACTTATTTTGGCTAAGCTGGATGTCCTCCAATGGAATGTAAAAAGAGGGAAAAGACAAAAGGTACTCAATGAGCAGAAGGATCTTAAGGATATTAAACTTGAACTGGAATCACTTCTGCCTCAGATGTCCTCACATTCACTTCATGATGATATCAGGACTCGTATACATGCACTTGAAAATAAAAAATAAAAAAGGATATTTTATCTGCTATTGAAGCTACTTGGCACTTGAAGAGTCAGGCAATCTAGATTAAGGAAGGCGACAGTAATACTAAATTTTTTCATAGATATGTGAATCATCGATGCAATATCAATTCTATTTGGGAGATATATGATGTGGAGGGAAGGTGTTTTTAGACGCAGGATGACATTAGCGGTGTTGTTGTTGAGCACTTTCAAAACACATATGCCCGTAAAGGAGCGGTTGACAGGGATGATATGTTATGGGTTGTTGAACTTTATCCAACTATGTTTGAAGCCGAGGACAATGAATTTTTTTCAAAGAGGTCACTGAAGATGAAATACTGGATGTATTAAAATCTTTTAAGCGGGATAAAAGCCCGGGCCCAAATGGGTGGTTAGTTGAGATTTTCATTCACTTTTTTGAAATATTTAAAAATGACCTCTGGAATTTGGTGGACTCAAGAATCAGGGGGGTTATTCATCCATGCATAAATTCAACCTGTATAGCTCTTATCCCTAAGAAAACTCCATCCTTGACATTTAATGATTTCAGGCCCATTTCACTTTGTAATATTATTTATAAGATTATCTCTAAAATTATTGTTGTCCGTATGTGGAGTACTTTTCAAAGTTTATAACACCTAAACAATTTGGTTTTCTACCAGATTGGCAAATGCATGACGTTGTCGCCATTGCACAAGAGTGTATGCATTCTATTCACACTAAGCATATAAATGTTGGTATTATGAAAGTGGACCTGCAAAAAGTGTACGATTTTGTTGATTGGGGATATTTGAGAATGGTACTATTCAAATTTGGTTTACTTCCCCAATTTGTGAATTGGGTCATGGCTTGTGTCTTAAACATAAACTATGCAGCTATTGCAAATGGACTTCCTACCCATTTCTTCCGGGTTGGCCGAGGTCTGCGACAGGGTTGTTCTTTATCTCCCCTCGTATTTATATTAGCTATGGATGGATTGAGCTCACGAATCAAAAAAGCAGTGGCGGATGAACACATTCAGGCTCTGGAAATGGGTTTTAATAACAAAATTTCTCACAATTTTTTTGTAGATGATGTACTTGTTATGGCAATGTTAAATAGTTTTACTTGGTTGCATCTTTTCCATATATTTAACAAATATGCTATTGCAACTGGACTGAATATGAACCTGCATAAATCTATTATATATCATGATGTTGGCGACATGGAGGTTATTGAATATATCGAGAATTTATCTGACATAGAAGTGGATCTAATGTCGCCTGGTATGCAATATCTTGGATACTGTATTAAACCAAATTGCTATAGGAATATTGATTGGCAATGGATGGTAGATCGATTCTTCAAGCGAGTTGCTGGATGGGAGTTTCATTGTCGGGGGCATGTGATTCTCACACAAGCTGTGCTTACTCAACTTGGTGTCTTCTGGGCTCATTTATATGAGATACCAAAGGCAATCATTACAAGTATCAATCATATCATTGCTAAGTTTATTTGGTCTGGTTGTAATAGAATCCATAAAATTGACTTAATCAAATTGATTCATATTGCACAGCCAAGAAACAAGGGGGGATGGGGTATTATGAATTTGAATACCCTTGGTATCTCACTGCGGATGAAATCACTCTGGCGTGCCATTTTTGGCTCTGGCATATGGAGTAAGGTGATCAAACATAAGTATATGAAAAACTGGGAATTCATATATTGGTTCCAGAGTCACAACATTGGATCAACAAGTGGATCGGCTATCTGGAATAGTATGAATAAGGTGTCATCTTTCTTCCTATAACATCTGGTATGGAATATGGGATCGGGACATTCCATTATAATTGAGTTGGATAAGATACAGGGTGTTGGTCGGGACTGTAGTTTCTCTGACAATTTACTGATTTTTCTCCATGATCATGGAATATTTTTATGGAACCAATTGATCAGTACTTGGAGGGATAGATATCCCATATGGAAAAATTCAATAGAACTGGGGATGACTGATAATTTGGCATCAGAATGGAATCAAGTATGTGTGGCCTATAAAGTCCTAGGAATATGTCGGGAGGAACATCGTGATAAAATGGTATGGGCGGGGAAAATGAAGGATGGCAACATAAGTGTTGTTGATGTTAACAAATTGGAGGACCCGACTCTTATTGCACTATGGAGTAACCATATTCCAATTAAAATCATCTACTTTGCATGGCTAGTATACCATAATAAGAATCTTACCTGGGAGAATCTGCAAAAGCGCCATTGGCATGGCCCCAGTATTTGTGCAATCTGCAAAAATGCCGCGGAGGATAACATGCATATGTTTCTCAAATGCCATAAGGTGACTCAAGTATGGCGTAAACTAGAGAATCATTTTGGTTTCCCATATCTAACTCATCTGAACATTGCAGATTGTATGGAATGGTGGTGCAAACAGAAACCAATTTGGCGTTCCATCCCATTATTTCTTTTCTGGACTATTTGGAAATGGAGAAATATGTACATTTTTTAGAATTGGTCTGATACATGAAAAAATCATCTCATTATATGCTATATATCCCACACATGAAAGCATTCCAAAAGATATTGCAAATAGGAGCAACTACCCTCACATGGATCTCCCGTCTGCTTACTTTGATGGTGTGGCACAAAATAGCATATGTGGTTGCGGATTTTTGATTGTCATCACAAGGGATATACAATATAAGGCTCATTGGAATGTTGGTCTAGGAACAAACAATAAGGCTGAGGCTATGCATTTTGGGGTATGTTGTGGCTTATTAAATTACTTGATATCCCAGGGATACATATATATGGGGACTCAAAGATAATTCTGGAACACGTCAAAGGAAAGGCACAGATTAAACAACAAGAATTGCAAGGCTGGTTAAGGAGAATTGAAGGACTCTGGATCCAACTTGGGTAGCCCTCAATCTGTCATATTGGTAGAGTACACAACCAGACGACTGATGAGCTATCTAAAAAAGGTCTACTTGGTAACTTGGGAGAAGTGCAGATGGACATTATAATGGAAGACAAGAGGATTGGCACAATGGAGTACACATTTCCTGGATAACTCTGTAATGGTATATAAGTCTTTTTTTGGATAACAATTTTTGTTTTTTGTATGCAACAGGGATCGACATCAGCTGGAAGCTTATAACATTATAACTATTTCCTGGAATGGGTCGAATGGTTTTAATACCATTTTACAGTGGATGCTATTGGTTTTGAATTATCTCTTTCAACTGTTATTTCCTACATGTAGCACTTATCAATTTTCCCTATATTGACTGTGTTTGACTGATTATGTTTTTTATATGTGGAACTAGTTCTACTTTCTCATAGGAATATTGGTATAGTTTTTATGTGGAATATATGTATATGGCTAATGGATTAATATATATTTAGCTTTTTTCATGTTGAAAAAAAAGGATCCCTCATTTATTTCCTTTGGATTTGAGATTTGACTCTTTATCAAATTGGGGTTTCTTCCCCTCTAGGTTCATAACATACTTTTGCTTAACTTGTTACAAGAAATTGATCTTTTGTCTTCAAAAGAACCCCAAACGGATTGCTTGCTTTACTGTGTGTTTAATTTAATCTGATTGTCTAACCCAGGCCCCCTTAAGAGGTTAATGTAACCATCTTGTTGTTTGACACTTGAAATATTTTCACTCCGTTAGGGTATAAATTTTGACAATTGTAATTTACAAATTATTAGAAATTAATGTTTTATGAAGATAGCCTCCGTTCTTCATTTATATTTACAATGCGTGCACAGGAAGACTTCAGCCATCAACCGTACTATTCTTTATTCAAGACCACAACTGTTGATTCATATATCTTTAATGTCTCCCTGTACCATCATATCATATATTTTCATCACAGTGTTTTGTAGTGTTGTAACACTACGAAATAGCTGATTGTTGACCTCTGATTATGTCTAGCCCCTTTTGGTTTGACCCTTATCAAACTTCCATCATAGGATGGATGATAGTGACCAAGGGCTCACCCTCAAGGTTCTAAGACCTCCAGACCCTCGACGAGGGCTATATTTCCCTTTTTATCCCCTTTGTCTTTGGTTTCATGTTTGTTTCAAACACAGGTGCTTAATGCCAAAGAAGCCCTTTTATCAAGGATTTCTACATGTTTCACCTTATGCCAACAACCATAAATCACTAATTTTAGATTGCAGATAGGCTCCTCTGCTAAGCCCTAGCCTTTAGTTCCTTAATACTTCATGACCACCTACTAGCACTCAAATCAGCAAATTCCCCATTGTGGCCAAAGTGCTAACCATCACAAATCTTCAATCATTAGTTGCCGATGTGGCGTCATCACCGCCACGTGATGTCTTCTGAGTGGTGGAACGTGTCACCTGAATATGGCCCATTAGGCTGCCTCAAAACACCAAAACTATCTGCCATCTCTCCTTCCATACCACCACGTCATTCTACCATGAGTAGCCACATGGCATTATCGGAACTAATCGGATCCTACCATTTGTTCAAATCAGAATTCATCTTTGACTGTCATATGTCCTTATTTAACTCAATCCGTGTTCACTGATCAGCGAATTGCTTTAGCTCTTGCGCTGAACCCTGGAGTCCTCTGATTGCTGGTATGCCGAGATTGTTGATATGTGAGATCACAAGTCTCTAATCAGTGAATGCCTTATCTATTTATGCCACACATTGGATTCATCTCACTAGTGATATGTTAGGACCTCTGACATGTGATATCGTTAATTGTTGATCGACGATTCTCAATCCATGTGCACTTCTCCTTATAACCTTTGAACGTCGATGTGTGATATGTCGGGACCTCCGATTGATCTTTGAGCCCATCTGTTACCTCAAGGAGGGCTTGAAAGTCTCTGCAAAGTCAAATCACAACCACCAAGGCATGAATCCCAATCATTAGGTTGAGCCTTGTTTGACATCAATGCCAACACTTACACACCTAGCCACCTACATACCATCAAATGTCCAACACAGATTACACCACCAAATCTTACCAACATTTCTTTTCAACATGCCTTGCTTATGAGGTTTCTCAACTCTTTTCTTGAGGTTTGCATCCCTCTTTATTCTACAACTTATTAATCATGGTGTTGGGAAGTTCTCCTTGTTTTTGAGGTACAACTAGCTATGGGGCATTTCCCTTCCTACATCTTTGAGTGTGTCAATTGCATGAGCACACTATGTTAGTGTAGTTATCTTTACTTACTAATTTTGTAAGCATGTGTTCATTCTAGTAAACTATTGATGGTCTATATATTTGTTAAAATTCTTAAGGTACTTATCTAGGGTGTGGAATGTGAAACTTTCCATGTTAGCATATTATATGGCAATATACATAGCTACCAACATCTTTGTTTACCACAACTTATTTTTTTGTTAAATTTTATGATGTGCCACACCCTTTTTTTATTACCTTATGTGACTATTCACCTGTTTTTTATCAAATCCCCCAATACTCATTATCAATCCTTTAGTTCATCTTAGGACAACAAATCCCTTAGGATATTATTATACACTTTCATTATTAGGTGTACTATATATATATATATATATATATATATATATATATATATATATATATATATATATATATATATGTTTTCACAAGTTGTCCTTTTCCCAACTTATGATATTGTCATCGTAAGTCCCCCCTTTACATCAATCAGGTATAGGAAACTCAAAATATGTCAGCATACCTTTCTATATTTTATGGGCCATCACATATTTTCCCAAGAAAATTCTATATTCTCTATATAATTACTAAATTTAATGTAAAGTCAATATCCTTCTCAGTATCAACAAAACTATTTTTCTATGCTTTCATACTTATTTAATGTCTCAGGGAAATTTGGATACTATTATCATGTTACTTTAAATTTACAAGTCTCATATATGCCACTCTGATCTGAAAATGGGGCCTAAAGACTTCTTTTCAAGCTTACAAAAACCTCCCCCACTTCCAAAGCTTAAATATTCCCAAGATCTAGTGATTAACCAATTGCGGAATTAAATATGCTTGAAAATAGGTGTCTGCTTGTGTTTGTCCTTAACTAACCGAATGCCTTTAGCTTATTTACTTAAACTGATATGCAGCATGTAACAGTGAGATAGTGCAGCAAACAGATGTCATACACAAAGCGATAAGATGCAGCAAGTAAACAAACCATAAGATAACAATATAATATGGAGTTCACCCAAAACTCTTGGGCTACGTCTCCTTGAGCTCTAGTCAACTCGACTAAGCTCTCTGGGATTATGGAAAGGTCCTTTTACAAACTCCACGCTCAACTCCACTGTATTACAAAGAAACAGTGGGCTTAGAACACCATCTCATCCCTGGCTCTTAAGCTCTCAAGCTTTCTGGCTCTGGCTCTGGCTCTAGCTCTAGCTCTGTCTCTTGGCTCTGGCTCATGGCTCTGGCTCTTGGCTCTAACTCTAGCTTTGGCTCTAGCTCAAGCTCTTCAGCTTTGGCTTCTCTGAGCTCTCTCTCGACCTCTATGTGCATCAATGGATTTCTTGACCTCCAAGCACCCCTTAGCAACCTTCCAGCACCCTTAGCAATCTCTGTTGCTATCAATTAAGCTTTCTAGCTCACTCGACCTCCAAGTGACTCTCAAAAATCTCTGTGTTGCCTCAGCAATCATTCTCTCTAGCTTTTGTGAGGCCTCTTCTAGCTCTGCAGCTTCCCCAACTATTTCTCTACGTGTAATGACTCATCTGCGGCTTTGCGGCTTCTTCTGCTCCTTGTCTCTTCGACTAGCCATCTGGCTCTATGGCTCTCTCGGCATTACAAATGCATAATTGGCTATAAAATTCCCGCTTGCAGCGTGGCATAATGATCAAGGGCAGTTACAAGGAGTCGGGGGCCTTTCTTCAGGTGAAAACCCGAAAAAACCATATTTTCCAATACACAGAGATATACTGGAAATACACAGGAAAACGCCTCATGGAGCGTTTAATCAAACTTCAAATATTATTGAATCGCCCTTAAAAACCCTTTCAGGTTCGCCTTTTATAGCTATCACAAGCCCACAGTTGACCTGCGTGATCACTAATCCAATGGCTGATAGTCCGTTTTGGGTGGCTTATGTGCACAGAGGTTACCCAGACAAAAAGGCGGTTTTCTCTCTCCTCAGCCATGACACGTTTCTGCCAGTGTATGGGTTCGGGCCACACCCGTTCAAAACCACGTACCGCCTGAGGCTTGCCTAAAATCCCGCTTACCATGGATTTCAAAATTTATAGGGCTGCATTTATAAGCCTTTCAGATCTGCCATTCTATTGCAAATCGCTATCACATGGTGTAATGACCAAAACCAAAATACATGGGAGATGCATTGAAATTCTAATGTTCTTGGACTTCAAATTTTATGCAATCGGGTCCATAATCCCTATTGGGTCTGAGTCCTGATCGCTAATCACAATCGCAGTGGCCTGATGGTCTGCCCTTTGGGTATGCCGACCACCAATCTGCTAATCCACCGATCCACCAATCACCCTGATCGCCGATCACCGATATCACACCTCTCGTATCACATCGACGGGGGTCTATGCCTTCTGCCCCTCCGATCACCAATATTGCCATCACATTATCGCATGTCGCCTTGTCTCGAATCCCAATATTGGGCGAAGGCCTACCTCTGATCAGATATACCGAAGATCACTGATTGGGGATTCTTCTGCCTTTGCATTAAGTCCTTCCCTTTTCATATTTGCGATGTGATTTCCTTAAGGAGCCTTTTTTAGTCCATTTTTAGAATAAATGTCTACTTTTCCAAAGGACAAAGGCAATCTTCTTTTTGCGATAACTTCTTCATCCAAAGTCCATTTTAGCCCATTCAAGTTGCAGTAGATTTAGAATGAAAAGATCTATGTAATGGGACTATTTCCAAAAGCATCCTTGGACTTTCATTTTCCTTTGTGAGGAACACCTTAGATTTAGAAGTCTATCTTAGATCCATTTTGGATCACACCTTCCCACTAAAAAAACTTTTGGTCTTCAAAAGACTGACATACTAATCTAAACCGTAAATGAGAGTAACAACACCCTCTTCTTTCAGCCTCCATACACTTGCCTTGCATAGTGCCTCTGAACTAAAGCCTTTGACCACTCTCCTTCCTGGATGTCATGGAAAATTTTAGGGGAAAATTTTCGCCCTTGGGCTAAATTAAGGGGTTTTATATTTTTATTGGGCGAATATTTTGTATCATAGTACATTGCTACAAATCGCCTCAAATTTATTTTATAAAAAAATTAGGTATGGAGGTTAGCCCACCTTATTTTAAGGGAGAGGGTAAAAAAAGTAAATTCAGCCCTTGAAATTAGGAGTTACAATCTTCCGTTCGCGCTCATTTCCAAGAAAATGTATTTATGATAGTTATAAATAAAAATATAAATACAGTGGAGGTATGGTAAATAAATAAAAGCTCTTTTTATACTTACCCCAAAGGTATGGTAAATAAATAAAACATTTTTTTATATTTACTAGCAGTATGGTAAGTAAATAAAACCTCGTTTTATATTTAGTCCATAACCCTCTTTCTATTTAAGAAGGCTCAAAAACGAGGTTTCATTTAAGTGAATCCTATGGGCCAAATACCATATTTATAAAAGAGGTATGGTAAATTAATAAAACCTTCCTAGCCCTTTATGAAGTCAAAATTATAGTGAGCTTGGGAGGCTTCTCTCCAAGCGTTTTGACCATAGAAATAAAATCTTAAATCAAACTAAATAATTTGTTTCTTTAGGTCAAATAGACCAAATTTCGGTCTCAGTGGGCGTTAACCATCATCATCATACTTACCAAAAGTAAATAAAAGCTCTTTTTATACTTACCCCAAAGGTATGGTAAATAAATAAAACATTTTTTTATATTTACTCCATATGTCACCTTATATTTATGAACACGCAAGCGTGTAAATAAATAAAAATATAAATAAAGTGGAAGTATGGTAAATAAATAAAACCTCTTTCTATATTTAGTCCATAACCCTCTTTCTATTTAAGAAGGCTCAAAAAAGAGGTTTTATTTAATTGAATCCTATGGACCAAATACCATATTTATAAAACAGGTATGGTAAATTAATGAAAATATATATAAATGAGAGGTATGGTAAATAAATAAAACATATGTTATATTTACTCCATAAGCCACCTTATATTTACGAATATTCAAAAAATGTGTTATATTTAGGTGAAGCCTATGGGCCAAATTATTATTAATACCATGCAAAAATACATTATTAACCCTAATATTAGTATTAATAAAAATAAAGATAGCACATGGTATTGACCCATGGTATTCACATGGAATGCAACCAATTTAAAGGGGGCAATTAAACTAGCATAGATCCATATTTACTTTGGATCAAATATTGTGATATGCAAACTAACATAGAGTGAAAAATATTTGATCCCTCTCGGGGCTTGGTAGATCCAGAGTAAAAATGGATCTTGTAATTTAATGTCACTTAAACATTTTAACTTGGTTAAAATAAAAATCAATTATTAATTTTATTAATTTTTATAAATTACTAATAGTTGTTTTTAAGCTCCAGGTTTATGATAACCCATGGTATTGACCCATGGTAATACCATGGTATTCATGTGAGCATAGACTATTTAAAGGGAAATTCTATCAGCTTAGTTCCATCTTAATTCTGGGTCTACGAAGTGCCGGGAGGGATAAATAGATTTCATCCCTTTAAGAGTGGTAGATGTGGAGTTAAGATGGATATAGGTTGGTTTTTATGACAATGAAGATATTAAATAGACTTAGGAAATTATATTGTAAAAAAAAATCTTAAAGTGAATGGTTAAAACTACATTTAATCACTTCACAAAATTTAGTAAAAAATATCGATATCTCCATTAATATTGGTTTTTCTGATTTAAAAAAAAAAATTAAAAACAATGAAATATTAACTCTTTCTGCATCACCCTCATAGAAGAGAGATAGTTGCTGCCCAGATTTCCCACCATTTTTCAAACATTCTCAATATGATATCTTCATGAAAAAGTTAAGGCACTGATCTTGGATTACTTGTTTGAAAATTATGTTGGTTTGTACAACCTTTCATCTTCTATGCTATTCTTAGTTTGTCAGGTTGGGTCACTGCACCATATTGTCCTAAAAGGCGGAGATTTTGCACCAAAAAGGAAATTAATCCACATGTTACAATGTTGTTAAAAATGGTATGAAGGTAGTGAATTAAGAAATTTAGATTGGGAGAGACGTAATTAAATTTTATTATTTAATTGAAAATTTCCAATTAAAATAATAATAAATCTACATTTATATATTTATATATTGATTGGAAGGCTTCTAACAATGGTCGCTTCTTTCCATTAGATCCCCTTCACGCCTTTGGGATACCTACTACTTCATTATATTATATAGTTGGGGCTTGTTACTTGTTGGCGTGTTGGGGTAAACAAACTTGATGTGTTTTTTTTTTATCTCGCAGTTGGAGTCTATGGAATAAGAAAGAAATTTGATAGCTTGGCAAAAGTGGTAGCTTGACAAAAGTGGTAGAGAAAACATTAATCTCTCCTACCATGACAAACATGGCCACTAAAACTTGCAACATTGTTTATAGGAAGTGAAAATTATGTTTCTTTTTTCCAAACATGTATGTTGTATATTACAGTTTAATGTATATGTTTTATTATTATCATATATGGTTTCGTACTTTAACAAAACATTCACCAAGACTTCACAATGTTTTATTATTCAGTGAAAGGATTTCCAAGATCTTACAAGATTTTATAATTAAGTGAAAGATTCGCCATGACTTTACAAGATAATATAATCTAGTGAGAGATTTCCCAAAAAAAAAAAAAATAAATAAATAAAAATAAAAAAAAAAAATATATATATATATATATATATATATATATATTAGTGATAAAATTGCTTCCCATTTTTCCAATGTATCATGGGGGTTCGCCCATTTATTATACATATAAATTTAAGGTGGTTCTTAAAATTTTCCTTGCTGGATGTGCTGGTCCTCCTGGGAAGAACTAGTTTCCTCCTTGACTTCATGCAGAACTCCTACTGAGATGGTCATAAAAGGGAGTTTGAACTTCTCTGCCTTGATCATTGATCGAAGGTGGCTCAAACAAATGTGAATTTCATCTGCTTCACAAAATTCTCATTTGCACCTATTTGACAAGCTCTCAACAACAACTGTTAACAACAACAGAAATACAGATAACAGCTGGATGGCCTAAATTCTTGCTTCAACAAAGGAAATAGATTTTCACATCTTGTGAACACCTCCATGTCTTACATCTGCATACAAATGATGGACTAGATAACATGCCCACAAAACATGCCTTTAAAACAAATGACCCTTCAAGTCAAGCATGTAGAAAAGGAACTATAGGATTCTTTTTCAAAGATGAAACACTTCATCATTATCTCCATCTTGGAGACCAAGTTAACTTCTCCCAAGTCAACATTACATGCATGTTTACAACAAAGAAATCAACCCTTCAAGTTAATTACACATACATGTTCAAATACAAGGAAATCATCAGCATCCCTGTGTTCATGCACATCAAGCTTATGCATGAATTTCATCCTTCAACTTTCGCTTAACACACTGTACTTTTGAAGTTGAAATGAACATAATGTTGGAGCAACAGAGTCTCCTACTCAACTTTTTCCATTCACCTTCTTGGTAAAACCCTTCAACTTGCATCTCATTAACAAAGAAATGCAAATAGATGCATCCATAGACATGCAATCTTAATTGGATAAGAACTCAAACCATTTCTTACCAATCCTTTTCAAAAGGATTTCCTTTGTCTGCACATCAACATCAACATGTGAATTATCATCAAACACATCAATCATGGAAACTTCCTTTCCATTTCTGCCATCTTCTCTTTCCACTTTCTTCAGCTTTTGTGGAAGCATTGTTGGAGTCAAAGTCCAACATTTTGCAGCAAGATGTCCTTGCTTATGGTAGTAAGTGCACTGCATGTGCATCCTCTTGACAGCATGAGTTGCCTTGTCCAATGGGCCTTTGGCTTCTTGCTTCTTTTCCTTCAAAACTTTCCTGTATGTGGCCATTCTCTTCCAACATCTAGAAACATTATGGTTATCTAAACCACAAAAGGAACAAGCAATTATTTTCCCATCTCTATGTGGAAATTTATCATGATTTGCAAAATCAAAAGGAAGATGATTAGAACCAGATTTATACCTTTCTCTTTCACGTTTATTGC
Source organism: Pinus tabuliformis (assembly GCA_031772625.1). NCBI lineage: Eukaryota > Viridiplantae > Streptophyta > Pinopsida > Pinales > Pinaceae > Pinus > Pinus tabuliformis. The sequence goes on along the minus strand of CM062814.1, from coordinate 501,674,468 downwards.
CTTCATTAGGAGGTGAAGCAAATCAAGAAGTGGCTCCCTTTCGAACACCATCAATCTCTTCAAGGTTGTTAGAGCTTCCACAACTCTCTGGTTCAAGTGTGTGCTTCTAAACACCTGCATCCGACAAATGATGTTTCAAGCTATTTCATTCCTCCTTAATACAATCTTCACACTCTTGAGGTAGAGGACCTAAAATGCAACTCCTTCTTGGAGTTGTTTCAATGGCCTTCATGGTAGCTTTGGAACTCTCTCCATAAGATTGTCCATAGCCAAGACCCAAATACTTAGGCCTTTCCTCAACTATTATTGGCTCAAAAATACCTTGTGCATGTTTGCCCAAGCCCTTTCCTTCATAGTCGATTTTGGACATTAGCTTGGAACCTATGCCTTTGGTATGTTTTTCGAAAGAACCAATATAAGCATTCTTATAAGAATTTGAAGACAAACAGGAACTATTTACCTCTTCTTCAAGTTGATACTTGACTAAGGCTTCCTTGGCAACAAAGAGTTATGACTCCAACTCATGCATCCTTTTCAGGTTCATATTTTCAATATGAATTTGCCTCTCCATTTCCTGCAATTTGTCAGAAAGCAATTGCGTCTCTTCCTCCACGGAATTCAACTACTCTCTAAGTATGTTGCTCTTCCTTCCATCCTCATACATTTCTCTCACCATATCTAACATGGTGAACAAGTCTTGCTTCATGTCTTCATCAAGGAATCTTGTGAAGAAAGAAGAATTTGAGGACTCACTTGTAGAAGTTTTCATTATGCCAATGAACAAAAGACTTCAAACAACATTAATAAAGAGCTTATTCAAGCAACCTTTTGCAACAAACCTCTTGTGCTTCAAGGATTTCCTTGAGGTCCTTTGGGATAGAAGAATGCCTTCAATCCTTCTTCCTTCTTGTCCTTCCTCGACTGAGCTATCAATAGCTTTCCCTTCACCCCTACAAACTCCAACAATAGTCATTCTTCAAGCAATCAAACAATCAACCTCTGACTGTTTAAACACCTTTTAGATAGGCAATCTTTGCTCTGTCAATCAAGCATTCTAATTTGATACCACTTTCTCTGGTATAATTAGCTTTGATATCACCTTCTTGAAGGTGTGGTTAATCAATCTCAGGTTCTGATACCACCTGATCTAAAAATGGGGCCTAAAGACTTCTTTTCAAGCTTACAAAAACCTCCCCCACTTCCAAAGCTTAAATATTTCTAAGATCTAGTGATTAACCAATTGCGGAATTAAATATGCTTGAAAATAGGTGTATTTTTGTGTTTGTCCTTAACTGACTGAATGCCTTTAGTTTATTTACTTAAACTGATATGCAGCATGTAACAGTGAGATAGTGCAACAAACAAACATCATACACAAAGCGATAAGATGCAGCAAGTAAACAAACCATAAGAGAACAATATAATATGGAGTTCACCCAAAACTCTTGGGCTACGTCTCCTTGAGCTCTAGTCAACTCGACTAGGCTCTCTGGGATTATGGTAAGGTCTTTTTACAAGATCCATGCTCAACTCCACTGCATTACATAGAAACAATGGGCTTAGATCTCCATCTCATCCCTGGCTCTGAGGCTCTCAGGCTTTCTAGCTCTGGCTCTCGCTTTGGCTCTCAACTCTAGCTCTGGCTCTCGCTCTAGCTCTGGCTCTTGGCTCTGGCTTTTGGCTCTGGCTTTGGCTCTAGCTCTTCAGCTCTGGCTTCGCTGAGCTCTCTCTTGGCCTCTGTGTGCATCAATGGATCGCTTGACCTCCAAGCGCCCCTTAGCAACCTTCCAGCGGCCATCAGCAATCTCAGTCGCTATCAATTTAGCTTTCTAGTTCACTCGACATCCAAGTGACTCTCGAAACTCTCTGCGCTACCTCAATAATCGTGCTCTCTGGCTTTTGTGAGGCCTCTAATGGCTCTGCGGCTCCCCCAGTCATTTCTCTACGTGTAATCACTCCTCTGCAGCTCTATGGCTTCTTCTGGTCCTTGTCTCTTTGACTAACTCCACTGCGTTACATAGAAACAATGGGCTTAGAACACCATCCCATCCCTGGCTCTAAAGCTCTCAAGCTTTCTGGTTCTGGCTCTCGGCTCTAGCTCTGGCTCTGGCTCTAGCTCTGGCTCTTGGCTCTGGCTCTGGCTCTTTGGCTTTGGCTTCTCTACGCTCTCTCTCGGCCTCTACATGCATCAATGGATCGCTTGAACTCCATGCGCCCCTTAGGAACCTTCCAGCGGCCCTTAGCAATCTCTGCTGCTGTCAATTTAGCTTTTTGGTTCACTCGACATCCAAGTGACTCTCGAAACTCTCTGTGCTACCTCAACAATCGTGCTCTCTGGCTTTTGTGAGGCCTCTCCCAACTCTGTGGCTTCCCAAGTCATTTCTCTATGAGTAATCACTCCTCTGCAGCTCTACGGCTTCTTCTGCTCCTTGTCTCTTCGACTAGCCATATGGCTCTATGGCTCTGTGGCTCTCTCAGCATTACAAATGCATCATTGCCTATAAAATGCTCGCTTGCAGCATGGTACAATGATCAGGGGCAGTTATAAGGAGTTGGGGGCCTTTCTTCAGGTGAAAACCCGAAAAAAACCATATTTCCTAATACACAGAGATATAGCGGAAATACACAAGAAAACGCCTCATGGAGCATTTAATCGGACTTCAAATATTATTGTATCACCCCTAAAAACCCTTTTAGGTCCACCTTTTATAGCTATCTGAAGCCCACCGTTGATCTGTGTGATCGCCGATCCAATGGTTGACAGTCCATTTCGAGTGGCTTATGTGCATGAATGTCACCCGCCCGAAAAGGAAGTTTTCTCTCTCGTCGGCTATGCCATGTGTCAGCCAATGTACAGGTTCGGGCCATGCTCGTTCAAAACCACTTACCAGCTGAGGCCCACTCGAAATCCCGCTTACAACAGATTGCAAATTTATAGGGTTGTATTTATAAATCTTTCAGGTCTGCCATTCTATCGCAAATCGCTATCGCATGGCGTAATGGCCAAAACCCAAATACATGGGAAATACATTGAAATTCTGAAGTTCCCAGACTTCAGATTTTATGCAATCGGGTCAATAATCCCTATCAGGTCTGGGTCCTAACCACTAATCGCAATCGCAATGGCCTGGGGGTCTACGCTTTGGGTATGCCAACCATTGATTCGTCGATCCGTCGATCCGCCAATCACCCAGATTGTTGATCGCCAATATCACACCTCGCGTATCACATCGGCAGGAGTTTATGCCTTCTACCCCTTCAATCGCCAATTGGCCAATCGCTCTGATCACCCGATCGCTCCAATCATCGATATTGCCATCGCATTATCGCATTATCGGATATTGCCCTATCTAGGGTCCCGATATCGGGCGAAGGCCTACCTCCAATCCGATATATCAAAGATTGCTGATTAGGGGTCCTTCCGCCTTTGCGTTAATTCCCTCTATTTTCATATTTGTGATGCGATTTCCTTAAGGAGCCTTTCTTAGGCCATTTTTAGAAGAAATTCCTCCTTTTCCAAAGGACAAAGGCAATCTTCTTTCTATGATAACTTCTTCATCCAAAGTCCATTTTAGCCCATTCAAGTTGCAATGGATTCAGAATGAAAATATCTATGCAATGGGACTATTTCCAAGAGCATCCTTGGACTTTCATTTTCCTTTGTGAGGAACACCTTACACTTAGAAGTCTATCTTAGATCCATTTTCGATCACACTCACCTTACTATTTCCGAGACTAGTATCATTTCCATCTCAAATTATTATGACAACTTATCACAAATTACTTATATTTTGTTGATGTTTAAATAGTTATTTTATCTCATGATTCTTTTGCAGTTCTCAAATACTTGACTTCTACATTCCCTTATGCAAGGATGGGTGCCAATTATTATAATGTTGTAACCTCTCTTTCCATGGCTCTACTCTATTTATGAAGAGACCTTTCTAATCATGAAGCTCACCAATTCTTTGATTTGTTTGTTCTCGTCAGTCATGAATTCTATACGATTGAGTTTCTACCACATTAGACTTATTTATTCCCGAGTTATAATATTGACATTTAAATTCTTTCTTTTATTGTCACCATTATCGATGTCTACCATATCATTTTCTTGTGCTCAATTTGATGAAAACGATTCCAACCATTTCCACTAATCACCCAAGATAACTTAGATTGATTCACTTTAATACATGTACTAGTAATCGTAAGTATCATATATCATCCTTCAATCTTTGACAACATCCATCATTAAGTAGGTTGAGGTGCCTTCATTGGGTATACCTATACCTCAAATCTTTTGTTGACCTTTTCTAAATTTCTATATCTATTGTATTCTATGTATGCCCCTTTTATTTGTGGTTTGATCAGAATCCATTAGAATTTTTAAAGAATATGATGGTAACCGTCACACTATTACTATAAATTATTTTATTTTCATCTTCCTTTCCATACATAGGTAAATTAACTCTTCTATTAGGATTAAAAATTTACTTCCAAGTATTTCTTTTAATTCATTTTTCATCTAAATTCTTCGTCAACATCCAGGTGTGAGGAGGTCCAATCAAATAATTACCTTCCAATTGAGAGTATTACTTATGAATAATATCTTTAATTCTTTTATACCAATCCCTTCTTCAACTATTCATATTAGAGATTTAATTTAAGACATCCTTATGGTTATTAACCTTAATAATAATTTTTGTATCAAAACATAATTTTTCTTTTTTCTTTTTGTAATTAACAAAAGTACTCACAATTAGAAATAGGTAATTATCATGTGGATAACCCCGAACCTTTCAGGGTGATTTTATATGCAACACACATTCTTCTCTTTAACATACTCATATGAGATTTTTATAATCGTTTAACAATATGGGACTTAATACTTTACTTCATTTATACTCAACTTCTCTCTATTCATTATCTTGACATGAGTTACTAATTAACTCGTGTTAATACTTAAGTCATCCAACCACACCCATCATTTCCATTTTTGTAAGTAAGGATGGCCTCAGCAACAAGTCAAATAGTATTTGATAACTTAACTCATATAATGGAGTTACTTTAATGTACTCATGACATGATTTTTTACTTCTTTTGTTTTGGCTTCATAAGATATAAATTTATCTATTTTATGTTCATTTCGAACTCGTAATTAGTGATTTTTGCATTCGATTTTGTATCTTTTTTAACAATACAGTGGATATATTGGACCTAGGCTCCTCACTTAACTACACCCATATTTTCAAGATTCAATGTATGCAAGATGTAGAACTCATTCCTATATTCAGAATTGCCACATTCTAATTCCTCTTTTCTTTGAAATATAACAGAGTTTACTCTTACTTACCCTTCATGAGGCCACAGTGTTGAATCCTTCAACTATGATACCAGGGTCCACTTATAACATCCATCTACTAAAAAAATTTTACACTTAACTAAGTTTAACACCATATATATAACACCATATATATCATGCATAATATTATCCTTCTAGATAGTAACACTATCAATTCCTTGTGGATGGGGTTTAATTCTAAATATTTAATTCTCCTACCTTCCACATTATTTCATGTTGTAATTCGATAATGTTCTTCTTTTTCACCTTGATGTGTTTCTGAGTGAAGTATAATGTAAGATAATGCCTTGTAATATCTCAGTGGTCCGGTTTGTTTGGTTATAATTCTTCTTGTAAACTATTCAATATTAATTTATCATGTCGTGCAATTCATAAGGTTTGTGACAGTTTTTGGTCCCTTCGGTCAAATCTCAATTTTTCGTCTTTGATGTAATCTATTGCCACATACCTTTCTTACGAGAGCTTCTATGTAACGTGGCTTAAATATATTATGATGCGCCAGTTGCAATCATGACCCTAGATCGCTAGGGTTTTTAGATATGATGATCCAAAATAGTTAGGGTCAGTTACGGCTGTAACAGCCCCTTTCTCTCACCACTCTGACACTTCATTCTTGCTTCTGAACACTTATCGTAGCTCGACTCTGACAATTCAAACCTAGGCCAATGATTTCTATATTTCAAGGTAATACATTACTAAATTTCATCCTTTGATAGTTTATGTTACTAGACGATGAAGCTTCTTGTTAAATTGCCTTAGTGACTCCATTTTTGTCTCAGTGACTCCATCCCTTAACCCACACAGTGCTAGGTATCCTTGTTTCCTAGTTATCAGATTGTACCCTTATCTTCATTTTTGTAGCTTCAGTTGTTAAACTTACTCTTATTCTAAACTTCAGTGTTTAATTGTAACTACAAGACCATAGCATATTCACTTTAATGGCTGACCCATATGACTTCCTTTCTGCAACGGATTCCCACAGGTAATTTAGCTTAAGTGTTATCAGGAGGCAATTTTGAATACATAGTTAATAATTTAATTGTTTGTCCTTAATTCCTTCTTATTCGTTTTCTTTCTCTGTGGTGTAGCTTACGAGTTCTTAAGCATCTTTCAAGAGGTTTTTATTGGTAGGTTAACCTAATCCTTTTTCTTTTTCTGGCACCTTACCCATCAAATTGTTAAGAATTTAAGTGCTTCCTTAGGGCTCTATGTGAATGGAGGTGGAGATTTTCCTAGTAAGAAAACTTACCAGTGAGGCAAGCGTGCCAAGCTCCATGGCTACTTGTGGCATAATTATTTTCACTTCCAGGTGTTAACTTTAATCTTTACATCTATTCCCTAAAATTTTTGTGGCAAAACCCAGGGCCATAGCGAAATACCCTTCTTCCAGTTGATAGATTCTTAGGATTTTTCTTTTTACTGGCAAAGGGTCATGCTAAGGAGCGGCATCATGCCACATTAAATAGTATGTTGTCCAAAGAATTGTAGTTTGTAATTTTTGTTGTTTCTCTTCTCTTCATGGCTCCTTAGCTGAGTCACATAGGTATGATGGACTAGGTGGCGGTAGATGTTGTGGCATGAATTCACTCGATGGTTGGCACACCATTTTTGGGGATGGGCCTGTGCCAGGTGGTGATCATGCATAATTCGATGCACGGGGTGCTGTTCATGCATGACATGTAAGGCGATCTGGTCACCAGATCTGTTCTATTAAGACTACGTCTCCACCTCTTGCTATGGTATTTGACCCTGAGAAGTTGAGTGACCAGATTACCGGTGTGCAAAAACATGCTCTTGTGGGGCACTGGAATTTTACAGATAAAAGTGACCTTGATATGCGTTCCCAGATTGCGCAGAAGTGGAAGTGCACATTGGGTTATATGCCAACGGTGGTGAGGTTGATGCGGGGATGGTATAGTTCCGATTTTCTGAGTCAGGAAGATCTAAGGAAGATCAAGTATATCCCATGGAATGATGGGTGCAGTTTCTTGGAACTTCATTCCTAGTTTATCGGGTTCAATTCCCTAAATAATACCCCACAGAATAAATTAATTTGGGTGAAGTTGCTAGGATTTCCGATTGAACTTTAGATGAAGCAGACCATGGAGGATATTGGTAATGTGATTGGTAAATTCAAATATGTTGATTCTCGATGTTTAGGGGCACCAGAAAAATGGGTTGCTTTGATTTTAATTTAAAAAGAATACCTGGGGGCTTCGTGGATCATATAGGCCTGCATTTGGGGGAGACAAACCTCACTCAGAGGTTGGAGTACTGGGGTGTCCCGTTCCATTGTTCTTTTTATCATCATACGGGGCATATTGTGGCAAATTGTCCCCGACGCAGGGGGACGTAATCAAGGGCGGAACAATATGGAGGTGCCGAACAAGTTCCATTCGACGGCTACACATTTCCGAAGCCATCAAACACGTCGACAATCATGTACTTTACATGGAACTCACACTCTGCAAAATTTTGTTCACGGAACTTCTCGTGATGGCACTTCTCCTGTCTATATCCCGTCATCCCCTCTCTCTTCTGAGAAATCTGATCCATATGCTATTCGCTGCCCAGTTCCACCTATTCGTACTAAATCCCTGGTTTACACATCTCCTGGTCATGTCACTCCTAAGTTTTATCCAGCACATGGTGTCCCGTACACCTCATTATTTACCTATATTCCTCCCCTCCCCCCGCGTGCTCCTAAAACTCAGGGCCCTCGAAGTAGTAGTAGCCCTTTTATCACTCCACAGACATAGCCTACCAACTCTATGTGTAGCAACCTGGAATCATTACTTAACCGAAAAACCCTAAACCTGTGGTCTCTTCATATTCATAAGCTAGATAGCCTACCTTCTCCTCATATCAATTCCACCTTGGCGGGGAATATTACTATCTGGCGTAGCGGCAACTGTGGAAGCTGCCATTTTAGGGGCTGTGCGAGACTGAATACTTCACATTTCCCTATTGATAATTTACGCATTGATGTTCCCAATGCTAATATCCCCGCTACACAGGCCCTTGGAGCATGGATGCCTACATGGGATGTGTCATGACTGCTATACTATCACTTAACATCAGGGGTTTAGGAACACCCTCAAAGTTCCTGGTGCACAAGAAATTATTTCACTCTTTACATCCTTGTATTATTTTATTATAAGAAACCATGCATTTGGTTTCTAATGTTGTCGTATATTTCCGGAAAATGTTCCCTCATTGGTACATTTCTACTACAACTGTTGCTGGATTATCTAGTGGACTTGTGGTTTTATGGGATCCGCTCTGGGTTCAGGAAACTGCTTTTTCTTGCTCGGTTGGTATTTAGATTGAGGCTTATTTTCGTGGGCAATCGGATTGCATTCACATCTTGAACCTATATGGTCCATATAGGAACAAGACGACATTTTGGTAGGAGCTGTTTGATTCTGGTATCATGGATCTCGCTTCTTTGATTGTTGTTGGGAATTTTAACTGTACTGTGGGATTGGATGAAATATGGGGGAGGACTGGAAGGGTGGATCCAATTGGGGGAATGATCCGGGAAGCAACCATCGAACATAACTTCATTAATATATTTCCACAAATGGTCGTTCCTACCTGGGATAATGGTAGGAAAGGGGAGGCATATATAGTGAATAGGCTGGACAGATTTTTATTGCATGGGACTTTAATGGATCACCTCGGCAATGTATATTCAGATGTGATAGGTAACTTTCTATCTCATCATCGCCCTATTGTTCTATATTGGCGGGTGAGGTTTCATAGATATGGTATACCATTTAAATTCAATTGTACTTGGCTTGTGGATCATGACTTTAATGATTTTGTTAGCTCGATATGGGCTCGACCTCTCACATCGGGGCTTCTCCCTATGGAACTTATTTTGGCTAATCTGGATGTCCTCCGACGGAATGTAAAAAAAATGGCAAAGACAAAAGGTACTCAATGAGTAGAAGGATCTTAAGGATATTGAACTTGAACTGGAATCACTTCTGCCTCAGATGTCCTCGCATTCACTTCATGATGATATCAAGACTCGTATACATGCACTAGAAAATAAAAATAAAAAAAGGATATTTTATCTACTATTAAAGCTACTTGGCACTTGAAGAGTCGGGCAATCTGGATTAAGGAAGGCGATAGTATTACTAAATTTTTTCATAGATATGTGAATCATCGACGCAATATCAATTCTATTTGGGAGATATATGATGTGGAGGGCAAGCATTTTCAGACACAAGATGACATTAGCAGTGTTGTTGTTGAGCACTTTCAAAACACATATTCTGGTAAAGGAGCAGCTGACAAGGGTGATATGTTATGGGCTGTTGAACTTTATCCAACTATGTTTGAAGCCGAGGACAACGAAAATTTTTCAAAGAGGTCACTGAAGATGAAATACTGGATGTATTAAAATATTTTAAGCGGGATAAAAGCCCCGGCCCAAATGGGTGGTCGGTTGAGATTTTCATTCACTTTTTTGAAATATTTAAAAATTACCTTTGGAATATGGTGGAGTCAAGAATCAGGGGGTTATTTATCCACGCATAAATTCAACCTATATAGCTATTATCCCTAAGAAAACTCCATCCTTGACATTTAATGATTTCAGGCCATATCTCTTTGTAATCTTATTTATAATATTATCTCTAAAATTATTATTGTCCGAATGTGGAGTACTTTGTCAAAGTTTATAACACCTGAACAATTTGGTTTTCTACCAGATTGATAAATGCATGACGTTGTGGCCATTGCACAAGAGTGTATGCGTTCTATTCACACTAAGCATATAAATGCTGGTATTATAAAAGTGGACCTGCAAAAAGTGTACGATTTTGTTGATTGGGCATATTTGAGAATGGTACTATTCAAAATTGGTTTACTTCCTCAATTTGTGAATTGGGTCATGGCTTGTGTCTTGAACATAAACTATGCAGTTATTATAAATGGACTTCCTACCCATTTATTCCAGGCTGGCCAAGGTCTGCGACAGGGTTGTTCTTTATCTCCCCTCTTGTTTATATTAGCTATGGATGGATTGAGCTTACGGATCAAAAAAGCAGTGGCGGATGAACACATTTAGGCTCTGGAAATGGGTTTTAATAACAAAATTTCTCACAGTTTTTTTTTGTAGATGATGTACTTGTTATGGCAATGTTAAATCGTTTTACTTGGTTGCATCTTTTCCATATATTTAACAAATTTGCTACCGCAACTAGACCGAAAATGAACCTGCATAAATCTATTATATATCATGATGCTAGGGACACGGAGGTTATTGAATATATCAAGAATTTATTTGACATAAAAGTGGATCTAATGTCACCTGGTATGCAATATCTTGGATACCGTATTAAACCAAATTGCTACAGGAATATTGATTGGCAATGGATGATTGATTCTTCAAGCGGGTTCCTGGATGGGAGTTTCGTTGTCTTTCTTTGGGGGTGTGTGATTCTCACACAAGCTGTGCTTGCTTAACTTGGCATCTTCTGGGCTCATTTATATGAGATCCCAAAGGCAATAATTACAAGTATCAATCGTATCATTGCTAAGTTTATTTGGTCTGGTTGTAATGGAATCCATAAAATTCACTTAACCAAATTTACGCATATTGCACGGCCAAGAAACAAGGGGGGATGGGTTATTATGAATTTGAATACCTTTGGTATCTCACTGCTGGTGAAATCACTCTGGCATGCCATTTTCGGCTCTAGCATATGGAGTAAGGTGATCAAACATAAGTATATGAAAAACTAGGAATTCATATATTCATTCCAGAGTCACAGCGTTGGATCAACAAGTGGATTGGCCCTCTGGAATAGTATGAATAAGGTGTCATATTTCCTCCTATAGCATCTGCTATGTAATATGGGATCAGGACATTCCATTATAATTGGGTTGGATAAGATAGAGGGTGCTGGTTGGGACTATAGTTTCTCTGACAACTTACTGATTTTTCTTCATGATCATGGAATATTTTTATGGAACCAATTGATTGGTACTTGGAGGGATCGATATCCCATATGGAAAACTTCAATAGAACTGGGGATGATTGATAATTTGGCAAATGAATGGAATCAAGTATGTGCGGCCTATAAAGTCCTGGGAATATGTCAGGAGGAACATCGTGATAAAATGGTATGGGCAGGGAAAATGAAGGATGGCAACATAAGTGTTGCTGATGTATATGCAACTCTATGTGGTGGTGATGTTAACAAATTGGAGGACTCGACTCTTATTTCCCTATGGAGTAACCATATTCCAATTAAAATCATCTACTTTGCATGGCTAGTATACCATAGTAAGAATCTTACCTGGGAGAATGTGCAAAAGTGGCATTGGCATGGCCCCAGTATTTGTGCAATCAAACCACGAAGGATAACATGCATATGTTTCTCAAATGCCATAAGGTGACTTAGGTATGGCGTAAACTAGCAAATCATTTTGGTTTCCCATATCTAACTCGTCTGAACATTGCAAATTTTATGGAATGGTGGTGCAAGCAAAAACCAATTTGGCTTGCCATCCCATTATTTCTTTTCTGGACTATTTGGAAATGGAGAATACATACATTTTTGAGAATTGGTCTGAGGTATGATACATGAGAAAATCATCTCATTATATGCTCTATATCCCACACATGAAAGCATTCCAAAAGGTATTGCAAATAGGAGCAACTGCCGTCACATGGATCTCCCCTGCTTACTTTGATGGTGTGGAGCAAAATAGCATATGTGGTTGCCAATTTTTTATTTTCATCACAAGGGATATACAATATAAGGCTCATTGGAATGTTGGTCTAGGAACAAACAATAAGGCTAAGGCTATGGAATTTTGGGGTATTGTGGCTTATTAAATTACTTGATATCCGGGTGATACATATATATGGGGAATCAAATATAATTCTAGAACATGTCAAAGGAAAGGCACAGATTAAACAACAAGAATTGCAAGGCTGGTTAAAGAGAATTGAAGGACTATGGATCCAACTGGGGCAGCCCTCAATCTGTCGTATTGGTAGAGTACACAACCAGAGTGGTAAAGTACACAACCAGACTCCTACTGATGAGCTATCTAAAAAAGGCCTACTTGGTAGCTTGGGAGAAGTGCAGATGGACATTATAATGGAAGACAAGAGGATTGGCACAGTGGAGTACACATGTCCTCCATAACGCTATAATGGTATATAAGTCTTTTTTGGGATAACAATTTTTGTTTTTTGTATGCAACAAAGATCTACATCAGCTCGAAGCTTATAACATTATAATTATTTCCTAGAATGGGTTAAATGATTTTAATACCATTTTACAAAGCTTATAACATTATAATTATTTCCTAGAACAGGTTAAATGGTTTTAATACCATTTTACAGTGGATGCTATTGGTTCTGAATTATCTCTTTCAACTGTTATTTCCTACATGTAGCACTTATCAATTTTCCCTATATTGACTAATTATGTTTTTTATATATGGAACTGGTTCTACTTTCTCACAGGAATATTGGTATAATTTTTATGCAGAATATATATATATAGCCTACAGATAATATATATTTATATTGACTAATTATGTTTTTTATATATGGAACTGGTTCTACTTTCTCACAGGAATATTGGTATAATTTTTATGCAGAATATATATATATATAGCCTACAGATTAATATATATTTAGCTTTTTTCATGCTGAGAAAATAAAAAGGATCCCTCATTTATTTCCTTTGGATTTGAGATTTGACCCTTTAATCAAATGGGGGTTTCTTCCCCTCTAGGTTCATAACATACTTTTGTTTAACTTGTTACAAGAATTTGATCTTTTGTCTTCGAGAGCACCCCAAACGGATTGCTCGCTTTACTGTGTGTTTAATTTAATCCGATCGTCTAACCCAGGCCCCCTTAAGAGATTAATGTAACCATCTGGTTGTTTGACACTTGATATATTTTCACTCCGTTAGGGTTTAAATTTTGACAATTGTAATTTACAAATTATTAGAAATTAATGTTTTGTGAGGATAGTTTCATCCTTATCTCTCTTGCATTTGTGTCGTCTATCTGGTTCGCATGTAATACAGTGAATTTAGATATACATATATCATCTCTTTACACTTATGTTTAATTTCTGTATGATTTAATTGTATTGACTCTTAGACGTAGGACCTATCTTCTCTCCGCTATCAAATTTTATGTAATACTGTGCCTCAAGTGTAATGGAACCAATATACACTCACTGTGTATATATTAATAGAACAATTGTTGTGCTCGGTACATTTTTTGAACTTACATCTTCAGGCATTCAACTTCAAAAGTATTAGAATCCGATAATTATTTCTTTTGTTTTTAAATTACAATGAACCAATTACCCTAATTACTTTTCTTGTGATTAAATACTAAAGTGTATAGTTTCCAAGCATGGTTTGTTTTCCTTCAAATTCAGACTTCTTGCTCGTAAGTCTATATACATAAATTCTTCCAACTAGTTTTATGTTTTATACTACATTCAAAATTCGTTTTCAGTTATTGATTTTTCGTCAGTTTTTCTCCAGTTTTATACTACATTCAAAATTCGTTTTCAGTTATTGATCTTTCCTCTGTTCTTTTTCCAGTTTCTTGTTCAAAACCTTATAAATACTATAACTTTCCTATGTTCTTTTTCCAGTTTCTTGTTCAATACCTTATAAATACTATTACCCACTATTATTATAGTTCTAGTGTTAGGTGGGACTTTATAAATACTATTGCCCACTGTTATTATAGTGCCAGTGTTTTGATTCTTCCGAGACCTCGCATACACAATTGGGAACACATTGTACTAATTATATAGAACAAAAACTGTCTAAAGGCAGCTCTTGCTTGATAACCAAAACTAACCCTAGTTCATACAGCTCATCAATAAATCATTATCATGTTAACACAATTACCTTTTACAATTTTGTACCAATATTCTCATTACTAATACAATTTCACTAATATCTAATATCTAATTTCATTAGTGATACAATTTCCAGATAATATCTAATGGCAATTAGTTTACAGTTTTTGGGCTATTGTTTCACTAGTTTAGGCTAAACTGCCTACTGTTTAACTAGTTTAGTCTAAACTAACCCAATTCATTACTTGAATCATTTAATAAAAATAGAATGTAGCCTACATTCATACCCAAAGATTTATAGAAAAAATATATATTTCAATAGGTTCACTCCCATTCAAACAAGAAATAATTATCACAAGTAACACGTCAATACTTATAGTTTTTTAGCTATCTTACTAGCCACAAATCACCAAGAAAGAGAGTATTCCACCTAAGCTAGACAACAATAATTATCACAAGTAATAGGGCAATACTTGTAGTTTCTTAGTTATCTCAAGGGCCACAAATCACCAAGAAAGGGAGTGCTCCACCTAAACTACACAACAGGACTCACAAGACTTCCCATGAGCCAATGCTTCCCAGAGCAGTTGTTTAACAATGAACTAACAAGGTCTTCCCAAAGACATCAAGACTTTACCAGTTCATCCAAGGACTCAGAAGCACAAATCTATCTTATGGATTCCACTGGCCACCCACCAACTTAAGAATTCCCTATCTGTCAATTCCCTATCTGGCATTTCCTATCTGGCATGGTCCTCCCAACTTTCCACAAAGTTTTCTTTCAAGTTCCAAAACTTAAAGCTTCAACTCCTCTATTGGACCTCCTCCAAAGAGGTACCAAGTCTCTAAGGTTTCTTTAACTTCCCACAAAGTTTTCTTTCAAGTTCCAAAACTTAAAGCTTCAACTCCTCTCTTGGACCTCCTCCAAAAAGGTACCAAGTCTCTAAGGTTTTTTTAGGTTTTCTTCTCTCTCCCTCTTGGCTCCCTTGTCCCAAGTGAGATTATTTATCTATGGGGAGAAGAATAATTGTTTGAATAATTGTCTTCTGACTGTGAATGAAACTCTCTTTCACAAATTTTTTCCCATAATTTGTGATGGGGTATACTTGTATTATTTATTCAAATAAATAAAATAACATTTATATTTTGCCATGCACCCTAGGCCTTTACCTCACCCGCTGTTTTACTAAATCATTGGTTGTACCAAAAACAAAACAATTACAACTTTAGCTAAGGGTGTTCCAAAATTACTAATAAATAAAGTATCTTGATTAATACTAATCTTTTAAATTCACATAAAAAATAATATCCTTAATAAATATATTATATTATCAATTAAAAATATTTTTTTTTAATTTTTGACAACCATTTTAAATCTTTTGCACATAGACTTTATTATATTATCAATTAAAATTAATTACTTTTGAATTTTTGACAACTATTTTATATTTTTTGGAGGTGACTTTATTATATTATCAATTAAAAATAATTTGTTTAGAATTTTTGATAACTATTTTAAATCTTTTGCACATAGTCATGTTACATATATGTAGAGAATTATTGTTTTACTCTATTTTTCTATCAAATTAAACATAATTTATTTTTATAAAATTTATATAAAAATAGTGTTAAAATATTTATAAATAAATTGTATTAAAAAATTACAATTTAATTAGGAATTTCTAATTTTGAAAAAAATTCAATGCTGAAGAGAACATTTACATTTTTATCAAATAAATTACATGGGGAACACAAATAGTACATAGTATAATGTGGAAAACTATAATTCATACACCTAATTAATATTATATAAAAGTAATTTCTTAATTTATTAGTTTTTAATTAAATTTCAAACTTTTTAAAATCTAATGAAATTGCCATCATAATTGAAAAATAAATAAAAATTATATAATTTTAAATGGTTGTAAATTATTTTAAACTTTTTAAAATCTAATGAAATTGCGATCATAATTGAAAAATAAATAAAAATTATATAATTTTAAATGGTTGTAAATTATTTTATTTGATGAAGTTGTGATCATAATTATTCAATAGTTTTAAAGATGTTAAATAAAAATTATATATTTTTAAACTAATATGGAAAACTATAACTCATACACTTAATTAATATTATATTTTTTATAATAATTTATTAATTTTTAATCAAATTTAAAACTTTTTATTATACTAAACTTTATTTTTTAAATAAAAATTATATATTTTTAAAGTGATTTAAAGTGCTTTAAATTATTTTATTTGATGAAATTGTGATCATAATTATTCAATAGTTTTAAAGATGTTAGAAAAAAATTATATATTTTTAAATTATTTTATTTGATGAAGTTGTGATCCTAATTATTCAATAGTTTTAAAAATTGTTGAATTTAAGTTTCTCTATTCTATATCAATTTTAATGAGAAGTTTTTTCGGTGGAAATCACATTATAATATTTTTGTCGATGCTTTTCGAACCAATGAGGTTCATCATCAGGATAAGTTGAAGAACCAGATCATGATAACGTGGCACACTTCCATCATCGGAAATTTAGGGAAGTCGTAGAAATCGAAAGAAGGTTGAGCAACCTCAATAGGGATGAAAGCAAGAAATTTAGAAGTTGTTGGATCTCTAGGTTGAGCAACCTCAATAGGGATGAAAGAAAGAAATTTAGATGTTGTTGGATCTCTGCGCTCTCCTCCTAGCCACTTCCTTGCTTTCCCCCCGTCCCCGACATGGGTTTCCTTGTTTCCCTCTTCTCACCTTGTTCTATCGTTGTCCTTTTTTCCCTTCTGGTCTCTCTATTTTTAGTTTCTTTCACTCCCTCTAGATGAATAATCCTTTTCTTTAACCTTATTATATGAAAAGATGAATCATGAACATTGCTTCTGTTCCTAAGCATTGATTTTAACCAGTAAATTCCCCTCCCCACCTTTTTTGCGAATTAGCCAACCCTATTCTTCTTTAAAGATTTTATAGATTTTGCTTCTTCTCAATACTTTTAGATTCCTTAATCTTAATTATTGGTCCTCTATTTATCTTATTAGGTTTGATAAGCCTTTACGATATATATATATATATATATATATATATATATATATATATATATATATATATATATATATATATATATATATAATTTTTGTTTTTATTTTAGATAGGTATATTAATAGGTTAAGGTATTGTGAGTTAATTCTTACAATTTTTTGTTTACGATAATATTATTACAAGAAATTAACTTGCATAATAACCAATTAACTATTTATTTATATATTTATATTTAATTTGGAAAGTATATATTTACATATTATTCCATATTATATTAATGATTTTAGGTTTTTGACATATGGCTATTTCATAATATACATATATATTTATTTAGTACTCCACATACATACATACATACATATAATTGATTTTTATTTTTACTTTAGATAGGTCTATTAATAGGTTAGGGTCTTGCGAGTTAACTCTTACAATTTCTATTTATGATATTAAAATTAAAAGAAACTAACTTGCATAATAACTAATTAACTATTTATTTCTATATTTATATTTAATTCGAAAGGTATACATTTAAATATTATTCCATATTATATTAATGATTTAATGTTTTTGATTTATAGCTATTTCATAATATACATATTTATTTAATTAGTATTCCATATTAGTAATTCTTAGGTTATTAATGATTAATGTTTGATTTAGTGGATACAATTTTTTTTGTTTTTTTTACAAAGTCGGTTGCTATATTAATCTCTGAAAAAAGGAAGGGAGTCAGGACTCCTGAAATACAATAGATGCCGAAGTAAGTCAGGATCGGAGGAGTTACAAAGCAGAAAGATCTCCTTAATCCTGCTTATTCTGGTTTTGAGAAATTCTCGACAAGAGTAGATTCTTACAAATTGGAACAGCAAAAACTGACATTGGCAAATCATTTCTAATCTATACTAATGTGATTGTTATGTCGTGCTATGTATACCTCCGGCATTTCTTCACCTTCCATATGATTGGCGCTTGAAGGACTTGGGATTTCGTTGTTGGGAATGTTCTTCATGTAATTCAGAACCGCAGTGGGCTCTTTCGCCTGGCTGCCTCTTATAGACCGATGATTGAGCTGCTGAAGAAGAGGAAGGATCCTGTGCTGGAAAAGATCGATAGCAATGAAGAACTACCTATGAGTTCTAACAGATAAGGAGACAAACAAGTCCACTCGGCCACCAGAATACTGCGAGAGAGCAAACAAAGGATCTATTGAAAGGAAGGGCGCTGAGTAATAACATGGAGAAAGGCGGGATGGACGAGGGTCGAACACGGGGAAAGAAGGGGAATCCGGAGAAAGGCAAAGGGTGACATGGAAACTGCTCATAAAATTCAAAGAGTCGAGAGTGTGAAGAGAGAAGGTAACGATATTACTTAATAGGAGCAGAGCTTTGAGGGAATCTGATCTGCGCCAAATCCTTTTACAAATAATGGTTTTGTTGGATATCTGGGAAGTCTGAGACCACTTCTTTCTGTCAGGAAAAACTGATTTGATGCAAGGTAAACAGAATCGGATCATGGCAAAGGTTGATGACTCTCCTCAGCGTTGCAACATAAACTGCCCATTGTCCTTTCGCAAGCCTTGTTGGCGTGCCTGTCAGCATGCTTATTAAGATTGCGGAGGATGTGATGATACTGCAGGTTGCCCAATGTTTGGTTCAAGAGTTGGCATCTCTGAATGACCTGCTGAAGGAGGATGTTGGGAGACTCTTTTTGTTGAATCATAAGGCTAATAACAACCGAGGAATCTCCAAAAATCTTTGCTGTTCTTATCCCTAGTCTGCTGAGCTGCGTTAACCCCTGATAAAGAGCCAACGCTTCTACCCTGTTATTAGATAAATTCCCAAGACCCCATTCGTAATAGAGAACGCATTCCCCATTAGCATTTAGGATCAAGCCTCCTGCTCCAGCTATTCCTGGATTTGACTTAGATGCTCCGTCAAAGAACAGGTAGTAGCTATTGCAATTTTGTAACCAGTTAGCAAACTCCTCCTCTCTTAACCTGATTTTCCATGAATGGGTTTCCTGACTGCGCTGATCTTTCCCTGTATTGCCTTTCTGAATGTTGTTGTTTTTATCCAGGATGTAGCTAATGAAACTTCTTTCCTCAACACTGTACTTTGTTACATCAATGTTACTTTGGGTTTTGACTGAAATGGTTTCGAGAGCAAGATTCTTTGCCTTATTACTTACAATTCTTGATGCCGAATTTTTATCCTTAAAGATTTTCCGGTTTCTTGCTAGCCAGATACTCCATAGCATGGTGTAGGGGAGAGTATTCCATACTCTCTTCACTAGGTTTCTCCTCTTATTTCCCCAAGGACAACTCTTTTTCCAGGCAAGAATCACTTCCCCTATAGATTGCTGGGCAGTCCATGGTAACTTATCAGTGAGGGATAATTTTTTCCAACAGTCAACAGCAAAGGAACAGTCGACAAAAAGATGGTGCATAGTTTCTTCAGCGCCACAACAGTTGGGGCAGCGAGATGGACCGTTAATACCCCTCTTTTGCAGGTTCTCTGCTGTTAAGATTTTCCCTTTTAGAAGGGCCCATGTAAAGAATTTGATTTTAGGTAGCGCCTCTGATTTCCAAACGATTCTCCAGTGGTTCCATAATGTCATGGGGAAGGTGCTGTAGCAGATGTGCTGGTGTCCTGCTTGGATAGAGTAATCCGATCCTGAGGGGTCCCAACGAAAGCCGTCCTTCTCATTCTTTTTTATGGGAGCTTTACTGTGGAGCAGAGACTGAAGAGCGGATAGACTAAAATTAAGATCACTGGGGATAGCAGGAAAGGACCATCCAATCCAGATATGAGACAGAGGATCCCATCTAGAAATTTGATCAAGATAAAAGATCCCCATGTTGTTGAGAAAAGTTAGAATAGGAATAGCTTCATCATGCCTGTTTATTGGCTGCTGTCCCAGGATTTTATCAGCCCCAATGTTTATGCTAGCTCCTCCCCTAGGAACTTTGGAAATATTCTGGGTCATGAAAGGAATAGCTTTTTTGCATAATCGCCAGATTTTTGAGGAGTCCCTATTGGGGATATCAGAGTCTAGAAGCTGTTGTCTGGGGGAATTCAAATATTTGGTTTCCAGAACCCGTTTCCACCATGCAGGAGGGCCAGTGATGAGCCTCCAAACGATCTTCCCTCCAAAGGCAAGATTAGAAAAAGTGGGGGACCTAATACCGAGACCTCCTCTGTCCTGTGCCTGAATGACTTGTTTCCAACTGACAAGGTTGAATTTCTTCTTGTCATTTTTTCCTCCTTGCCAGAGAAAAAGGCGGAGAACAACTTCCATTTTGTGGAGAAAGGAAGCTGGGGCTTGGAAAAGAGAAAAGCGATAGAGGGGAAGAGAAGAGATACCTGATTTAAGAAGGATGAGATGGCCTGCTGGGTTGAGCCACATTGAACCCCATTGTTGAACTTTCCTCTTCATCTTGTCAATGATATTGTCCCAAGTTCCTACCTTCAAAGGTCCTAGGCTCACTGGCATGCCCAGGTAAGAGAAATGAGTCCAATCTAAATTGCAAGAGACTCCAAAAATATTTGCAATGTTGTGAATGACCTGATTTGGAGCATTCCATCCATATATACAACTTTTTTGTTGGTTGATCAAACCTCCAGAGTACCCCATAAATTGATCAAGAAGAATCTTGAACCTCCGTGCTATAGTGGTGGAGGCTCCTCCAATGAGCAAGGTATCGTCAGCGAACTGTGAGTGGTTGATATTCTTGGCTCCATTCCCGAATTTTATACCGGTGATGAGACCCACTCTTCTGTTGTGGTTCAGAGCTTGACTAAAGGATTCCGCCATGAGAATGAAAAGATAGGGAGAGAGGGGGCAGCCCTGTCTGAGACCCCGGGAGGATTGAAAGGCTTCACCCGGTCTTCCATTAACTAGAGGGGAGATCCATGGCCCAGAGATGCAAGCAGAGATAAGACTAATGAAGGGCGACTCAAACCCCATCTTCTTTAAAACAACAATAAGGAAGGAGTGCCTAACTCTATCAAAGGCGTTGGCCAAGTCAAGTTTGAGGATGAATCCTTTCTCCTTCCTAGAGAGACTCGAATGAATGGCTTCTTGCACAAGAAGAATAGAATCAGTAATTTGCCTGTTGGGCAAGAACCCTCCTTGGTTTTCAGAAATCAGAGAGGGGAGGAGGGGTTTGAGTCGAGATGCTAAGATTTTGGACAGGATTTTGTAGGAGGAATTGCAAAGGGATATGGGCCTAAACCGAGAGAAAGAAGTGGGTCGATTTTCTTTAGGGATGAGGGCAAGAAAAGTGGCATTGGTGTAACCACCTATCTTACCCTTCCGCTGAATCCACCTGATCATCTTGATCAGATCCTTTTTTATTAAACCCCAGAACGCCCTGTAGAAACATATGGGGAATCCATCAGGCCCGGGAGCCTTATCAGGATTCAGAGTCCAAATCGCTCTTCTTATTTCCTCTTCTTCGATTTCTTTATTCAGGCTGTCATTCATATCCTTGGTGAGGCCTTTGGGTAAGTATTGAAGAAGGTCAGCATAATCCTCTTCACCTTTAGTTTCAGTTAACAGATCTCTGTAGTATTCAGTAGCAGCGTTTCTAATGGCCTCTTGGGTGTTTTGTTGGTTGCCCTCATTATCCAAGATTGAACTTACATTATTCCTGAGTTTTCGAGCTGTGGCCTGCTTATGAAAAAATGTTGTATTTTTATCTCCACCTTGGAGCCAGAGTTGCCTAGATTTTAGCCACCATTTGGATTCTTCTTCCCTGTTTATGTGACTCAGCTGAGAATAGAGAACCCTTTCTTGCTCCATACTCTGCTGGGAGAGGCCATGTTCTTCTATCATTCTCTGGATATTCTCTAGATCGCTCTTAACTTTCTTTTTGGTCTCCTCGGGTTCCTTATAATTAACTCTTGCCCATTCTTTGATAGCCTGTTTGGCTTTTCTTTGTTTAGTTTCCCAAATGAAACCTGGTGATCCTTCTACATGCTGATTCCAAGTTCTCTGAACTATTTCTCTGACTGCTGGAACCCCATTCCAGAGGGGGCTGTATTTAAACGGAATGGGCCCAAGGGGACAATGAGTTTCCAGCGTGAGGGTAATGGGATAATGATCAGAGGCTGATGAGGTGAGAACGTTGGCATATCCCACGGAGAAGGAGGAAAGAAACGAAATGTTGATTAGAAACCTGTCCAGCCTTTCCATTATATTGCCAATGCCAAGTCTGCGGTTGCTCCAAGTGTACCTACGGTTTTTAGGGGCAATGTCCACTAGATCGTGATCTTGAATGATAGCCTCCAACTGGCCTCTGAAGGGATCTAGAGAAAAGCTGCCTCCCCGTTTCTCGTTGGCATGAAGGATGAGATTGAAGTCGCCTGCCACTATGATATTTAAGCTTAGCTCACCATCGATGCTGGCCTTAAGATCGCCCCAACAAATTTCCTTTTCTCTGTAGTGGTTGGGGGCGTACACATTATAGATAATTACAGTTTGGTTATTTGTTCTGTTGTCCAGCGCGGTTCTGATCCAATGCTGATGAAGGTTTACTGAAGCGCAGTTCCACTTGCTATGATCCCAGAGGGTGGCTATGCCTCCAGAAGCTCCTCTTGCATCGCTGGCGCACCCTTTGTATTGTTTTTGCTGGTCTATAATGCCTCTCATTACTTGCTGATCTTGTTTTGTTTCCTGAATCAATAAGATTTCTGGCTTTTCACTGTGGATTAAATCTCTGAGGGCGAAAATTTTGGAGGGGTGCCCTAACCCCCTACTATTCCAAGACAGTATTTTCATCATTGGATATTTGGCATGCGGAGAGGTGCTCACCTCTCTTGATCTTTGTAATTTGTCTCTTTTTCTTGATGCCCCTGAATGAAAGACTCTATTGGGGTTTGAGTTCCCATGGCTATATCTTTCTGAGTGTTCTCGTCCCTATGTTGCTTAGCTAATTTTCTACCAGGTCCAGGTTTCTTAAAGGTATTGCTGGAAGTTCCATGTTCTTTAGTGCTGCTTCTGGTATGCCTGGAAAGAGAGGGTTCTAGAGAAGCTTGCGATGAGATGTTCAGAGAGGGAGGGGGATCAGAGGGCTCGGAAAGGATCAAGGGGGGCTGAGGAGGATCCACGGAAGATGGATCAAGGGAAGATAAGACTAGAAAGGGATTAGAGGAAGAAGGGATCGGCGGATCTGGGGGGGTGGACAGATGAAGGAGGGGAGGAAGAGGAGGGTCGAGAAGCAGAGGGAGCTGGAGGATCTGATTCCAGGGGGGTTTAGATGATGGGGCAGACTTCTTCTTTTTTACTGTTTCCCAATGGCCCTCTTGTTCGCCGCTCTCTGCATCAACAAGTTTAGAACATCTATTGGCAAAGTGTCCATATTCGTGACATACCTTACATTTAAAAGGAATCTGCTCGTAGTCCATCTACTAGATATGGCTCCATTCGTCCACTTTCAGTTTTATTGCTTCTAGAAGACCTTTGCCAAGATCCACTTCGACACAGATCCTTGCGCAGGCCTACATGTTATCTCTTGGTTCACTACGATCGATGTATTTTCCCACTGCGTTCCCGATGGCACGAACAGACTCATCTCCCCAGCAGTGGAGAGGGAGGCGAGGGAAACGGACCCAAACCAAAACAACGCTGGGGACATCTAGTTTAGGATCAAAGTCTGGAGTCCATTTGTTGAGGTAGAGGCCCCTGGAATCCATGAAATAGGGCCCATTTCTGAAGATTAAGTCCTTATCCTCTTTGGATTCAAAGTGGAATGTGAAGTACCCTTTCCCACAGAACCTGATGGAGATTTTCCCTTGAATCTTGTCAGACCAGTTTCTTTCAACCCATCTTTGAACAGTTCTAGGAGAAGGCCAGAGGCCTGTAAATTGTCCTATGAGACCTTTTTCAGCGAGAGACAAAGCTGCCATGCGAGGCAGGGCCGGAGGCAACTGAACTTCCTGGAGTACATCCAACTTCTTGACGAATCTTGAAAGAGCAGGCCTGGGGCGCTGCGGAGGTAGGGATTTCACCAAATCAGAGAAGGCGTGCTGAGTATCGACCCCCTCCAGAGGCTGATCCGAGGGGGCCATGGAAGGAGGCCAAAGCCCAGGCAACGCAGTCAGATCGCAAGGAGACGCAGAGGAGGGCTCGCGCGCGGCAATTTTTTTTCTACACCTTTAGTGGTTATAATTTTGGTAATAATATAACAGAAAATAACTTTAATAATAATTTACTAACCATTTATTTATTTGATTATAATTGGAGAGGAGGCCTAGTAATAACTAATTTATTTAATTTTTAAATACAAACATGACCTTTATTAAAATGTTGGTAATAAATATAACAATAATTTTGGTAATAATTATAATAATAATAACTTTTCCTCTCCCTCGGTCCAGTCGCCAGTCAAATTTAGCCGTTTCTGAATCTAATTACTCGGTCCAATATAGCCCTTTTCTAGTCAAATATAGCCTTTGGAAGATCTTATTCCCCTATTTAACCTCCAGCCATGTTCTGGTTCTTCAACTTGTCATGACAATGAACCACACTAGTTGGTTCAAAAGGCATCGACAAAACTATTATAATGTGATTTCCGCCCAAAAATGTTCTCACCCCAAGGACATGAAAGGTGTATATGTTATGTCGTGTTCCTTTGGGACCCCCTATATTGGTGAGACTAGTCATTCTATTAATCAAATGATTAATGAGCACTCGAGTGACATCAAACATGGGAGTACCTAGTCTTCCCCCTCGCAGAACACGCAGAAAAGACTAAGCATCACATATGTATTGAGGAGGCTTGTGTTATTTCCAAGGTTACACATTTTCATCACCGGAAATTTAGGGAAGCCATAGAAATTGAAAAAAGGCGGAGCAATCTTAATAGAGATGACGGCTGGAAAATTAGTAGTTGTTGGATCCCTGCACTTTCTTCCTAGCCATCGTTCCCCCGCCCCTCTCGCCCCTTGTGTTATCTTTTTCCCCCCTAGTCATCTGGATTGTTTTTCTAGTCTTCCCTTTCTTCCCTTTGGGTTTTTTCATTTATTAATTTATGTATTAATTTTTCCACCTTAATTATTATATAAATGAATAAATTTTTGTTATTCATAAAACATTGATAATATGATTATAAGGTTTTATACCAAAAAAATAATTAAATAAATAAATTATAAATTGAATTAACTAACTAATTGAAAATAGATATATTTTTTTCCATTGACTTTTATTTATATTCTTAAGAAAATAAAATTCGTTTCTAATATTATTAAATTAAATTATGAATTAAGTCAAAGAAAGAACTAACTAATTAGACTATTTATTTATTACTCATTTATTCTTATTATTTAATATAATAATATTATTATATGTCTTTTTCTAGTCTTTGATAATTAAATAATAATAATAATAAGCCTATTAGTTAATTTGGTTAAATACAAACAATTTACAATTAATCCTAAATAGAAATAAAACTAACTTTCTAACAATTGAATTAACTAATTATATGTTCCTCTCCATTTCTCTTGGTCCCATCGGTTACCCAGTGTAATGTAGTGGTTTCCTAGTCAAATGTAGTCCTTCTAGGTTAAATGTAGCCATTAGATAACCTGATCTCTCTATTTATACTGCAACCATGATCTGGTTCTTCAACTTGTTCTGACGATGAAACCTGATCTTTGTTCTGACGATGAAACCTGATCTTTCTATTTATACTATAGCCATGATCTGGTTCTTCAACGATGATGAACCACACTTGTTGGTTTGAAAAGCCTCGACAAATTTATTGTAATATGATTTCTATGGAAAACTCTTCTCAACGGTGGTTTCCTAGTCAAATGTAGTCCTTCTAGGTTAAATGTAGCCATTAGATAACCTGATCTCTCTATTTATACGGCAACCATGATCTGGTTCTTCAACCTGTCCTGACGATGAAACCTGATCTCTCTATTTATACTGCAGTCTATTTATACTACAGCCATGATCTGGTTTTTCAACTTGTCCTAATGATGAACCACACTTGTTGGTTTGAAAAGCCTTGACAAATTTATTATAATATGATTTCCATGGAAAACTCTTCTCAACAAACTTGATATAAATCACAGAAACCTGAATTCAACAAAAATTAGATATTTTTAAAATGTTTTAATTAGTACAAAATATAATATGGAAAAATAAAAATTATATATTTTTAAAGTGTTTTAAATTAGTACATAGTATAATGTAAGAAAGCATAACTCATACACCTAATTATTATTATATTTTTTATAATAGTTTTTTAATTTATTATTTTTTAATAAAATGTCAAACTTTTTAATATACTCAACTTTATTTTTTAAATAAAAATTATATTTTTTGAATTACTTTAAATTATTTTATTTGATGAAGTTGTGATCATAATTATTCAGTTTTAAAGATGTTAGATAAAAATTATATAATTTTAAATTATTTTATTTGATGAAGTTATGATGATAATTATTCAATAATTTTTAAAATGTTAAATAAAAATTATATATTTTTAAAGTGTTTTAAATTATTTTATTTCATAAAGTTGTGATCATAATTAATTAAAGATGTTAAATAAAAATTATTTATTTTAAAGTGCTTTAAATTATTTTATTTCATTTTATTTGATGAAGTGGTGATCATAATTATTCAAAAGATGAAGTGATGATCATAATTATTCAATAGTTTTAAGTGTTTACTTTTCAAAATTATTTTAGATAAATTATATTTTTTTAATATAATTTTTTTATCTTTTAATATTAATTTTAAATATTACTTAATATTAATGATATTAAATTTAAATTTTATTATATCATTAATTTCTTAATGATATTATTATTATATATATATATATATGGTCTTAAAACCATTTTAACCAATTTTAAAAATATTATATTATAAATTATATAAATTATCATCACTTAGATGATCAAAGTCGATATTATATTATAATTTATATAAATTATAATAAGATAAATGATCAAAGTTGACTTTGATAAGTCTAGAAATGAATGTTAAACATATTTTAATTCACTAAAATTTATGAAATAAGAAAGTGATCATCGCCATTTATTACCCATAAAATTAATTTTAATTAATAATTTAATTATATTTAGATATATCTTATATATTTATAAATATTTTAAATAAAAAATAAATAAATAAAATCTTTATTTTTATAAAATTAATTTTATAAACTTATTTTAAATATAAAATACCAACGCAACACAATTACAGACTTGCAATTTCTATGTGAATTACATACTATTAACATAATTGCAATTTCTATGTTAAATATATACTAATTGACATATACTAATTCCAAAAGGAACAGTAAAAATATAAATATTAAATAATTTATCAAAAAATATTTTTTTATTTGTTTTTGTGAAATTTTTTAAGTTTTTAATTTGTTATCGTCCAATTTTTTATATTAACTTTTAATGTGTTATTAAATTCAAATTCATACTAATAAATTCGTCCTGTATTATTTATTTTAACCATCACATTTCGTGTGTTTCCAAACCCTGCTTTTCACCTTTCAAACACACCTAACAATGAACATAAAGGGAGGCATCCTCTTAAAAATTTAAAAATAACGTTATCGCAAGAGTCCTTTCACATTTTATATCCTCAACTCTTGCGAAAGCTACTTGTACAAACAGCTAATTTTAATAGTCATTTGAGGCAAGCAACTGAACTCCCTTTGAAGATTAATGTGGCCGTCTGAGGGAAACAGAGATTCAGAGATCCATAGCCACAAGCCTAAAGATTAATGCGGTCGTCTGAGGGAAACAAAAATCCATAGCCAGAAGGCCGTATGAGGGAAATAAAAATCTATAGCCAGAAGTTCGATGGATCAAAATGACTGTTCAAAGAGCTGTCTGGCTGCATGTCAAGTTGCTGGAATCCGTTCATAGGATGGATAGATTCTTATCGAAACAGCCATAGATGTATACTTATTTAGATGAGGATTGCGGCTTCTATGCGCAGCGGGTGAACGTTCTATGTGCACTGGTTTCAGTGAACGGTACAGAGGTCAAGATAATTATAGAGATAGCAGTGAGGCAGCATAAGCCTCGCAACTGATGCATATCTAGTTGCGTCAAGGCAATTATGAAGGGAAACAAATAACCAAGGCAGTTATTATGAAGTGAAACAAATAACCAATCGCATTCCTGGGTGGCCAGATCTGTGCATAAGCTTTGCCTTTATGCTATTGAATGTATAGAAGATCCCACCTAAGGCCACATACTAGCACGCCGCAGTCTCTCAGGCAGTATCTTATACGTACTATCCCCACTAGCTCATACTTATGAATAGTTCCTTGCCACGGAAACAAAGATCCAGAGCGACAAGCCTGAGGAAGGTCACCCAGCCTCTGGAAGGGTTTGAGATTATGCCAAAGAAATTTCTACGAAGCCATGGAAGAATCAGAGAGAGCCACTGTTTTCTTGCCGGATTTAAAGGACCTTAAAGGAGTACTGCGCAGCAACCACAGGAGAGCACAGAAAGCCTCTATTTTCTCGCCCGATTTAAAGGACCTTAAAGGATTATTGCCCAGCACCGACAGAATCGATGGCTTCTTTCCCGAAGGCGCGAGAAATGGTGCACAAACCAAAAAAGGGCTTCATCCGTGCTTGAGATCGGCAGGAGGTCCGGTAGCTTTACTGGAAAATCGGCGTAATTGAACGAAAATGGAATCTCGATCTCCCGAATAGAGAACATGAGAGAAAGCAGAGAAGCAGTCGAAGTTAAGAAAACATAAGTGGGTATGCAGAGTTTCTCTGTCACATCGAACATGGTGGTGCAGAAAAGATCAGTGATGAAAGCAGAGACGGGCTAGGCAGAGTTCATAACTATATTGATGCTATTTTTGATTTGTCCATAATCTTAGTTAACAGAGTTTCGATTTTCATGTGTTCTGCGTCTTCGATCTCCACCTCGTCTTGCAGCAGCATTGATGATACTTTTTGATTTGTCCATAATCTTAGTTAATCGAGTTTCGATTTTCACGTGTTCTGCCTCTTCTCGCAGCAGTATTGATGCTCCTTTTTCATTTACCGAAGTCATCCTTTGTTGGAATTATGTATATATTTTTTATAAAGATGAATGCAATGCTATATAGAGAGGGGAGGGTGTCTGTTGAAGTGTTTATTTAATATATATAATGTTTATTTTGTGGTGAATTTATTTTAAATTATCAATTAGAAATAAATTTGAATTTATTATATTTCAATGATACAGATTATGTGTTTTTTCTTAAAGGGTTAAAGGGTTGGGGTTCAAAACTAAAAAGATAGAGTATAAAAAGATAGAGTATGTATGTTTTTTAGACTTTAGAGTATGTATGTTTTTGTAGATTTTAGTATTCAAATCATTTTGTAGAATTAGATTCTTTGTTGTACAAACCAGGGAATACTAAATCATTTTGTAGAATTCATTATGTGTTTTTTCTTAAATGGTTAAAGGGTTAGGGGTTCAAAACTAAAAAGATAGAGTATAAAAAGATAGAGTATGTATGTTTTTTAGACTTTAGAGTATGTATGTTTTTGTAGACTTTAGTATTCAAATCATTTTGTAGAATTAGATTCTTTGTTGTACAAACCAGGGAATACTAAATCATTT
Organism: Pinus tabuliformis; assembly: GCA_031772625.1. Lineage (NCBI taxonomy): Eukaryota > Viridiplantae > Streptophyta > Pinopsida > Pinales > Pinaceae > Pinus > Pinus tabuliformis. The sequence continues at coordinate 501,644,589 of CM062814.1, read as the reverse complement.
TTGTAGAATTAGATTTTTTGTTGTACAAACCAGGGAAAGTCCTGTCATATTTTCAATACCATTTATTTTTCTAGATTTATAATAAAAAAGTAAAGAACAATTTAATTTAATTTAATACTAACATAAATAAATTTATAACATACATTTGACACTAACATAAATAAATTTATAACATACATTTGATGTTAGATGTGATTGGTGAGAATGATCAATGCAAATAAATAACTACTCCACCCACTTTCTTTTGCTTAAGCACTCAACAATAATATCTAATGATTGAATCCAGTTCAACTCAAACTAATATTATTTCTCGATCTCACCTTTAAATGATGAATCGTCCAAATCCATTTTTATTAACGAGTTTGGAAGATAAGAGTAAGGTGGGTCTCCAAACCACATTTTGATAGCCCAATATAATTATTTTAGAAGTCGCTAACACCTATCTACAACATGAAGCAAGCTTGATCTATAACAAACTGACCAATGGTAAGAAGCATTGTCGTTCACAAAGTACTCGAATTACAGGTTCCTGAAGTTATTATTTCCCCATGCATAGCCCTTAAGGTCTTTGAGAGCATCAAAGAACTATGAGGGAATGACCTCAAAGGTTACCATGAATTACCAATTAGAAGAAATAACTTTCCTTGATGACTTAAGTTCCCTCCTCGCCTGTTTTTCAGCGATGCATTTTATGGTTCAAGGATGCTCAACCCTTGTGACATTTTGTTGCTAATGCTTCTAGTCATTGTTGAAACTTGTGAGTTTTGGTTAACTATTTGTAAGTATTATTTGTTGGTATCGTAAAGAAGCAAGTGCAATTATATACAAACCATTCCATTTTGGGATTTTCCTCGGTGGAATTTCAATGGGATTTTCGCTTAAATTTTTTCTTAATTGGGCATCAATTCCTTAACAATCTCAACAACGGATTTAGGTAAGCATTTTTTTCATTATTATTTTGGGTTGGGAGTGAATACTTTGCTATATTTATTCTTCTTTCTTCATGATCCATCGGTAATGTTTTCCTTTGGACTATTGTTCAAGGTTGTTCAAACTCATAAGGTCAGCCTAGTATAGAATTATTATGCATTTTATTTTAGAGGCCCTTTGCATTGATTCATGATGTATGAGTGACACTGTTTTGATCACAGTATTTTTGGTAACTTTCTGAAGCTCATTTTAATGATTCAATATCTCAAATTTTAAATCTCAAGTTTTATTTTAGGATTATAATGGATAAAAAAGGAAAATCCAAGATAAACCCATTTTATGAATGCTTAAATTTACTTGAAATAAAATTTACCATCCGGATTTGCATTGAATAAATAATTAAGCTCCTAATTACTTTATTAATATATAATATTTTGAAACATATTATTAACCTCTCTTAACCTTATACTTTTTAAATATATAATATTTTGGAGCTAACTCTTAGTCCTATAACCTTATTATTATTTAACATTATAATTAATTGAAATATATAAACTCCTAACAACTATTTTTAATAATTTTTATAACTCATTCTTAACTCCTAATTAATTTGTAAGTGAAAGTCTTTTGGATTAATCACATCATTAGGATTGGGTCGAGGTTTTGAACCAGCTAATGTAGTTCATCCTCAGGCCAAGGCGAAAAAATCATACAATCTTTGAGAATAAATCACAGGGATGCATCACAACCTAGGGTCAACAATTGGAAAAAACTAGCCATTGAGAACTATCCATTGGAGATTATGTAAAACCAGATTAAAAAGATGGAAATATTTGATATTCTAATTTTAGTTAGAAGTTATTTAATATTATAATTTTAGTTATGAATTATTTTAATTATGGTAAATTAGTAATAATAGTACTAAATTGTCGAGATAAAATAAGTTATTTAATAAAAAGGAAGGGTGATTAAGTAATAATACCATAAAAATAGTTGTTATATATTAAATTACTAATCAGGTTATTATGCTTCAAGGGATGGGAATTATTTAATATAAATTTTATTAATAAATAGGTAAATGTTTATTATTTATTATTATAAATTTGTTTGTAAATTAGTATTGTAAAGTAGTATTGTAAAATATACTTATGAATAAAATGGTTAAGAATAAACTCTAAATATTACAAGCCATAGTTATAAGGAAATTATAAGAATATTAATTACTAGAGAGGTATAGATCTAAATAATTATATACTATAAAGAAAAAGGTAAAGAGGATTTATGATAATGAAGAAATGAGAGTTAAGAGAGAGATCCAAATTATTATATGCTGACAATTTAAGCTCTCAGCATATAATAATTTGGATCTCTCTCTTAACTCTCATTCATTATCATAAATCCTCTTTACCTTTTTCTTTATAGTATATATTTCTTTACATCTATACCTCTCTAGCAATTAATATTCTTATAATTTCCTTATAACTATAGCTTGTAATATTTAAAGTTTATTTTTAACCATCTTATTAATGAGAGTATTCTTTACAATACTAATTTTAAACCAAATTTATTATAATAAATAATAAATATTTACCTATTTATAAATAAAATTTATATTAGATAATTCTCATCCCTTGAAGCATAATAACCTGATTAGTAGTTTAATATATAACAACTATTTTTATCATATTATTACTTAATCGTCCTTCCTTTTTATTAAATAACTTATTTTATCTTAACAATTTAGTACTATTATTACTAATTTACCATAACTAAAATAATTCTTAACTAAAATTATAATATTAAATAATTTATAACTAAAATTAGAATATCAAATATTTCTATTTTTTTAATCTCGTTTTCTCAACGGCTAGGTTTTTCCAATAGCTGACCCTTGGCTATGATGCATCCCCGCTATTTATTCTCAGGGATTGTATGATTTTTTCACCGATGAACCACATTAGCAAGTTCAAAACGTTGACCCAATCCTAATGATGTGATTAATCCGAAAGACTTTCATTTACAAATATGGATCACAAAAATCCCAGTCCTAATTAATTTATGAATTATTCTTAACAATTTATTTATATATAAATAATACTCTGTAACCAATTCTTAGCCCATATAGTATTATTATTTGTACTATATTAAAATTTAATAAACATAATTATGATTCCTAATAGTGAATTTACAAATATATATATATATATATATATATATATATATATATATATATATATATATATATATATATAATATTTTAATAAATAATTCTTAACTCCCATTTTTTAGATTTTTTATTTACCTCATCATCCATGCTATTTATTCTTGAAGATTGACTAAATATTTCAATATTTCAGTATGAACCACATTAGTTGAGAAATCCTAATGATGTGATTAATCCAAAAGATATTTATCAACAACATGGATGACAAAAGTATCAGATCTAACAGAACGATATTCATTAATAGTCCAAAGGTTATATAATTAAACATTATTTTGATTTTAAAATATGGATAGCTAGTTCAATATTAACTATTGGGATTTTCCTTTCATATTAAAAATCATTATTTTAAATTTGTAACATGGAGTACAAATTATTAGGAAATTTTCATATTTGCACCATGTTACATGGAACATTAATACCTTCTTACTTTAGTATATAAATAAATTTATGCCAATTAATCTATATTTTTATATTTCTTATTTTATTGATTGAATATAGGCATAAATAATTGAGAAATGTCACTTCTTGGTCGTCATGAAATACATAAAAAAAAATTTCCTTACTAAGACATTTGGGATCCTTCAATCCTTTAATGAGTCATGCAATTCCAAAACTAAAGTATATGATCATCCTTTTAAAGACCGTGAATTAGATAATGCAAAATTTCTAGAAGAGGAATCGATATCCAAGAGGCCCAAAAGAGAAAAACTCTAATTGGAAGACACTATTTGCATGGGCTTATGCCATAAAATATCATAATGGTGTTGAAAAGATAAAATGTTTATAGTGTGTAAAAATTTTAAGGAAAACTTTATTTGCTAAAGATGGCATGTAACACGAGAGGCTCATAAATTTACTTTGCAATTTTTAAGGGGCATAGCAAATGGAGTACTATTCCAGTTACTAAACATGTAGAACTAATGGTGGATGCTGAGAAAGAGAGAATTATAATATAACTTATAGAAAACATGTATTTTGTTTCCATATATAATTTACCTTTGGAATTATATAAAATAATTTGCAGTTTGAATAGGTATGAAAAAACTCCTCATGTGCCTCTACCAAATTATTACTCAACATATTCAAATACAACAATTGGAAAAGAGTTTCTACAAGTTAATAAGGAAATATTTCAGAAAAATAAAATATTTTAAAAATTCCTTGTTACTTATTTTAAATTGATGAAAGCATTGATCATACTAATGAACTAACATCCAGTATGCCCAAAAAGAAATCAAGTTCTAATGGAAGATAATATTTCCATGGGGGTATGTCTTAACAAATTGTAATGGTGTTCAAAGGATAAAACGTTCATGGTGTGTAGAAATGTTTTTTGGAAACTCGATTTACTAGAAATCAATTACAACCCTTCAATTCAATGGTTAATTCAATGGTGTAAACTTTCATAAAACAATAGAGGATCATAAAAATAAATTTGCAAGCCTTATAGGAAAAAAATAAAATAATAATCTTCCAATTACTAAACATATAGAGCTAATGGTTGGTGTTGAGAAAAATAGAATTATTTGAAGTATCAAAAACATGTATTTTGTTACCATACATGATTTACCTTTAGAAGTATATAAGTCAATCTATGATTTGAATATTTATAAGAACACTCCTCACATACCTTTAACATATTAATAGTCAACATGTACAACTACAACAACTGGACAATAGTTTTTATAAGTTTCTAAGGAGGTATATTAGAAAAAAATTAAAAGATGAAATTTTCAAAAGACTCTTTTACTTATGAAAGAACTAATTAGACTATGGTACAAAAATTCAATGTTTAATATGTTGTAAAATTCATACACTTGCTTCAAATTAGGGATGGAGAATCACACTCTTTTTATGATGTTGTGACATTTCTTTTAGAAAAAATGGATCTATCCTTCATAAAGTTATTTGTTTTTAAATATGATGGAGATTCATCAATGTGGGGTATTTGTAAGGTTTATATACTAAGCTTTATTGGCATGCCCTACATTTATTGGATAACCATTTCATATCTCATCGTGAAGCATTAAGAACAACTGATGCTTAGTATTATTTTGTAGAGTGGCATACTATTGATATATTTGCGAATAAGGTTTATTTATGGCTAATCTACTAAAATATATGAAAAATTGAAAGATATAATGGAGTCATGTTGAATCACAAGGATAAAAGTGTTACAAATTTGTCATATTAGATGGCCTTCTAGAGGAAAGCCATGGAAGGAGTTAATAAGCCCATGCATACTCTGTGAAGAGACTATGAGTTAGGGGAAAAAATGTATAAGGTCACCACAATATTTCAAGTTCAATAAATGCATCCATTTATTTGTATATGTGCTTATTGAGTTAAATAAGATGAATCAAAAGCTCCAAGTAGGAACTTGTTGGCATTACATCTATTGGAACTACTTTGGATGTTACTATTAGTTTGCTTCATAAGTTATTTTCTAAGAGCCGTAATTGGGGAAATTGCAATGCACATATAATACTTTTATTGAGTTTATAGATTGCAAAAATGTGGTACATTCACAAGCATTGAGATTTGAGAGTGAGTCAAAGTAACAAAGATTAGGGAACTACACTATGTTTGGAAAAGAAATTGTAATAAATGTGATTGAATCTCTAATTGCAAAGGTCATAGCTAAGTTACCTATTTTATAATTTTTTTAGTCCTAGTATTTATTATTAGGATATGAATTCTAGATACTCTCAAACAAGAATATGGCTATCATTTGACATATTTAGTGGTGGCACTTATCAATTGTGGATAACATTATTTTTTGGGTGAAATGGATGAATTTATTTGTACTGTGTATAAATCATACCCGCAAAAACATATTTTTGGAGAATGGGATCTATGTGGAGGTGAATATGAATAGTTTGAAAATTTTCCATGTTTGATGCAATTATGGCAAACTATTCTTGTTATTCTATCTAGTACACCAATAAGTGAAAGAGGCTTCTCACAATTACAACAAGTAAACAATGATAATAGATCAAGACTTTATTTAGAAACATTGGATATGTTGATGTTTCTCTCTCTCTATTGTAACATGATTAGTTTTGATAATTTAAATTTGCTGATATAATAGGTTTTAGTAGATTAGAAATAATAAATGGGTCTCCAAGAGTAAATGTGCCCTCAAAATGTAAATTTAAGTTTCATTAGCTGGTTGATTTAGTTAATCATGCATTTAAACATTAAATGATGTAATAAAGTAAATTCAAACATGGTTTACAAATAGCTCAGAACGAATTTTTAGAAACTAAAAGATGTTTTTGTTTCCAACATCCTCGTGTACAAAAAACTCTTTCCGTTTTCTTACAGCTATTATGGTTTGGGAGATGCTAATGATTCGTTAAAGGCATATTTTCCATCAATTTCATGTTTCAGTCACCTATTTGCATAGGCTATTGTGGATAATAACAAATGCATTGTACTAAATTGGAAGAGGTTTTTGTTTCTAAGATTCTAATATACAAAAACCTCTCTCCATTTTGTAACAGAGTGTATGGTTTGGGATATTTGGATGAATCTTTGCAGGCATGTTTTCCTGAATTTTCCTATTTTTAGCCATTGTTTTCAAATGCAGTTTCCGAGTAGGTGGAAATTAATTTTGGAAAACCGAACGAGTTGTTTTTGACAACACCATCATTTACAAAAACCTCTCTTAGTTTTCTAATATCTATTATGTTTTTGGATAAATGAAGGTATTACAGGACCCTATTTTTCATAATTTCAGGGGGAAAAATATCAAAAGCAGTTAGTGACTTGGAGGCCAGCTCATCAAATATGAGTTTCAATCAAATTGGAATTTATCTTCTTTATCAACACAAATCCTCAAGGATAGTACCAGAACTCTTGAAATAGTTTTACTTACTTTTATTTGTGTTCTATTTTTGCAATACAATTTTCAGATATTTGTAATAGCTCTTGATATTTTTATCAAGATATTTTGTGAGGAAATTGTATAGATACTTCATCAATTGAAGTAATATGTGTGGGTTTTTGATGCCAAGGCTCTTCAATTTGTAGCAGCTTTTGTTATATGATTTCTAATGAAAGCCTTCCGACTCCAATTTGACAAAATTTTGTGTTTTCTAGTATGTCTTTCTAGTGTTTCATATCTTATTTCTACACATGTTCAAAACATTTGTAGGAAGGTCTTGGTAAGTGTATATTGAGTATCAATTTATTCCTAAATCCCCTGCACATTGGACTAGTTGTCCAAGATAACTCCTCTTTGACTGGTTTTTGCTTATGCCTTCTGATAGCCATTAAATGATATTAGCTTATTGGACTATCTCTCTGAAATAGCTCTTCTTAGAATTGGTTTTGATTTGGCCTTCTTGAATACTCTAAATATGTTTTGTTGGGCTATAGAAATCTTCTACACGCATCTAAATTTTCCTAGTTGTTAAGTAGCTAGTCAGATTGCTCAATTATTAGGAATCCCCTTACATTCTTCTACCATAATTCTTGAAAAGGCTAAGTCATTTTGTCAGGCTGGAAGCTGACAGTTTCAGAAGGGACCCTGTGAGAGAGGCCTTTAATCATGATTAGGGATTGTCATTGATCGCCAGCCACCCCTAAATGAAACCATAAATCTAGTCATTATGCTTCATAGGTTGTTGTTTGGTGATAGGTGAACAGCGTTAAACAAAGCCTCGTAAACATTGAGGGAGCCCCCTTTGGTTCAAGGGCCATCTTGAACCTAAAGGCTGGTTGAGTTGGTTTCCTGGCATAGTTTTTGTAGCCAAAGATTGTCTATGGGAAACATGTACAACATCTAGCACCATTGACGGGGAGTGAAGTAACGAGAATATCTTTCTTTGAGGAATGATAAAAATTAGATCTATTCCTTACTAGTGAACAAGGAGTAGGTATTTAGTATTGGTTGCATTTATTTCACCTGGTGAGTCCACTTTGTCATATGGTGATTCCACTAGGTAACCGATCCCATTGTTTCAAAATTTCAACTGCCTTTACTGCTATGCAAGGTTCATTGATACTTGTAATCAATAGTATATGTCTCTCCCTCTCAGCCATGGTCAGAAATCTAAAATGTCCATAGAGGATGCAACTTTTAAGGTACACTTGTGAGTATAAGTTTCCCATGGGATTTCATGTTCATATGTATATCTTATTCAGATTTTTAGCTGCTGGCAACATGGTTTATCAATAAATCTACTCTCCACTTGGTTACATTGGAAAGAATATTACACCTAACAGTGTAAAGTTTTTCAGTTCAATTAGATAGAGGTGTGGGGATTGAATAGATATTTTGAGTTTCAGTATACAGTAGATCAACGTGTTCGTCGTTTATGAGTGGTGTGATTTTAAGAGTATATGATATATCAGCTTATATTTTCAATCTTTAGAAATTTTTAGTTTTCAAATTTTAGTGTGAAAGAGTATCCGAATTAGTGTAGGTATATGGTTGCATTTCACAATTGTAGGTTACAGTGTGCAGTAGCAGAGTATTCAAATGACAACATTGATCCATGGATATTGGTTATATTTCTACATAAGATGGAAAATCAATGGTTGATGGTTTTATGGTATGACTCCATGCCCAACACTAAAGGCAATTGGTCTACTAGTTCTCTGCATCCCATAGGGGGAAGCAATCCCCATTGGAGCCAATGTTGTAACATGATTAGTTTTGATCATTTAAATTTGCTGATATAATAGGTTTTATTAGTTTAGAAATAATAAATGGGCTTTCAAGAATTAATGTGCCCTCAAAATGTAAATTTAAGCTTCATTAGCTAGTTGATTTAGTTAATCATGCATTTAAACATGATTAAATGATGTAATAAAGTAAATTCAAACATGGTTTATAAACATATGAGAACTCATTTTTAGAAACTGAAAAAGGTTTTTGTCACCAACCTCCTCTTGTACAAAAACCTCTCTCAATTTTCTTACAACTATTATGGTTTGGGAGATGCTAATGATTCTTTAAAGGCATGTTTTCCAGAAATTTCTTGTTTCAGTCACGTATTTGCAAACCCTATTTTGGATAATAAGAAATGAATTTTGGTAAAATGGAGGAGGTTTTTGTTTCTACGATTCTATTATATAATAACCTCTCTCCATTTTATAACAGAGGTTATGGTTTGGGATATTCGGATGAATCTTTCCAGGCATGTTTTCCCGACTTTTCCTGTTTTTAGCCAGTGTTTTCAAATGCGGTTTCCAAGCAGGTGGAAATGAATTTTGAAGAAATGGAAGATGTTTTTGTTTCCAACATCATCATTTACAAAAACATCTCACATTTTTTATAATATTTGTTACATTTTGGGAGAAACGAAGGTATTACAGGACCCTATTTTTCAGAATTTCGGGAGGAAAAAGCTCAAAAACAATTAGTGACTTGGAGGCCACCTCATCAAATATGAGTTTCAATCAAATTTGAATTTCTCTTATTTATCAACATAAATCCTCAAGGATAGTACCAAAACTATTGAAATAGTTTTAGTTACGTTTATTTGTGTTCTATTTTTTCAATATAGTTTTCAGATATTTGTAATAGCTCTTGATATTTTTATCAAGATATTTTGTAAGGAAATTGTATACATACTTCATCAATTGAAGTAATATGTGTGGGATTTTGATGCCAATGCTCTTCAATTTGTAATATCTTCTATTATATGATTTCTAATGAAACCCTTTCGGCTCGAGATTAACAGAATTTTGTGTTTTCTAGTATGTCTTTCTAGTGTTTCATATCTTATTTCTACACATGTTCAAAGAATTTATAGGAAGGTCTGGGTAAGTGTAGATTGAGTATCAATTTATTCTTAAATCCCCTACAAAATCATAACCTTTAGAAAGAGATTAGCTTATTGGACTGTTTGTCCAAGATAACTCCTCTTTGACTGGTTTTTTCTTTATGCCTTCTGATAGCCATTAAAAGAGATTAGCTTATTGGAATATCTGTTTGAAATAGCTCCTCTTAGAATTGCTTTCAGTTTGGCCTTCTTGAATACTCTGAATATGTTTTATTTGGCTATAGAAATATTCTGCACACATCTAAATTTCCCTAGTTGTTAAGTAGTCAGTCTGACTGCTCAATTATTACGAATCCCCTTACATTCTTCTACCATAATTCTTGAAAAAACTAAGTCATTCTGTCAGGCTAGAAGCTGACACTTTCATAAGGGACCCTGTGAAGAGGCTTTTAATCATGATTAGGGATTTTCATTGATCGCCAACCACCCATAATTAAAACCAAAAATCTGGCCATTGTGCTTCATAGGCTGTTGTTCAGTGACAGGTGAACAACGTTAAACAAAGCCTTGTAAACATTGAGGGAGCCCCCTCTAGTTCAAGGGCTAGCTTGAACCTAAAGGTTGGCTGAGTTGGTTTCCTAGCGTAGTTAGATTGGAATGCTATTTATGATTTGTGGAAATAGATTAAAGCTCAAAATCATCCTCCAGTAGAAAAATAGATTCATATCTCTAATAACCTAAGATCTAGTTATTATGAAGAATGTGAATGTAATTTTAAGTCATTATTATCATTTCTTTATTGTGTAGAGAACTTGGTATAACCACTTTTGGTACATGAAAATTTTCAGACTTGAGGCCATTCAACTTCTACTTGTTCGTTCTATAATATCTCTCAAGTTTTATTCTATTATTCCAATAATTTATTTTGTACAATTTTCTTAATTTCTATTATGTTAGTATAGTTACCTTTAGGTTATTTTTAATTTGATCTCATAAATGTATTTGAAGTGTTTCTTCCTCAATTCTTTTTTATTCAAATCCAAATGATCCTTTGAATGGAAATATTTCAACTTTAATGGTGTGTGATAGGTAAGTCTATGGTAAACAATGAAACGTAATATCTTTGTTTTGCTCATGTATATAATCTACTACCTATCAATATAAAATTCAAGGTCATGATTCATATTATCATGTGCGTTATAGACATTTTTGGGCCCTACAACCCCAAGCATGAAATGTCCATAAACCAAGGGCTCCTAAGTCCCTAAAAGTGTTGTTCTAACCCCTAAAGGAACAAGGTCAACAGATTACAGCTTCTCCCGGAAGTTCTCCATGAGAAACTGCTCAGAAATGGTCAAAACATGATCATTGCAGCTGCTCCACTGGCTAAGTGCATTGCATCTCACCCAAATACACTGTGAGGGTGCATTGCATTTCAAAAGTCCCTTCTATGGGGTGCGATGGGCGATAAATGACAAATGGCAGTGTCATTCCGCGAGGTGGAGAGGCAATGGAAGCTTCCAAAATCTTCTCCTGTGACACTTGCCTCACTGAATTCGACCAAGGATGAGTAAGAGGCCATCAGTCTCCAAGTGGAAGCAATAACTATCATAGAGAAGACACTAATAAAATCACAAGCTGACTCATCCCCCTTACAGATATCTATATATGGATCCCTCATCCCAGAGATCCAGAGGCTGTAATTTTGCATATTGTAAGGAATTGTTGTTGGTTTCTTGAGACAAACATCAGATTGTAGGGTGATCTAAGCTTTGTTTGAGGTGAAAAAGGGCTTCTTTGCTGGGAGGATGATGCTGGGTCAGAAAAACTGGTTGTAACTCCTCTTGGCTCTTTTCTTGTTTATCAATAAAAGCTATTCAAGTTTTCCTCCATGCTTTTGTGTCAATGATGCTTGCTACATTTGTATGGTCAATTTACATCTGATCCTAGATTGTTTATAATTATAGATCCATGTCTTTGTATAGTGCTATGCTTCTGTGATCTTACAGGTACTTTGTGAAGCTGGGCGTGCAAGGGAGCAGGTAGTTGAGGACTATCAAAGAAGAGAGGGATCAAATTAGGAGATTAGCGCAAGACAGAGGTTGGTCTTTCTGTTCCTCTCTATCTGTAATTCATAAAGGAAAAACGAAAGTAGCTTTTCTCTGTTTGTTTCTAAGGAAGTTGTCACACCTTAGTGGGATAGAGCAGTTCTATATAGACACTTTTCCCTGTAACAAAATGGCGACTCCGCTGGGGATCTAATTAGTTTGTTTGTTTATCATTCTTTGTTGTTTGTTTCATAAACTTACAAGTGGCATTCGAACTGCATTTGCCATAACAAATGCAAAGTAGATAACTGCTACTTCAATCCATCTATTGGATCTGTTTATGATTTAAACAACTGATTCACAAACTATCTGATTGCCCTTGTGATAGCTCTTACATCCTCCTTAGATCTATCCATGATTGTTGCATTACTAATTGCTTTTTTGCTCGGCGAAAACCCAAGAACTGAACTGCAAACTGTGACCCGGAACCCGAATAGAGTCTCGTTTCTGGCCCAGCGTAGGTACTGTTCAGAGATTCTGAATTTCAGCGCACTTTCCAAGTGGACAACCTACGCTGCATTTCAGATTCTCTGTGTTACAGGTGCACTGATCAGACTAGCTCTGTGCAGTTGTGGCTTCTGTGGTTCATTCTTTCCAGTTCTATTCCTGAATTTTGCTGCCTGTGATCAGTATACGTCTATTTGAAACCCCTTTTCCTTGTTGTTATTCCGCCTCCTTTGTACAAAAGAACTGTAGATGTTTTTGTGTGTTTGTTGAGTCATTTACAGTTCTCCTTTGCAAAAGTAACGTAATCGTACTGTCGTCCTTTGATTTGAAACTGTCGCAAGAGTCGATTTCAATCGTAGGAAAGAATTTGATTGCTGTTGATGGTTGATTATCCTGTTACTATTTCTTTTGGTCTGAATTTGTAATTTTCTAGTGTCGAGAACAAGTATTCAGTTCAAAATCGTAAAGTGTTGTGATCATCCCCATTTTTTGATTTCGAAAAGAAACTTGTTAATATTTGTCGCTTGAAAAGAAATTCAGATTTGTACATCAACTTTGCTTTTAGCATTCATATACTAATAAGGTCGAAAAACAAATACATGCATGTGCATTTGCATATAGACAGTCTGATTGGCTTGATTTAGGAAAGTGCATTTTAGAGGGTGCTCTTTGCTCTTTGTGAAAAGATTCTGTCTTTCTTTTCCCTAGTAGCTAGGATTTTCATTGCATAAAGGAGATAAAAAGTTTGTTTATCATCTTAGATTGCATTTTAGGAATTACATCTACATCTCGTGGTGAACCCGAAAGACAAACTTCATAAACAAGATCAACTTAAAATAAATTCAATGAATCTAACAACGCTTTGGAACTTAACGCACAGCATTTAGAAGTCTAGGCTAGAGACGTATTCCGGCATCGTAAAGCCTGGTAACTGTTGTTCTCACTGATGGTTGGGTGATTCCTCCACTTTGAGATGATAAGTGCCAGTACGGACTTGTGCTCCCACGTACTGTCGAGTATATTTTGGGAGACCCTAATAGGCTTAATCCTTTATCCATAGGAAGTCGTGTCTGTTGCCCTATCGATCGCAATGCACTGAACACAGCATTCGGGAAGATTGACTGTCGTACCGTAAAAAGTATTCTATAGTTTTGCGATTGGTTTGGTAATCCCTCTACCTAGATTTCCAGAGCAGTCCCTTTTGTTCCTTTTCAGACTCCTTAAAGGAAAAGGTCCATCTGAGCACTTATCACTTCAGGCTCACTAAAAATCGAAGGAGACTAGAGTCATCTTTTGTTTTTTCTCGACTCTTAAAAATTGAAAAAACAAGTTGTGTCAAAGCATCTAAAATTTATTTTAAACGGAATATTCATTACCCTTTCCTACGTTGATCTTGGGTTGAGAAAATGGAATCCACCAACCAAGGAATTCCCCTTGAAGGAAATCCTAGTCCCTTCTGCTCTTGGGGAGATGTTGGTGCACCCCATATGGCCACATTGTCGCTTCCAGGACTGACAATTGGTTTGCCTATATGGCTCTTCTCAACCTCTGTCATTCAGAACACCACAATTCCTGAACAATCAAATCAGCAACTAGACGAGTCCAGAGTTACCCACCAACCTTCTACTTCCTCTAATTCTTCCTCTCCTCCTTCCTCTTCGCTTGATGGGGCTGGTAAAGCCAAAAATCAAGTACCTAAGGAGAAGAAGGAAAAGAAGAAGAAGGAGCCAAAAGCGAATGGGGGCAAACGAGTGTCGTCTAGCGAAAATCCACACACTGCACTGACCAGACCTAAATCGCCATGTGTCATTTGCAAAGGAGACCACTATCACAGAGATTGTCCTTGTATCCCTCGGATCTTAAGGGACTGGTCTCTTCGTTTGCACAATCCGGTGTCGTCAACCTCTGATGATCATGTTGAAAACACATCGTCGACTAGTTAAAGTGAAGCCCCAGGACAAAAAGGAAAATATAGATTTCCTTGTAAATTGTGCGAAGGCAATCATGCCATCCACCATTGTCCCTTCTTAGACGAAGCTAAAAGAGTTTTGGACGATCGTCTGGTTTCACCGTTACGACTTCCTCCTGGATATAAAAAACTCTTGCCGAGTCCGTCACTAGTTGAAAATCCGGCTGGCCCGCTTAGGTGGTCGGCCGAAGCATCTATCATTGAAGATAAACCATCTGAACCCATACCAGACGAAAGTCAAAAGGTCGAGGCGGCAGTTGACCCGGTCTTGCCTTCAGAGGTTCCATCTTCAGATGATACAGTCACCGAAGAGAACAAGGATGACACCGTCCAAATTATTTTCATAAGCACAGACTCCAACGAACATGGGGGAAATTTACCCATTCCTTTACCGTAGGAAGGAAGTTCATCAGAGTCGTACCCAGTCATCTATTCGGTCCCACCTCCAAGCAACCTAGTTGTCTCCTTCGACTGGAATCAACTAGGCAGACCCCGTTTACCAGCTAGTGTACCATTCCGAATTATTGTTCAAATATATAGAATGGTTATGGCTGGTACCATCATAGATGAGGGGGCTTCTGTGAGTATCCTTTCCTCAACTGCTTGGAAAGCGCTTGGTTCGCCATCGCTTTCGCCTGACATGAGAAATCTAACAGGCTTTGATAAAGGAACCAGTCGACCATTAGGGATCCTTCCCAATGTGCCCATAACATTGAGAGGGAAAATTGTTCACATGAACGTAATGGTAGTTAAAGGACCCCTAGATTACAATCTACTCCTTGGACGAGACTATATTTATTGCATGGGAGCAATTGTCTCCTCACTCTTTAGAGTAATGTGTTTTCCGCACGAAGGAAGAGTGGTCAAGCTCGTAGACCAGCTTTCATTTCCCAGATCATATAGAGCAAATAGTCATATACCATCCCTAAATGGTCTTTTCACGCAAGAAATGTCTCAATCTCCAGTCCGTCCACCCGATGAGTGCGAGTGATTCAAGGGGACATGACTGAAACCCAGGGGGCATGCACCCTAGTCTGATTCGGCAGGAAAACATCGGGTATAGGGTAGGTTTCCGCGAGAGTATATGACCTCCGTACTCCCGTCCGTGATTGAAAGAGGGAGTTGGACTGGAATAAGATCCTCTTGTCAAAGTTATGTGAGTTGGCGGGCATCGCCGCTCACCTTTGTTTATCTCGGTAGACATCGCCGAAGAAGTGTTTTGTTTACGCCGTAAATAGAACAATTTTTTGTAACCTGTAAGAGGTAGGCCTCTCTCGGTAAAACAAATGTTTTAACGGAATAAAGAAGGGGTAACCTTGAAACTCTGTTTTATACCTGGGGGCATGCAAACCTTTTGGAGTGCAAGCAAAGAGCGATCGTTTATCTGTTTTTTGGATTGGTCGTTTCCTAACTTGCATAAAGAAAGGATGTGGGGCAAAACTCTAAAAGTTGTCGTTTTATATGAGACATTCTTATCACACGACTGGATTAATCGAGCCGTTTTAGCACATAGTTCAAGCTCGTTAAAAAATAAACATAAGACATGAGAAAATGTTTCCCCCCGCGTTTAAGCTCGTTAAAAAATGAACTATTCCCTGGTAAATAACCACCGTGAATGTAGTACTTCAGCCATTAAAGCCTTGGTCGTGTTTGCACCGTCACCTCCACTTTTTCATTGGCTGATCATTCACCTCCATTTGATTGTTTACCCATTTTGAGGAACAGCTGCGAAGAGTGATCTCACTAGCCATCCTTGTGACACTGTCGTGATTGGAAAATTCCAAACCTTACCTGGAATCAACTGCTACCCATATTATCACTCGTTCCTCAAAAGACGAGTCTCCTTTAAGCTCTTTTCAACTGACTCGTAAAATATGAAAAGATTGTCGAGCCATTGGCCTCTCCAGCTCGTTAAAGGGACAGGAAGTGCTATCCCTCCTCTAGATTTTAATATTTTTGGACCTGAGGGATTATTACACAAAACGATCGAGCGCTTGTTTTCTTCGGCTTGTTAAAAATATCGAAAATTCATCCCTTCTGTATTGTTTTATACTTTTTCGAACTTAAGGGATTAGATGACGAAAAAGGAATTTTGGAGTTACCTTTATGTTCCTTTTCAAACTCTCTAAAATTGAAAAGGACCGAGTTATCTTTGTCGTTAAACTCGTTAAAAGTATAATAGCGACAAACTTGTCTATAGACGAGAACGAGTTTCACTATCGCTGGGCTCGTTAAAACATAGCGATGGGTTTGCCCGAAGGGCAAATTATAGAACAAGCATATGTTATCCTCCTCAAGCTTGACAAAAATAAAGAGGTACTGGTCAGCAATGACTGGGGAAAATTGGGAAGAAAACTTGAAGAAACTTTGTTGGTAGCAAGTCGCTCTTGAACATGACACTTTCACTCCGTGTCCGAGTCGGGTTGGGTTGTTTCATTCACCGGTCACATCACCATGGTCATGCCATACCATCCACATTTGGGGTTAATGCTACCAATCCATCACATCAGTGTCGCCGATATGTTCAAGAGAAGTCATTCAGAGAATTCACCTGTGTCTCACCCACTACCATACATTATACTCCATTCCTTCATGACCGCCACCCTAAACCTTATATCACCAGATCGTTTTCACCTCCATTAAAATCATTTGCTCCGTTCCATGTCATTGATGTAGGATTCATTAAGGCCCTCCGATGACGGATCACTTCTTGTCGACATCAGCTCATTATCCAAGAAGTTGATCTAGGAACACCCCATTCAGTACTTTGAAGCTTGCATGCCTCAATGGAAAGTTTCTCACTTCCAGCGATAGGTTTACATCAATGGCCTTCGACCGAAAGATTTTGTGTGGTGTTCGACACCAAGTCCTTTATTCACACCACGTGAATTGTACTGCAGTACCTTGAGGGTCATTATCATTATTGGTGATTCCTCTCATGCTTGTTAACAGTTTACATCATTGACTGGTAATCAAGCGATGTCTTTCCATGTTCGACTTCAGAACATTTCTCACATGGATCGACTTGTACTTTGAGTGAAGATCGAATGAGATTGAAGACCCCAGATCTAGTTTCATCCATCCGGGCTGCGATATATATTCATGGAAATAAAGACATTAAATGTACATCATTGCTGCACAGATAATCATCCACTCAAAAGGATGATGGCTCTATCAGAATCATCAGTCTACACTCAGACGATTGTTTGTCCTATGTACATGAAAATGAATTTATAAAGCTGAGCATGGGAATGCCTGCCTCAGCTAGATCATGAAAATATTATGAAGATAATGTATTGTATTGTATCTTATTACAGGTCTCCTCTCAGCATTGAAAGAACTTCAGATCCTCATAATAAAGCATTTCACCCGAGATCAAAAGATTAACGACCTCATGCTTTAGGGGGCAACTGTTATAGACATTTTTGGCCCCTACAACCCCAAGCATGAAATTTCCATAAACCAAGGGCTCCTAAGTCCCTAAAAGTGTTGTTCTAACCCCTAAAGGAACAAGGTCAATAGATTACAGCTTCTCCCAGAAGTTCTCCATGAGAAACTGCTCAGAATTGGTCAAAACAGGATCATTGCAGCTGCTCCACTGGCTAAGTGCGTTGCATCTCACCCAAATACACTGTGAGGGTGCGTTGCATTTCAAAAGTCCCTTCTGTGGGGTATGATGGGCGAGAAATGACAAATGGCATTGTCATTCCGCGAGGTGTAGAGGTAATGGAAGCTTCCAGAATCTTCTCCTATGACACTTGCCTCCCTTATGGTTTTGTGATGTTTGGGCGTGATGTGGAACAATTGTTTGATGGGTTGAGGTGGATGGCTTCTAGAAGCCCTAGATGGTTTTGGATTTATGTGTTCTATGAGATCCCCTATTCCTCCTTGTAATATGGCACGAGGGTGAATCGCTGAAGAGAGATTTCGCTCAACCATTTTATGGTCGGGTGGAACATGGAAGTCCCATCCCAGGTTTGGATTTTGCATCATCAATATGAGGTTATTTCTCCTTGTATTTCTATGACTATTATACTGGTTTATTTGTGGATCATATGGTTGTTCTTTCCTTAGTATATTTTGCTACTATATTGGTTATGTATATATTTTATGACAGTAGCTATGTATGTATCTCATCATGTTTCTACTTGTAAATGAATGAAAAATGTATCTATGACCTAATGGATGAAATGGCAGTTAATGTGTTGAGGCATCAATGCTTCTTAGATATTCTCGGCTAATTATGAGACCCCTATGCTTAGATATGTTATTTACTCTTGTATATTACATATTCGTGATATGTTTGATGAAATTCTTGTCATAGCTAATAGGATTCTAGTAAAGGTCTTGTTCAATTAATTGTATTTTTACTGTCATTTCCCTGTTATCTTACTGTTCTAAAGGTGTCATTCAATTATGAGTAGTGACCTAGGCTCTGGGCCTAAAAAAGTGGCTCAAATCTTGCTGACGCTAGCACAAAACTGAGAAAAATAGTCCCTAGACACTAGCATGCCTTGTCATGGGAGTGTCCAGAGCCTCTTGGATGCTGGCAGTCCTATAGCATGGGAATGTCCGGGGTTCAAGTGGACCAAAATCTTGTGGGACCTAGGGGCTGGTTGGCAGAAAGGTTGCAATGGTTCCTGAGGGTCCTAATGTTGATGTTGAAGGTATGTATGGCTCATTTCGATTGGTTCCACTAGCTTAACATAACTTAGGAGGTCAAATAATATCATAATAGCCTCTTGTCACATGTTTACCCCAGTTGGTTGGTTACTTGGGTAGATGTGGGAGGAGGTTATTATAGAGTGGTATCAAAGCAGGTTACGCTCTCTTTGGGTCATTTTTTATACCATAGAGGGGTATCAAAGCATGGTTCACCCCTCGGACTGGATGGGTGGTGTGTTTATCATGCATTCATGTCAGTTACGTAGGTGTTCCTTACGCTTGTAGTCCATGTGCTTGTTGCATTTGAATGGTGTTGATCATGGTTTTAGTGATGTCGCCATGTGAATGTTGATGGTGTTGTTTTGGAATGTATCATCATGAGTGCATGGATGTATATGCATTTGTTATGCATGTAAGTGTATATATGTTGTTATGCATGCATTGTCATGGTTATGTTTATGCATGTATGGTAGGTTGGACATGCATTGTGAGGTCGTTGCATGCAATTAGGTCATCATCATGATATTTGTTTGTTATGATGTTGATATGTTGGATGAGATATATCACGAGATGCAAATCATTAAAGTGAAGTTGCAGCATTGGACCTCGAGGCAAGAACATTTCATCATACAAGTTTGTATGTTGGGCATGTAGGTATATATGTTAAGGATTGTTATGTGCATTATGGCTATGTGCATGTCTCTCATTCTATGGATGTTATGGTTACATACATGATAGATGCTAGTTGATTAGTATAGTCATATGCACATGTGTCATATAGTCATGAATGATAGTAACCTCTGATTGTATGCATTGCTATTTTTGTTTTATGTTAGATAACTTGATGATTATGCTATATGTTGTTGATGAGTATGTTATAGGCCAACTTGTTGTTATTATATGATAGCTATCTTGATGATTAGGTTATATGTTGTTGATGAACATGATATATAACTTGTTGTTGTTATATGATAGTTAGCTTGATGATTAGGTTATATGTTGCTGATGAGCATGATAAATAACTTGTTGTTTTTATATGATAGTAACTTGATGATTAAGGTTATTACATTAAGATATTGATGTTATATATGCCATAGTAATTTGGATAGGTCTATACAAATATTTATGGTTATGACATTCTGGTATGAGTTAATATGTTGTGATATTATGTCATACTAATATAAACTGACTGTGCAGATGTGATTATTATGTATGAATGATAATTGTTTGTGAGCTTATGATGTGAACATGTTAGTGAGCTACTTTTATGGCTATTATGATCTTATTTGTGTTTGAGTTGGCGTCTTGTGAAGTTATATTGTGATAACTAGATTTATTGTGCAGACAAGATAGCCTCCCCTGAGATACATTAAGGTATGAGCTTGCTTATGTGGTCTACTTTGTTCTTGACTATTTGATTATGTCATCTAGTTGATTAATTTAGCATGTTATGTTTGCAAGTTGGTTGGATGTTTGATGAATTTCATAATATGAGTATGTGTTCAAATGATCTTCTTTTAAGATGATTGTACTAACACATATGTGTTGAGACAATTGATATGTACTTGAGTGTAGTAGGTGGTAGTTGTAGCATTATGTCTAATGACTATGAGTTGACTATGGATTATGACATGATTGTTAGTGTTGGTAAAGGTTGATTTCAAATTGATAGATATGGTTGTCTTGATATTTGGAACATGTGGTTGACATGTGTAAACAGTTGCGAGAAATATGCTTGGCATTAACTTGACAAGGTAATAGTTGATGTGTTATATAACTAATAGTTGGGTGATGTGACAGTGCATAGTAAGTGTTGAGCCTCAAACCTGCACTTCTTTACACATCCTCTCAGCCTCCTTTTCCTATTCATTTCCTTCTTTTTCCACTCATTCCCTCCATCAAATTGCTCAAATCATTGTATTTTAGGACTTTTTACATGGTTTGCTAATTATGCTAATGACTGTTGTTGGTTTAGAATTGGTTCAAAGTGCTGCGTTTCCGCGGCTCACACAGGGTTTCTGCAGCTGATCCCGGTTTCCGCAGCCAACCCCGGATTCCGCAGCTGTTTTATTAAATGATATGTTCCAGGTGTGCTCCGGGAAGAAGAGCCACATGGGCAAGTTCGTGGAACCAAGGACATGGTGTGTGTCCTTCCAGCTCACCCAAACCGGTCATAAAAACCCGTGGTCAACGAGGAGGCAAATACGGTCAACAGAAGTCATTGGCGGTGGCACGACTCTGCGTGTTCTGTTTTGGAGCACGTGAAGAACAGGTGGCATCTTCCTCAGCCACGAAGACAGTGGGAAACATGAATCCAACAGCAGATTGAATGCCCACAACGACCGTTGCCTAAATCCGAGGACGCAGCAAGATTACGTGTTTTTACACAGCTGCTTGAATAGATTAGTTTTCGTTAAGCTAGTTTTCTTTCCTCTGTTATAAATAAAGCGTCTTTGAACGCTGGATAGTTAGTCATTGTTGTAATTGCTTTGTAATTTTGAGCTCCCCACTGTACTTTTACATTTGCTGTCAATACATGAGAAGACTGTTTTACACTTAAGGGTATAACTGCTCCTTGAACCGACTGAAGTAGGCAGAGGGCCCCTGTTTGCTGAAGCCCTATATAGTAATCTTTAATTTCTTGCATTTCTCTTTCTTGTTTCATGTATAATAGCTGTACAGATGTCTTTTAATTGCTGCGTTTTTATTTCTTTTCAACATGTATATTAGCTGTACATAAACTTTGAATTCTGCTGATTTAGATTTCTGCACTTTTGTTCATGACTGATCAGTGTGTTATGCAGGTTTCCTAGGCAAGCCCGGGACAGTTTTCTTTCTTTTCTTTTCATAACTAGTGGCATGCGTGATCGTCTTGTCTATGTTGCTGACATTCATTGTTTTGCAGTTTTGATTTTCCTTACTGTCATTTCTTTAACTTGCAAATTTACTTTCTGCTCTTAGATATCAAGTTGTTCATCTATTTATGGTTCCTTTTCCATAATCAAATAACTTTATTGGGAGCCAAAATATCACTTAGTATAACTTGATTTAGTTTTCTTTAGAACTCACATTACTTGACTTATTCATAACTGTTTCTCACATGATAAATTCAGCTGAAAGGCAAAAAGGTTAAGAGGAAGTTAAAGTGTTGTGACTAGTCTCTTTTATGTAGTTTCACTTAGATTTCACATTGCTTAACATTTCATGATGTCTTTTCATAGAGAAGATTAAGATTGAAGAGTTGAAATAGTGTGAGATAGTTGTCTTTTCTTTTAGTAGGATTTAATATAGATTTCATTTTCATTTTCAATCAGCAACAGAGATATTGGGCCGATGTCATTAGTCCTTTACTTGATGTCTTTATTTTCCTTTAAGAGTTGATTTTATTGCAGTTGTTGTTCAAAGCTTTCTTGTAGAATACTTTTCAAGTTTTGAGAAATCATTTAGAGATCACCACAATCATCCACATTTCACTTGCTTTATTACTTCCATCACATCACAGTAGGAAAGATACATTCGAAAACAAACTTAAAAAGCTAAAAACGACAAAAGATTAAGAAAACGGTTATCTAAGTACATATAGTACACCTCACTTCATCAGCTTACGAGCCCCGGGTTGACATTTAAAAGTTGCAATTTAGACATCACTAAATTGACCAAACATTTTGGCGCTGTTGCCGGGGAAGTGAAATTAGGTAGCCAAATTCTTAAAAAAAAAAAAAAACAAGAAAATTTCAAGGAAGGAAAATTGATAACCTCTCAAAGTATGCTCTCCTCTTGCACCTAGAGTGATCTGGAGGATCAGAAAAGAGAAAGTTATTAGTTTAATAGTTTCTTGAGTATGCTCTCTTCTTGCACCTAGAGTGACCTGGAAGATCAGAAAGGGAGTTATTAGCCAGACTTGAAGAAAAAATAAAAAAATGACATGCATAGAGCAAGAGATTCTAGGGGAAGGTTTTTAGCTAGAGCCAAGAGTTCGATTTTTACAAGTCCATCTACTTCAAGGAATAGACAAGAGACACCTCCCTCATCTCCAACTTACACTCCTAGCCCTAGGATTCCTGGAATTCAAGAGGCAGGAGTTGACTCTCCCATACCTTCCATCGAATCTGAATTAGAAGGAGATCCTTTCCTTTCTTCTACAGAGAGACAAATTGTAATTGAAGAAGTAGAATCATCTGAAGAAGAGGGAGAAATTCCTCCTCATACACCTTTAGTAGAAGAACCAGAAGACTCTGAAGTCTCCAGGGAAACTACCATGACAGAGGAAGGAGCAACTGGATTTGGTAGAGGTAGAGGTAGAGGAGGAGGAGGAAACAATGGAGGAGGTAGACGTAACATTGGAGGAAATAGGGATGGGGATAACTCATTCGGGTTTCCTATAGTTGATGAGGACTCCCGAGCCACAATGAAAAACATCTCACCATCTGTCCTCCCAAACTTTCATGGGTTTAGGAATGAGAACCCTGAAACATTTCTATTTGAGTTTGAGGTAGTGTGTCGAACTTATGATTATCTGGATGACTCTCAAAAACTCAAACTGTTTCCTTCAACATTGAAAGGAGCAGCCTTGAAATGGTTCATGGGATTACTCACTCAATCCATTAGTTCTTGGAATGATATGAAACAGGCATTTTTGGATAGGTACCTGGACTATTGTATGCCCACCAATCACAAGGATGAGGTATTCAAAATGATGCAGAAAGAAGATGAAAACTTGGAGGAATTACTTGAAAGATTTCAATATAATCTGAAAAGAGCAAAAATGAGTAACTTGGATGAGGAGACCTTGAAAGCCATTTTACTAAAAGCCATTAGAGATGAATGGATAGATCTTTTGAATATGATGGGAAAAGGAGATGTATCTCAACTTCCACTTTCTGACATAGCAGAATTATGTGTCCATCTCTCAAGGGGGAAATTTAAAACTCAAAAAGGGCCTAGAGATCCTTCTCTCATCAGAGCAAACAAATCTGCAACTGGATCAGTAAGTAGGGTTGAGATTGGCAACATGCTTGATGAATTCAAAACTGATATCTTAGGGAGTCTTAGTGAGCAACTAGACACCCTTAAGATTCACAATAAGCAGAAAGCAGAAGTTGAGGCTTTGGCCATCTTTTGCCCAAAGTGTAGGAAGAAACATGCTCTAAGGGAATGTCCCTTGGATGCAAAAGTTGTAGAAACATGTGTAATTTGTTTAGAGAATCATGAGACCAAGGATTGTCCTTCAATTCCTGGGCTCAAAGCTGTCTTTCAAGAAGATCCAAATACAATCGAATCTCTCTGTTTTGTTGCAAGGAGACCTTGGCAGGGGCAACAAAATCAAGGTTTTAGCAACTCTATGAATTTTCAACCCCAACCAAATTGGAATCCTTGGCAACAACCTTGGTCCCAACCTCAAAATCCTTTTCAATCTTGGGTACAAGGTATGAAAAATCCTTATGGGAGATTTGCTCAATTTTACCAATATCCTCCATCTTTTCAAAACCAACAAGCTCCACAACTTCCAAATCAAAATCCACAACTATCATTGCCATTTCCACAACAACAACAACCTTCTCAACAGAATCCAAACTCTCAACTCTTGCTTCCATTTCAACAGAAGTCAAATCAACTTCCTTCTCAGCCATTGCCAAACCTCAATAATAAAAACCCTCAAAATGCCTACATGATGGAATGACAATTATTTCCTACCTATATGATTGTTCCTCTCAATGAAATACAACTCAGATCAGGTAGGGTCTTAGATAAACCTTCTATAAATGCTCAAAAGCAAAGCATTTTTGAGGAAGAGTCTCTTGAAGCCAATAAGGGTTCTGAAGCATCTCTTCAAAACCCAAACACTCAAAAAGAAAAAGAAAAAGAATTAACCCCCACAACTCCCATAGTTGAGCAACCTGCATCTTTATCCACACCTCCTTTTCCTGAAAGATTACAAATTGACAAAGGAGTGGAAAAACAAATTTGGTTGCCTGACTATAATTTTCTAGATGAATTGAAGAATGTTGTATCAAGATTCCCTTGTTACAAGCCATTAAAGAGATTCCTATTCTAGCAAAAACAATAAAGGAGTTGAGTTTTAAAAGACCAGGAAGGAAACCAAGAGATACCAGAAGGATCCACTTGGTAGGAAAAATTGCAGATATCATGATGGGAAAAATTACTATGCAGAAATATGTAGATCCCGGTAGTCCAATTGTCAAAACACATATCAATGGGGTAGAAATACCAAATACTTTGATTGATTTAGGGGCTGCTATCAACATCATGAGTAGACAGACTATGGAACAGCTAAAACTTCCTAATCTTGTTTTTACACCCACCTTATTGCAACTTGCAGATCGATCAATTATTAAACCAGATGGTGTATTAGAAGACATTCCAGTCTCCCTAGACTCTTGGGAATATCCAGTGGATTTCATGATTTTAACTCCCAAGAGTAATCTAGGAGGACATCCTCTTATTTTAGGAAGACCTTGGCTAGCCACAGCTGATGCTTTCATAAGTTGTAGGTCTGGGGATATGTATATTTCTGATGGTAATTCGACAAAGAAGTTTAATCTGTATCCTCCAGCAAAAGCAATTACAGAAATAGGAGATAATGAGTGGGTTGATGATGAAGATACTATACAACCTGTCTTTACCATTTCTGAGATTAGTGAAGATAATCAAATTCTGAACACATTAGAAAATTTTGAACCATCTTCAGAATATGACCACACACAATTTCATTTGGATTCTGACATTGAGTGTCTATCATCTAGACAAATGTCTCTTTTCTCTATGGAAGAGTTTGGTAGTTCTGCTATTGAGATTTTTCGAGGAAAAAAATTGAATATCAACAGAAACTTGGAAAAATCACAACAGGGAAAGCTAACCAAAATCTTGCAAAAACATTCTATTGCATTTGCATGGGAGTATACTGATATGAAAGGTATTGACCCTAAGACTTGCATTCATCATATCTACATTGAGGAAAATAGTAGACCAATCAGACAACCTCAAAGAAGGATGAATCCAAACCTTAGGGAGATAGTGAAAGAAGAGCTCCAAAAGTTACTTAATGTAAACTTCATTTACCCCATTTCAAATAGCCGGTGGGTTTCTCCTTTGGTTATAGTACCTAAAAAGAATGGTAAATGGAGGGTTTGCATTGATTACAGGGAATTGAACAAAGCAACTTTGAAGGATCACTTTCCTTTGCCCTTTATTGATCAAGTATTAGATACTTTAGCAGGCAAAAAGTATTTCTCATTTTTGGATGGTTTTAGTGGTTACAATCAGATTCAGGTAGCACCTGAAGATCAGGACAAGACCACATTTACCTGTCCATGGTGGACTTTTGCTTATCGAGTACTTCCTTTTGGATTATGTAATGCACCCGCAACATTTCAAAGGGCAATACTAGGAATCTTTTCTGATCTAATTCATGATTGTGTGGAGGTCTATATGGATGATTTTACAGTTTATGGTAATTCATTTGAAGAGGCATTAGAAAATTTGGAAAAAGTCCTTATAAGATGTAAAGAAACAAATCTTTCATTAAGTCATAAAAAATGCTTTATGATGTTTACTGAAGGGATTGTTTTAGGACATCATATTTCAGGAGATGGAATTAAAGTTGATAGATCAAAAGTTGAAGTCATCTCCAAGTTACCTATTCCAAATTGTCAGAAAGATGTTAGAAGTTTTCTTGGATTTACTGGATATTATAGAAGATTTATTGAAAACTTCACTAAGATAGCATCTCCACTTTTCAAATTACTTACAAAAGACTGTGAATTCAAGTGCGATCTTGACTGTCAATCTGCATTTGAAACTTTGAAAACAAGAATATCTGAAGCACCCATTTTGAGAGGGCCAAATTGGAAACTTCCTTTCCATATTTCTACAGATGCTTCAGATACAGCTCTAGGAGCTGTGTTGAGTCAAAAGGATTTAGTTCCTTATGCCATTTACTACACCAGTAAAAATTTGACTCCTACTGAGTTAAATTATACTGTGACTGAAAAAGAGTTCTTAGCCGTTGTTCATGCAATCAACAAGTTTAGACACTATATAACTGGCTATGAAACTTTTGTCCATACTGATCATTCTGCAATTAGATATCTCATGAACAAACCTGTTACTAATGGCAGAGTTACAAGATGGCTTTTACTTTTACAAGAATTCAATATTACTGTGTTAGATAGACCAGGAAAACAAAATACAGTAGTTGATTTCTTGTCTAGAATCCAAAATACTAACGAAGATTCTCCTGTAGAGGATAAGTTTCCAGATGAATATTTGTTTTCAGTAACTACTAAAACTCCTTGGTATACAGACATTGCTAACTATTTGGTTACAGGGAAGCTACCTCCACACTTATTTCCTAATGAGAAAAGGAAAATCATTCAGGAAAGTTCAAAGTATTCATGGATTTCTAATGAATTGTTCAAAACAGGGCTAGATTGTGTGATCAGAAGATGTGTTCGGGAAGATGAAATGCC
The DNA here is from genome assembly GCA_031772625.1 of Pinus tabuliformis. Classification (NCBI taxonomy): domain Eukaryota; kingdom Viridiplantae; phylum Streptophyta; class Pinopsida; order Pinales; family Pinaceae; genus Pinus; species Pinus tabuliformis. The sequence goes on along the minus strand of CM062814.1, from coordinate 501,617,020 downwards.
TGACATCCTTAAGGCATGTCATGATGAACCGTGTGGTGGAAACTTTGCTGACAAGAGGACGGCCTATAAAATCCTTTCTTTAGGATATTATTGGCCTTCTCTCTTCAAAGATGCAAAACAATATGTTAGAAGGTGTGACAGCTGCCAAAGAGTTGGGAGACCAACTCTTTCAAATGAAATGCCATTACAACCACAGGTACTCATCGAACCCTTTGAAAAATGGGCTTTAGATTTCGTTGGACCTATTAATCCACCATCTAGACAAAAGAAGTATATATTGGTTTGCACTGATTATGTTACTAAATGGGTAGAAGCAAAGGCATTGCCTTCTGCCACTGAAAATTCAGTTGTTCAATTTCTTTTTGAGGATATTTTTACTCGTTTTGGTGTCCCAAAAGAAATTGTGACAGATCACGGAAGTCAATTTACATCTAACTTGATGGAGAAGCTGATGGAAGAATACAAAATCAAGCACAGAAAATCTACTCCATACTATCCGCAAGAAAACGGTCAAGTGGAATCTACAAATAAAGTTCTTGAGAGCATCATCACCAAAACTGTTCATCTCCACAGAAGAGATTGGGCAGAAAGGCTTCCTGAAGTCTTATGGGCCTATAGAACTACATGGAGGAACACAACAGGACATTCTCCCTATGAACTTGTTTATGGGAAAGAAGTCTTGCTCCCCATTGAGTTTCAAGTCAAGACCTTCAAGATGGAAGTTCAGTTGGGGATGAATCTATCAGAAGCCCAAAATCACAGAATGGAGCAGCTGAATGAGCTAGATGAAATAAGACAAGATGCAATTTTAAGGACTGATCTAGTTTAGCACCAAAGAACTAAGTGGCATGACAGATATATCAAGGAGAAAAAGTTTCAAAAGGGAGATTGGGCATTACTATTTGATTCCAAGTTTAAAGACTTCAAAGGGAAATTTCAGACTCATTGGCTTGGACCATATGAGATTGATGAAGTCTTTAGCAATGGAGTAGTTCGAGTCAAGACTATTGATGAGCTTCAAACTCCTCTCATTGTGAATGGCCACCGATTGGAAATTTATCAAAAGCCACTCTCAAAAGAGGACTTTGTCAAAATATTTCAAGAAAATTCTGCAATGAGGCTGGTGGGGAAGAGTCCTTCTCCTCCATCAGCCTAGTCTTTGTTTCTTTCAGTTGAAAAAAAAAAAAAAAAAAAAGGAGAGAAAAAAAAAAAAGAAAAAAAAAATCTTTTGTATAAGCCTGAAAACCAATCATAGATTGGCAGTCTTATACAGAAAATGTAGAGTGAAAATCAGGGACACCTGACACTCTATATTTTCCAAAAAAATCTCTCTTCCTCTCCATCTTCACTCCACTTGTCATTTCCATCTTCATCTCCATCTCATCTTCATCACCATTCCACTTCACTCCACTTCACTTCCATCTCATTCCATTCATTTCATTCCATTCCATCAATAAAAGTCCCTCTCAGGACTATTTCATTCAGTTAGTTCTTTTTCTAACTATTTTATGCAGTTAAAGGGGTGTTGTCTCAGTTTCCACAGCTGGGAACTGTTTCCGCAGCTAACACCAGTTTCCGCAGCCAGAAACAATTTCTGCAGCCAGCACACTCTGTCTCTACAACCAGGATTACTCTGTTTTCAAAAATCACAGTCAGAGGTATCATCATCACCAAGGGCAGCAAGGATATGAGGCATCTGCAAGATCAGAAAGCAATAATGGGTCAGCAACCTTAATCAACAAATGGCAAACTTATGAAGGTATGATCAAAATCTTTTCCAAACAACAATTTAATGTCATTTTATGCATAGTTATTAAATCATGGAAAGAGCCACTAAATGCAATGATTCGGCAAGATCATCCCACTCCTCCTCCACGATAATGCTTCATCCACCTCATACCTTTCTAACGGTCCCCTAATCATCATTAATTCAAAACTTGAAACGGGGCTGCTCCTCCATTACTGGTCGTACCTCTGTGACGTAACCCAATGTACCACGGCTCTCCTTACCATCATTTCTGCAGCCAACGCTGAGACGTGTGCGTAAGCCACCCGACTCTAAAGGATTCGGTCGTTATTCCGTCCACTTATCACTCCATTTCCGCATGCATTGAACTCATTTCTCGTGTTTGTCTTCTACTCCCTCGTACTCACACCATTTCCACTCTCATTTCCGCTGCAAACTCCACAGCTCTGTTTCAAACCCCGATTACAGTTCTGCAATACGCCTTGCATTACGTTACGGAAACTCCACTTACAGCCGTAATCCACCTGTTTTTTTTTCCCGTGAGCATCCTCCTTGAGCACCCACACACAGTCAAAGCTTCAGCCAAAGTTGAGAGCCGAAGATGGGGAAGCTGCTTAGAGCTGAACCTGAGGGTCCGAAGTATTTAGAAGGGTATCCACAGACGAAGGAAGCATTAAAGAAAGCAAAGTGGTTGAAGTTTATTCAAAAATTCAGAAGGTATAATAAGGAGGTAACGAAAGCATTTGCTCGATCCTTCAATGGACACACCGTGGAAGTAGGGGACCTGAAATTCACAATAACAGAGAACATCATAGCAACAGCAACCAGTCTACCTCAGGAGGGAGAAAGATGGTTTAAGAACAGAGGGCTAGAAGATCAAGGATGGAAAGACATGCTTAAGAACCCAGGTATGGACACTTCAATATTCACTAAAGGAATTCCTGTGCATGTAATTAAGGAAGAATGGACTGCATTGTTATTACTCGTTCAAAAGTTTATCACATGTGAGGGCTGCTTTGGCACTATGTATATGTACCATACAAGGATAATGATGAATTTCATGGAAGGCCATGCCCTCAATTTACCCTACTTTCTGTTAGCAAGCCTAAAGAAAATGAGTTCCACTGTCCAAAAGCATGTAGGCCATATTGAACCCCACTTGTATCATCACGGGTTCATTAGAATTCTCATAGAAGAGCAATTGAAGAATAACAAGGATACATGGGAAAAGTTTCTAATCAGAAACCATTTCCAAGAGGTGACTGAAGCCTCTAGCAGTTCCCCTAGAATCCCAAAAAGAAGTAGGAGAAGAGAAAGAGATGTTGCAGCCCAAGATCCTCCTACAGTAGAAACTCAAGAAATTGATCAAGAAGAAGAGGAAGAGGGAGATAAAACCAAGAAACAGAAAAAGGATAAAGGGAAAATAATTGTTCAAGAATCATATCCATCACCTGAACCTTCAGTAGAAGAAGACTCTCAAACCTTGGCTGATAGACTAGCACAACTTCAAGATGCTGCCCTCTCGAAGAAGAAACAGAAAGAAAAACAGAGTGCCCAACAAAAGAGCACTAGTGCACAAGTAAGAAGAAGCAGTAGACTTAAAGAAAAAAATGAGTGTGACTAAAGAAAAACAATCACATTTCATTGATTTGGGAGAAGGTACACCTGAAAAGGCTCCAACTCAGCTTGACCTTGAGTCGAGTCCTCCACGTGTTGAGTCCACTCCTCCACATGAAGAGAGTCCCTTTTAGCCAGAACCTCAAACAGAATTTGATTTTGAACATAGCCCAAGAAGAACACCTGAAATTGACCCTGACCAGCGGGAGGTATACAATTATTTGGAGACCTTGGAGCAATCAGTTGTAGGTCCAAGCACTATATTGCCTCTTGATGAATAGGTCCAATCTTTAAAACAGGAGGTGTTTGAGCTAGAAGTCCTGAACCGGCATATTAAACAAGAAAACGAAGCATTGAAAGAACAAAGCAAGGTGGACAAAATTGTCCATGACAATACCACGCTTCACTTAGGACTCTGGCAAAAGAAGAATAGAAAATTGAAGAGAAAATGTAAGAAGCTAAGCAAGGCATTGATCAATTTGAAATTCAGGTGTTTAGTCAGAAAACCAAGGACAATTTTGGCAGCAAGGAGAAAGAGAAGAAGGCTAGATGTTTTGGCAGAAGCATCTGAGCACATGGATTGAAAAACAATGACAAAGTTTTGGTTGCATGAGTACATGCAACACCTTCACAGTGGGGGTATGTTGAGCCTCAAACCTGCACTTCTTTACACATCCTCTCAGCCTCCTTTTCCTATTCATTTCCTTCTTTTGCCACTCATTCCCTCCATCAAATTGCTCAAATCATTGTATTTTAGGACTTTTTACATGGTTTGCTAATTATGCTAATGACTGTTGTTGGTTTAGAATTTTGGTTCAAAGTGTTGCGTTTCCGCAGCTCACACAAGGTTTCCGCAGCTGATCTCGGTTTCTGCAGCCAACCCCGAATTCCGCAGCTGTTTTATTAAATGATATGTTCCAGGTGTCCTCCGGGAAGAAGAGCCACATGGGCAAGTTTGTGGAACCAAGGACATGGTGTGTGTCCTTCCAGCTCACCCAAACCGGTCATAAAAACCCGTGGTCAACGAGGAGGCAAATACGGTCAACAGAAGTCATTGGCGGTGGCACGGCTCTGCGTGTTCTGTTTTGGAGCACGTGAAGAACAGGTGGCATCTTCCTCAGCCACAAAGACAGTGGGAAACATGAATCCAACAATAGATTGAATGCTCACAACGACCGTTGCCTAAATCCGAGGACGCAGCAAGATTACGTGTTTTTACACAGCTGCTTGAATAACTTAGTTTTTGTTAAGTTAGTTTGCTTTCCTCTGTTATAAATAAAGCGTCTTTGAATGCTGGATAGTTAGTCGTTGTTGTAATCGCTTTGTAATTTTGAGCTCCCCACTGTACTTTTACATTTGCTGTCAATACATGAGAAGACTGTTTTACACTTAAGCGTATAACTGCTCCTTGAACCAGCTGAAGTAGGCAGAGGGCCCCTGTTTGCTGAAGCCCTGTATAGTAATCTTTAATTTCCTGCATTTCTCTTTCTTGTTTCATGTATAATAGCTATACAGATGTCTTTTAATTGCTGCGTTTTTATTTCTTTTCAACATGTATATTAGCTGTACATAAACTTTGAATTCTGCTGATTTACATTTCTGCACTTTTGTTCATGACTGATCAGTGTGTTATGCAGGTTTCTTAGGCAAGCCCGGGACAGTTTTCTTTCTTTTCTTTTCATAACTAGTGGCATGCGTGATCGTCTTGTCTATGTTGCTGACATTCATTGTTTTGCAGTTTTGATTTTCCTTACTGTCATTTCTTTAACTTGCAAATTTACTTTCTGCTCTTAGATATCAAGTTGTTCATCTATTTATGGTTCCTTTTCCATAATCAAATAACTTTATTGGGAGCCAAAATATCACTTAGTATAACTTGATTTAGTTTGCTTTAGAACTCACATTACTTGACTTATTCATAACTGTTTCTCACATGATAAATTCAGCTGAAAGGCAAAAAGGTTAAGAGGAAGTTAAAGTGTTGTGACTAGTCTCTTTTATGTAGTTTCACTTAGATTTCACATTGCTTAACATTTCATGATGTCTTTTCATAGAGAAGATTAATATTGAAGTGTTGAAATAGTGTGAGATAGTTGTCTTTTCTTTTAGTAGGATTTAATATAGATTTCATTTTCATTTTCAATCAGCAGCAGAGATACTGGGCCGATGTCATTAGTCCTTTACTTGATGTCTTTATTTTCCTTTAAGAGTTGATTTTATTGCAGTTGTTGTTCAAAGCTTTCTTGTAGAATACTTTTCAAGTTTTGAGAAATCATTTAGAGATCACCACAATCATCCACATTTCACTTGCTTTATTACTTCCATCACATCACAGTAGGAAAGATACATTCGAAAACAAACTTAAAAAGCTAAAAACGACAAAAGATTAAGAAACGGTTATCTAAGTACATATAGTACACCTCACTTCATCAGCTTACGAGCCCTGGGTTGACATTTAAAACTTGCAATTTAGACATCACTAAATTGACCAAACAGTAAGACTCTATTACAACAAGGTAAAAAGGTAAAAGAGAGGAATTGAGCAATAATTCCTTTAGCTATGTTTGGAAACCCTAATTCCAAACGAATGAGTGATTTGTATACAAGAAGCCTTATTAACCATGATTTTGTCTGACAATATGCAGGTATGTGCTATAGTCATGAACATGTATTTGACAGGTGTAACAACTGGTTCTAGTTATGGATGGATCTGTCAAAAGAATTGGAGTCCCTTGAGAGATGGTGTGGATTTTTTTAGTTGAAAAGTAGTGTGCTTGGCACAACAAGATAAGGTAACTGGTGTATTCTTATGTTTATTCAAGCACTAACAGTTATGTGTCTATGGTAGGGTGATTCAAGGAGTTGCATGGCAAGAGAGGTTACCATGGAATCTTGAAGAAGGATAAGGTTTAGCTTCCTCTTGGAAGCACTAGGAACCATGGGGATTGAGTCATGGAATTTGTAGTTAGCCTTGTGATTTTTGTCTTTGTGATTTGTTGTGCTTGATTTTGGTTTTGTTTGCATCCAGTGCATGATCATGCCAATTTGTTTATGGTGTCATATTGTTGTTGTTTTTCCATGGTTTTATTCTTCCTTGCTTCCTGGTATTTCCTTTTATTATTTTGACAGTCTTAGGAATTGATTGGCGAAGGAGGAAAGTTAATGGAGCTTGTAGAGAGCTAAATGAAACCTAGCAGGTAATGTAAGACCTAGATGAAGCTCGATACATGAGTAAGGGAAGTGGAAAGTAAGAATATGACAATCAGTTGGATTGGTTCGGTCCATCGGTGTAAATAGACAGTGGTAGTATAGTCATCAGAATAACAAGAAAGTTAAAGTGAATAGATGTGAGGCATCTGATTCCTTGGCTATGTTGGGAACAATTGTTCTCAATGTTGTGCATGATGTGCATGGATGAAGGGAGTTCTCTTAACCTTGACCTTATGATATCTGGTAATTATGTTTTCATCATGATTATGTTGATGTATATATATGTATACATGTACGTATGTATGTATTTATGTATGTATGTACGTATGTCATGTCTGACAGGAACATCATGGATCGTGACTGTTTTATGCTAATGTTTATATGTATATATGTGTATGTATGCATTTTGTTGTCTAACAAAATCATGATCGTTTTATGGTAGCATTTATGCTTATGTATCTATGTATCTATGTATCTATTTCATTGTCTGACATGGTTGTTAGGGATCATTCTTGTGAAGGAATGATTACTTATGTAGGTCAATGGAATGACGAGGTTTCTAGTCTTATGGGAATCAAGTGAGAAGAGTAGTCATGATGAATATATGAGGTCAATATCACATGGATATGAATTGATATTGTATGCTTGTATTATGCCTATGTTTATGTTATGATAGGTAACACTAAAGGATACACCAATGGAATGAAAACAATGTTCTTTGCAAATTTCTAAGATAATCATGGATGGCAGAAAGATATTGGAAGCAAGGTTGCTTGGTCAAGAGAGTGTGGTTTTGGATGTGTGGCACTACCGTTGTGCATATGTTGTATATGTTGTACATGTTGCATCTGTGATGTTGTGTGCAAGTGGTGTTGTGCATATATAGTGTGTGTACATGATGTTTATACAATGTTATGTACAGGGCGTATAGATAGTGTTGTGTGAATGTTGCATATGTAGTACTGGATATAGATGGTGCTATGTGCATATTGTACATATTGTACTGTGTGCATGATGGATATGCAACGTTGTATGCATATGGTGCTCGGTGCATGTTGGATATGTAGCGTTGTGTACAGATGATTTTATGTACATGTTGGATATGTAGTGTTATGTACACGTGATGTTGCATGCATGTTGTACATGTGGTGTTATGTACATATGGTGTTGTGTGCATGATTGTACAAGTGGCATTGTGTGCATATGGTATTATGTAATGTTGTACAATTTGTGCCATGTGGAGGTGGTGTTGTGTACATGTCATGCATGTGGTGTTGTGTACATGTGGTGTTGTGCACATGTCGTGCATGTGGTACTGTGTACATGTGGTATTGTGTACATGTTGTATAGGTGGTGCGGTGTACATGTTGCATTGTGTACACATTGTACAGGTAGTGTTGTGTACATGTGATGTTGTGCATACATTGTGCGGGGGGTGCTTTGTACAGGTGGTACTATGTACATGATGTACATATTATACTGGTGTACATGTGGTATTGTGCGCATGTCATACATGTTGTGTTATGGGCATGTGGTACTATGTATGTGCATTATGTAGTTGTGGTATCATGACATGTGTATTCGTTGTGTTGTACTCTTTGTAGTACATGTATTTGTGTTGTGTTGTACATCAGGTATAGATGTATGTATTGTGTTGTACATTGGGTGTAGGTGTATGTATTGTGTGCTGGTGTACACTGGATGTAGGCATATTTATTGTGTGGTGGTGTATACTGGATGTAGGCATATATATTATGTTTTGTTGTACACTGGGTGTAAATGTATGTTTGGTATGTCAGGTGTAGGTACATGTATTGCACAAGTTTGTATGTCGTTTTTTGTTGTATGTGTGTGATGATCACTATGTGTATGTGTACATGATTGAGGAGAAGGCACTGGGTGTTTTTCTGGTTTGGAAACCAATCCAGTTTGTGTACGAAATATCAACATTTTATTTCAGTTTTATTATGCATGTGATTTATGATTCTGGTATATGCTGATTACATGTGATCTATGATTTTGGTTTATGATGACAATATGTGATTCATGATTTTGATCTATGATGGTTATATTTTTAGCTAACCTGACATGATATTTTTATACATGTTCATTTGGTCAAAGATGCTAGTTTGACTTGTTGTGATAGGAAGTAAATAGGATTGCAAGTGTACCTTATTAACGAGCTACCAATGAGGAATGATTTGAATTTATTTCAATTTATTTTGAATCTAATGGAAATTATGTGCTTGGTATAGGAAAGCATAAAATTCCCAGTTGGGTGGTTGAAACTAATGACAAGAATTAGCAGCAACGTTAAAAGGAATTGGAAAATGCAATAGTATTCTGGTAAATTATTTGGGAGCAGGGCCATTGTGGGACACTGGTACCCAATAGCGTCCATTGATTGCCATGAGCATGCTATGACTGGTATGAGAGTTTTAAGGAAGGTATATGCCTTGGTTGTTGTATCTTACGATGTGAGGAAGCCTTGCCAAGGGATGGACTGTCTAGGATGGGGGTGCCAACAGAACTTGGAAGGTGAGTGACTACACATAAGTGGGTGACCGAATTTCCTAAGGGACTGTGTAGCAGAGAAGGAAGACCGAGGATTAATTTATTTTGGTCATTAGCATTACCAGATGGAATTAGATGCACATTGGGAGTGCACCCTGGAACAATGATCCAATAACTTTTCCCTGACAGGACAAGCAGTGTAGGATTGTAGCGCTAGACATTGGATGAAGCTTTGACTTTGACAGTGGATTCTGGACTTCCTAGGAAAGAGGTGAATCCTGGTATTACTTTGAGGGTGGAGATGTGAGCCTCTGGATTCCCTTGTTGTCAATGCAAGCATTGTATCATTTTATTTGCTGGTTGAGCAAATTTTCATATGTGTATATATGTATATTATTGTAAATGCTCTATTGAGCTGGATTTATAAAGATCCATAAATAGTATCGTTATTTTCTTTTGAAGAAAATTTTCTTAAGTATATAAGGTGGTTATCGTAAATACCATAATGAGTTGGGTTACAAATCTCTAGTAAACAGTATGATTATCATATTTCAGCAGTGGTCATTGTAAATACTTCAACGAGTTGTGTTATAAAGCTCCATGGGGAGTATGTTTTGTTTTCAACAGTCTTGTTGGTTATAGGTGTCATTGAACACCGAGGACTGTGTTCCCCCAACGGGGAGGGTTTTGTAACATCCATGGTGAAAATTCCATGTAAAAATATATATAAGGCCATGGTGATGGGACAATTATTCCAAGCTGAATGTTGGGCAAGACATCCTAGTGTGGGTGTTCATTTCGGTTAATATGGCTAAGGAAATGGCTAAGGCTTTGGAAAGGAAAAATCACATTTTTGGCACATTTATTAATGAAAATAATTGAAATTAGGAGAAAAGGAAGGTGTAAGATCACAAGTTGCGTGTGAGGAGGAAAATTAAGGAAAATAATGGGTAATGAAGAAAATAGAGGCCTCATTAATAAAAAGTCTTATGAGGATCAGTGGGAAAACTTGGTCAATGTAAGCTTGGTCAGTTCAATTTTGGATCTCTATCTTCTATTCTCTCTCTATCTCTCTCATACTCTTGGATACTTTGAGTTTTCTTGGAGCACTCTTGGAGAGTGTGGACCACATTGATTTTTGGAGCAAGAAGTCAAAGGAAGAGAAGGAAAGCACAAGAGGACATCAAGATCAGCAACTACAACATGCTTTTCTTGCAGGTACCGAGTTTTATGTATGTTTTCCTCACTAGTTTTGGCATGCATGGCATATGCATGTGGTTTATTGGTCATGATCTGTCATTGGCATGGAGGATGGCCATGATTGATAGTGGATTTTCCTAGTCTTGCCATTTCCTAGATAGCCATGGTGATTTTGGATTTATTTCCATGTTTTTTTTTGTTGGTTCTCATATTTCCTTAGCTTGGGTTGAGTTATTAGTCCTGGAAGCCCTAGTTGAACAAACACTCTTGAAGCCCTTGGTGGGTTGAGTTATTAGTTATGGAAGCCCTGGTTGTACAAATGCTCTGGAAGCCTGGAATAAGGTGTGGATTGAGTTACTAGTCTTGGAAGCCTTGGTTGGAAAAAGACTTTGGAGCCCTAGAAGGCTTGGATAGAGACCAATCTAATGATGGTTTTGTGATGTCTAGCTGTGAGGTGGAATCATTGTTTGATGGGTTGAGGTGGATCACCTTTGGATTCCTCGGATGGTTTTGGATTTTTTTGTTCTAGAAGATCCCACATTTATGCTTGGAATATAGCACGGGGGTGAATGGATGAAGAGAGATTTGGCTCAGCCATTCTATGGTCAGGTGGAATGTGGTGTTGAAGAATCTATGGCCAATGTAGTTAATGAAATTCTTCTTGCATGATAACTATTTGTGAGGTATTTTAACTTTACTTCTTAGAACAATATTCACTTGTTATTATTATTAGACTATGTATTCTTAGTTCATCAAACAACTACCAAAACAAAGAGACAAGAACAGATGATGTTGGCATTCTTCCAAGGAAAAAACCTCTCCCTCTTGGAGAGGAAAACCCGCACAAAATTCTTCTTATAGAGATTCCAATTGACGAATACAAAGACCATGACCCTTGAAATATTAGGCCACTCCAAGACCAAGACATAAATCCTCTTCTTATTGTTGAGATCAGCATCATCATTAATGCTTCACCGAGATCATCATTCATGCTTCCTTCATTGAGATATTCATGAGAGCATGAATGTTGCACCATATCTCCATCTTTGCTTAGTTCATTACTACTCACTGATATCATCATCATGTAGATGAGGTTGCCATAATTTGATTGTTGCACCGAAGTCTTCATTATAATCTTTCATGACTATGATGACACCTTGATGTATGTTGAGATCCTTTCTCTACATTGAGATTGTGATCAGCATCATCATTAATGCTTCACCGAGATCATCATTCATGCTTCCTTCATTGAGATATTCATGAGAGCATGAATGTTGCACCATATCTCCATCTTTGCTTAGTTCATTACTACTCACTGATATCATCATCATGTAGATGAGGTTGCCATAATTTGATTGTTACTAGGAATATGATTGCATTGAGAACTTCATCAAGTATATCATTGTGTTCTTTTCACTGAGATCATCCTTTCATTATCATGTTATGCATACATCACTATAATACTTATGCCGAGAGTGTGTACTCCTATAATATTCATCCGAGAACCATATACCCTTTCTCCAACCGAAATATTGTAATAATGTCTCCATCCAAGATTCCTGTAACACTTAACTTAATCGAGATTTCAGAGAGGGATGTGAAGATGTGACTGTGAAACTATGAGAGTACAGGCTCCTTGATATAGGTGTTTGTCCCTGTATTTGAGTCAACATATCCACTGAACTAATGTGTCACCTTTTATAAGCCAACTTGACAGTTATATATATTTTGAGGCCAACATGATTGTTCTCTTCATCGTTTGGCATGTTGCCTTCTTCAAGAGGATTGTGCTTGTATTGGAGGGTTGATCTAGACTCTAGGTTGACACATATACATTACATAAATGCTCAACAATATCTCTTCATGACTTTGACTCTTCAATAATAAATCTTAAGGCTCTCAATGGGATTCATCTATAAAATAAGCCTCTTGTTAATTAAACCCATGTAGCAATGCATAAGGATAAATTCATTTTCTTAAAAATCATAATTACAATGTCATGAAGACCAAACCTAGTTACACTTTCTTCAACACTCCCCCTTAACTAGGGGGGTATTCATGATGGTACCTGGTAATTCTCAATCTGACGAATTTCTCATAAGAATAATCAAATTAGTAACCCATCTGAATAGCATCATAGTAACCAACATTGTTTCAACAGCAAGGCCTTGACTAATAGCTCTATCTCTCATCAGATTAGAGCACAATGTTGGTGAGACCAATGACTATAGAAACCTTCGTCATTGTCTCTCAAGGTACATACCCACCCAGGTTTTAACTGCATATGACCTTCTAGGACTATTCTTATCTTGGGATCCCAACCCTCAAACAATATTGGTCCTCTTGCCTAATCTTATCTTGGATGCACTACACATCCTCAAAGAGCATTGGTTGCTAGATGATTACCTAATCCTCCATTCTTTCTTCCCAAATGAAGACAGGAATTTTTGTATATCTCTCCTTCTCAACTAGGTAAGATATGCCCATTCCTATAAAGGAATGTACCCAAGTTCCTTCTGACCAAGAACTTTCCCAAGCTCCCTCTCAATTAGGGACTTGTCAGAGCTCCCTCTTAACTAGAGACTCTCATTTTCATTAGCAGCATCTTCTTCATGGGTCCTTCAATTTCTTGATCAATTTATTTCCTTGATGTCATGAAATTTAGTTGAGCTTCTTCCTTGTAGGGCAGTAGCCATCCATCACTTTCCTTCCTAGTTTTCCATGTCATTGCTTCCTTCATGGAAAGTGGCATTCTTGATACATATCTGGAACCTTCTTCATATGGCTACTTCTTCCTCATCTTGTTTCTTTCAAGAATTCCCATCCACCAGATGAATGCTAGCTATACTTTTACTTACAACTCTTGTGTTAGTATCCCTACATGAACTCATCCAGATTGTTACTGTCAGTGTCTTCACACTGCCATCAGTGATCAAAATCTGCTCTTTTGCATTTCATAATAGGATTCCCATACTGATTGGTTTGCATTCCATTAGGTCATGGGTTCACTGATGGTGGGGTTTTGTTCAAATTTTTCCCTCATGATCTGTACTTTCTGATCCTCTTCCATATATTTCAGGCATGGCTCATGTTCCCTTTGCAATTCATTTCATTAGGTCTTAGAGTTTGGTCTCATTAGGTTTTAGGGTCCCACCATGGTAAAATCCAATAATTACATGCCAATAATGATCATAAAGGACATGAGGAGGCCAATAATGATTGGTAAAGCCATAATTTATCATTTTGAAAGCTGAATGTAGTTTTCACCTCAAAACTTGATTTTAGGTGAAAACAGAGTATTTGTTTTTATCTTCATTTATGATGTAATTGTATCTTTTCATATGTAATATTGGTTCCTAGCTGCCCCAAAGCATCTTGTGATGTTGCTAAGCACCTGCCACTACAGAAATCAAGTCATCTTGAGCACCAATTCACCTGCAAAAGCAAAAGAGTAACAAAGCACTAAAACACTAAATTCCTCTCCCACTGAGCTAGGTTTGGCTATGGGATCAGAGATATCTGAGCAGAGGAGGCATAAGGGATATTAGAAGGTACGATGCTATTTCATATCATCAAACATCAGGCCTCCATCATTTGTTGAGAAGTCATTCCAAGGAACAAGCCATCCACCACACATAAGGGATGGTTTTTCTTCAAACTGTGTCTCTGAGCAAGAAAAGATGAATTTGACAAAAGTGACAGAGTTTTTTTTCCATCATTGACCCAAGAAGAAAAAACTCTTTTAGTTTTTACACCGGCTTTTTGGTTTGGGAGAAATGTCGGAAACATCATTTGCCTCAGGAGGGTTGATGCACCTCTGGAGTGACCTTGGTAAAATCAATTTTTCTCCTAGATGGAATGACCAAATGACTTACTTGATGAGTCAACTAATAATTAGACACAGAGATATTTCCAATGAGCTATCATGCACTCAATTTGGAGTTGAGGAAGACCTTCAAAACTTGACTTCAACAGCATTATTCATTTTGGCAGCCTCATTCTGCACATTTTGACCCGTCGTGGGAGATTGGCTTTTCGATAGGGAAAATTACCTCCAAATTGAACAATTCAAGATTCTTTGGAACATAGACTCGACAAGATTTCCAACGAGCTATCACACACTTAATTTGGACACCTCGAAGGTAGTCAAACATTGTCTTGAAGGTGGTGCTGCGCTTTTGGCAGTGGTGCTATGCTTTTGGCAGGGGAGCTTAAAAACCCTCAAAAATCAAGAAAATTCAAAATTTCTCTCTCTTACCTTCATTGCAAGTAATTTGACCTCCCTCACTTCAGTTTTGGTTTGCAAATCAAACTTTTAAGCATCATTTCCCATGGTAAATATGAAACCCTAAATTTTCCCTTAGTATGCCTAAAACCCTAAACCCTCATTGTTCCTCCTATCACCTATCATTACAACTCTAAACTATTTCCCTATCCCTATTTCCCTATCCCTATTTTCCTATCCCTTTATCCCTTTATCCTTATTCCATATCATTCCTATCCCTTTATCCCTCTTCCCAAAGGGAAATTTCTCAAACAAAACAAGCCCTCCCTTTCATTTTTATCATTCCTACTCCCTCATTCATTTTCCAGCCCATAAGGTCATCTCCCATTCCCTCACTCATAAATCACCCATACTCACTCCTTCCATACCTTCTCTAGGGGTACATAACTTCAAAACTTAGCAAACATGGACAAGGAAGACCTTCCAGCAGTGCTCAGGTGAAGACAGATGAGAAGGCCAAAGAGACTAGAACTGTTGAGATACTGGTGTTCTTGACATATCAGAGAGAGTCGAGGAAGTTGTTTGTAGCTGCTAGGCAAGTGTTTGCTCCATGGGAAGTGGAAGGGACCTTGCCTTCTTCATCAGTCCACAGGCAAATGTTATCTCCACAAGGTGTGGAAGGGGCTTTGCCTTCTACATTGACAAAACAGGTACAAGTTGAGCAGCTAAGCAAAGGCAAGGAAAAGGTACAAGAAGATGACTTGGATGATGACCAAGAAAGGGATTTTCAGTTGGAGGAGCATGATGATGAGCCCGAGCAGCATGACATTGAGATCATTGATCTAGAGGCTCAAGAAACGGAAAATGTCAAATATGTCATTATTCAGGAGAAAGAAGACTGAATACAAGCTTTGACGGACAACTTAGAGAGAACTAAGTTTGTCATCACTTATCTGGGGCAAGAAAACAAACAACTAAGTCATAAATAGGTCCGCATGGAACTTGAGCTACTGAAGATAAAGAGGCAAAGTGACAAAGAGGCTCATGTCACTTTGACTCCCATTGAGCAAGAAATTGAACAAGATAGGGAAGCTTGGCTTGAAAGCATCAACCTACATCTTGAAGGGCTCATTGACAAGGCCAGTAGGGATAAGAAAATGCTCCGACACATGGCATACCATTACATGGCTCACAACAAAATTTGTAACATGAGAATCAAGAAGCTAAAAGCAAGGTTGAGGAGAGACTTAGAGGGCAAGAAAGAGCAATATAGGTTGAATATGTTGGCTGAAGCCTGATGGTGGTGCTCCATGCCAAATTTGGGAAAATTTTGAGGAGTTTTTGCATTTTTGAAATTTTGAAATTCTTAACATAGAAAATTTGTCCCGAAGCATCCATTGGAGAAAAATTTGGCATCTATAGATTCATAATGATGAGGACATGCACCCTAGCAATTTTCAAAAGTTTTGGAGCAGATCTGGTTCACCAAAAGGTCCAAACACTACCAAAAAATTACCTTTCTGCCTCTTTTTGGACACGCAAAAGCAGTGTTTGGAGATTCAAGTTTTGAGGAGTCCAATGACCTCCAAATTCTTAAATTCCATGTGTTCCGGAAACTAGACTTGAAGACCTTTCCAATGAGCTATCATGGGCTCAATTTGGATGCCAGGAAGGCCTCCAAAAGTGACCTGAAAGTGGCATTATGCTTCTGGCCAGTGGCGTTGCGCTTATGGCCTTTTTTGCTCAGGAAACCAAAATTCACCTGTTTTGATTGTGAATTGGATTCTCTCTCATCATGGATGATTTAATTGATTTAATTGATGACATGGCATGTAAATGCAATAGTAAATTAGTATTAGAGGGTAGATTCATTAGTTAGTGGTGGTTTTGAGGCAAACGAATCTGTTTCCACTCTTTTAGAGGCAGGTTGTTTCACTACCTATATTCCAGTTCTTAGTTGGGAAATGGTTGAAACAACCCTTCTTCTAATGGATTCGACCCTAAAGGTCAGGATGAGTAGTTTAGATGTCTATATTATGTGTTTTCTTGGTCATTTGGTGAGGTTAGACTCACTTGGATGCTCTGAGCTTGATTGTACACCATTGTAAGCAGTTTGGCAAGGAAATTAATAGGAATTGCAACTATTTTTATGGGATCTCTGTGGTATGGTGTTTTAGCATAGTTTCTTCTTTTGTTATCATTTGTTCACATATTTAATGTATGCCATCATCTATTTCAATACTTCTAATTGAATGATATCAAGATTGATAGGTAGAATCCATTGTTTGCAGTGCCCTACCTTGGAAAATCATTCAGTATTCTATGTTTTCTGTTGTTTGAGAAGGATCCATGATTCCCACATGCCCTCCTTAGCTCCTCACCAGTCTTAGACACCTCACCTCACTTAATTTCAAATGTTAAAGCCTATACCTACCTTTCCCCATAAAACACCCTACATTCTGACCTAGTTTCCCAGACCTAAATTGCCCAGCTCCATCTGATCCACAAAATCCAACAAATTCAATCAAAATCCTCTGAGCTACTATACCTAGCATAAAATATTGTTCCAGATCTAGTTATCTTGACTGAGATCCATAAGGAGAGAGCCCTCTCCCAGCCTTGTAGGGCTAGCTACAAGGTTAAGCGTGGTTTTTGGTTACCCTAGAATTGCCTCCCTTCAGCCTGAGGTCAATCTAGGTGATAACATAGTGGCCACCATACTAGGGAACATAGTTTTATGTTCCTCAGCAAAATGTATCAAGTTTAGATCTTATTGTTGATGGTGGACAATGATCAGACACCAGAAGGCTGAAATCATTCACCTGGTGACTCTAAATCAGTTTCGAGATCAGATCCAAGGACTCCACTGGAGGATGAACCTGACTAGAAAAACATGAAAGGAAAATATGGAAAGATCAGGTACTCAAGTTGGAATTTCATCCAAGACATTATGTTCTTTGTTATAACTTATTTCTTCTCTTTTCCTGAGAATGTCAAGAAGGCTTTACAAAGTATACTGTATTTGAGACAAGCTCCTAGACCTGCATTTGATTCTTTGCCTTTGAAGATTGCAAAATATTCACATGCCTTTGATCTCAATCAAGACCCTTCTTCTAAATCTTATGATGACCATCTTCAAACTGATGAGTCTAAAGAGACCAATATTGATTCTACAACTTTTGTACATATTCCTATACCTTGTAAAATTCCAGATAGATACGAGCCTCTGATTTTACCTCCTATATCCCATGCTTTCCCTAAAAAACATTACCTATATCTACCAAGATTTGATGGTTAATGTGGCAACATCACTGCTGAGAGACATGTACTGAATTTTGAGTCTTTTCTTAACATTTTTGAAATTGATGAAGAGGATGTCAGTATTAGGCTTTTTGCTCTTTCTTTGCAAGGTGAAGTCAAGAGTTGGTTCAAAACCCTGCCTGATGCAAGCATCTCAAATTTCCAGCAGTTCGTCAAAGTTTTCCTCGACAAGTGGGTGGTCAGATAGAACCCTTTCTTGATTCTAGAAGACTACAACCAGCTAAAAAGACAACCAGGGGAGACAGTACAACAATTTTTTGCTAGATTTAACCAAGTTTATTGTTCGATGCCTGTTAATATAAGAACTCCTCCTGGATCCGCTCTCTTGCATTATCTGGAAGCCTTTGATCCGGAAATGGAGTTTTAGCTGAGGGAAAGGAACCTTGCAACACTTGAAGAGATGAAAAACAATGCAGTAGATGTAGAGGCTAATCTACTGATTAGAAGGGCAAAGTTGAAGGAAGAAGAAAGGAAGAACATAGATCCAGAGGAATCGACATATTTAGAGGTAAGGCTCGACATTTTGGTAAGTGCAGTGGAAGAGATGATGCAAAAGATCACCACAAGGAATGAGTATGATGTTCAATACCATGGCTCATTGATTGAAGACAAACAAGTCGTTGATCCAAAACATTTCCTTTCTTATCCTAGTTTTCATAGATATGATAATGATTGTTTTATAGATCATCTTGGAGAAAAGAGTTCTGTTGATTTGACATGTATGCTTGATGATTTGCCTAAGTTTGATCAGTATGATGATGATTATGTTCTCCAAATAGAAGCTAGTCTTGCAGACAAATCAGCAACTGGTTTGTGGAAGGAGGAAGTTAACTTTCAGTAGCTCAAATACAGTGATCAGCCAATGCATATCAGCTATGGAAGTGAGGAGGAAAGTGTAGCAAATTTTGAAGTAAGTGAAGGATCTTTGCCTTTTTGTTTTACTTCGTTTCAGTTCATCAGAGACAACTTTCGTGCAATCAGAAGACAACCGTCGATGAGTTTTGATCTGGACCATCTAGAGGGCAATGAAATCCTTGTTCAAGACTTCTCATATCTAGATTTGTAGCCCCCGAATGCCATTGAAAGTCAAGTTGTAGATGAAGACTTGGAAGTTGGAACATATGATCAAATGATGCATGATGATTCTGTACCATTTTGTTTTGAATCATTTCAGTTTTTGAAGGGAAATTTGCATAGTATATCTTCAAATGAGCAGCCTGTCGAAAATCATACAATCTAATTGGAACCAATAGAAAATGGGTTGCAACAGTCTTTTCAAGTTTTTCACAATCCAATAGCTGATGTGTTGGATGATGTTTGCAATCATAGTCCTTCTCCGTTAGCTAATTGCGAGCTTGAAAAAAGTATTGATACAAATTTGATCCGACAGCCAATTTCTTTGTCATTATCAGTAGGAGTCTCGTCACAAAGCTCAGATGAAAGTTTACATTCATGGTACGAGGAGAAGAAAAGTAATCCATTGGATGAGCTAAGTCCCAGTGCACATGAATTTCAAGATCCTTATGCAATATTTTTGGAGTCAGATAGAGAATCCATATTATTCAATCTAGGGAAATTTGGATCTATTTACAAGTTTTCATGGGAGTTGCCTTTCAGTAGTTCTCTCTTGTTGTTCATAAACAATCACTTCTAGAGAATTAAAACAGCAGCAAGAATTCTTACTTGGTTGCATTGGTTGTTTCATTTCACTTGATCAGGTGAGGAATGGATCACTTAGGGTAGTGTGTGATTAATAAGCTCACAAAAGTGAGCATGGTTCAGTTAGTTTCAGAGTTAGTTTGTGTCATCAAGTCGTCAATTTTCAGTCATGTATTTCAGATTGATATTTTGTTTTACTCCATGCCCAATGGATAACGCTACTAGGTCTACGGTGTTCTTGGCACCTCCAAGGAGCTACCATCCCCATTGGATCCAATGTTAGTGTTAGTGTATTCACGCCGCCATCAGTGATAAAAATCTATTATTTTTCATTTCATAGTAGGAGTCCCATACTGATGAGTTTGCATTCAATTAGGTCATGGGTTCACTGATGGTAGGGTTTTCTTCAAAATTTTCCCTAATGTTCTGTACTTGCTAATCCTCTTCCATATATTTCAGTCATGGCTCATGTTCCCTTTGCAATTCATTCCATTAGGTCTTAGGGTTTGGTCTCATTAGGTTTTAGGGTCCCACCATGGTCAAATCCAATAATTACATTCCAATAATGATCAGAAAGGACATGAGGAGACCAATAATGATTGGTAAAGCCATAATTTATCATTTTGAAAGCCAAATGTAGTTCTCACCTCAAAACTTGATTTGAGGTGAAAACAGAGTATTTTGTTTTTGTCTTCATTCATGATGTAATTTTATCTTTTCATATGTAATATTGGTTCCCAACTGCTCCAAAGCATCTTGTGATGTTTCCAAGCACCTACCACTACAAAAATCAAGTCATCTTGAGCACCAATTCACCTGCAAAAGCAAAAAGAGAAACAAAGCACTAAAACACTAAATTCCTCTCCCACTGAGCTAGGTTTTGCTATGGGATCAGAGATATCTAAAAAGAGGAGGCATAAGGGATATCAGAAGGTACGAGGCCATTTCATATCATCAAACATCAGGCCTCCATCATTTGTCGAGAAGTCATTCCAAGGAACAAGCCATTCACCACACATAAGGGACGTTTTTTCTTCAAACTGTGTTTTTGAGAAAGAAAAGATGAATTTGACAAAAGTGACAGATTTTTTTGTCCATCATTGACCCAAGAAGAGAAACCACTTTCGGTTTTTACACAAGTTTCTTGGTTTGGGAGAAATGTTGAAAACATCATTTGCCTTAGGAGGGTTGATGCACCTCTGGAGTGACCTTGGTAAAATCAATTTTTCACCTAGATGGAATGACCAAATGACTTTCTTGATGCATCAAATGATATTTAGACACAAATAGCTTTCCAATGAGCTATCACGAGCTCAATTGGGAGTTGAGGAAGACCTTCAAAAGTTGACTGCAACAACACTATGAATTTTGGTAGCCTCATTCTACACATTTTGACCAGTCTTGGGATATTGGACTTTTGACAGGGCAAAGGAACTCCAAATTGAAAAGTTCAAGATGTTCTGGAAAGTACACTCGACAAGATTTCCAATGAGCTATCCCACACTTACTTTGGGCACCAGAAAGGCAGTCAAACGTTGGCTTGAGGTGGCACTGCGCTTTTGGCAAGAGAGCTTAAAAACCCTCAAAACTTCAAGAAACTTCGAAATTTCTCTCTCTTACCTTCATTGCAATAATTTTACCTCCCTCACTTCAGTTTTGGTTTGCAAATCAAAATTTTAAGCATCATTTCCCATGGTAAATATGAAACCATAAATTTTCCCCTAGTATGCCTAAAACCCTAGACCCTCATTGTTCCTCCTATCACCTATCATTACAACTCTAAACTCTTTCCCTATACCTATTTCCCTATCCCTATTTCCCTATCCCTTTATCCCTCTTCCCAAAGGGAAATTTTTCAAACAAAACAAGCCCTCCCTTTCAATTTTATCATTCCTACTCCCTCATTCATTTTCCAGCCCATAAGGTCATATCCCATCCCCTCACTCCTAAATCACCCATACTCCCTCCTTCCATACCTTCTCTATGGGTACATAACTTCAAAACTTAGCAAACATGGACAATGAAGACCTTCCAGCAGTGCTCAGGTGAAGACAGATGAGAAGGCCAAAGAGACTAGAACTGCTGAGATACCGGTGTTCTTGACATATCAGAGAGAGTCAAGGAAGTTGTTTGCAGCTGCTAGGCAAGTTTTTGCTCCATGGGAAGTGGAAGGGATATTTCCTTCTTCATCAATCCATAGGCAAATGTTATCTCCATAAGGTGTGGAAGGGGCTTTGCCTTCTACATCGAAAAAATAGGTACAGGTTGAGCAGTTGAGCAAAGGCAAGGAAAAGGTACAAGAAGATGACTTGGATGATGACCAAGAAAGGGAATTTCAGTTGGAGGAGCATGATGATGAGCCCAAGCAACATGACACTGAGATCATTGATCTAGGGGCTCAAGAAAGGGAAAATGTCAAAGATGTCAATGTTCAAGAGAAAGAAGCCTGAATACAAGCTTTGACGGACAAATTAGAGAGAACTAAGTTTGTCATCACTTACTTGGAGCGAGAAAAAAAACAACTAAGTCATAAACAGGTCCTCATGGAACTTGAGCTACTGAAGATAAAGAGGCAAAGTGACAAAGAGGCTCATGTCACTTTGACTCCCATTGAGCAAGAAATTGAACAAGATAGGGAAACTTGGCTTGAAAGAGTCAACCTACATCTTGAAGGGCTCATTGACAAGGCCAACAGGGATAATAAAATGCTCCGACACATGGCATACCATTACATGGCTCGTAACAAAATTTGTAACATGAGGATCAAGAAGCTAAAAGCTAGGTTGAGGAGAGCCTTAGAGGGAAAGAAAGAGAAAGATAGGTTGAATATGTTGGCTGAAGCCTCCTTGGCCAACCAAATCACTTGATGGTGGTGCTCCATGCCAAATTTGGCCAAATTTTGAGGAGTTTTTTCATTTTTGAAATTTTGAAATTCTTAGCACATAAAATTTGCCGGTGGCGCTGTGCTTTTTCCTGGTGCATCCATTAGAGAAAAAGTTGACATTTTTGGATTCATAATGATGAGGACATGCACCCTAGCAATTTTCAAAAGTTTTGGAGTAGATCGGGTCCACCAAAAGGTCCAAACACTACCAAAAAAGACCTTTCTGCCTCTTTTTGGACACACAGAAGCAGTCTTGGGAGATTCAAGTTTTGAGGGGGGAAATTACCTCCAAATTCACAGATTCTAGGTGTTCCAGAAACTATACTTGAAGGCCTTTCCAATGAGCTATCATGGGCTCAATTGGGATGCCAGGAAGGCCTCCAAAAGTGACCTGAAAGTGGTGTTATGCTTATGGTCAGTGGCACTATGCTTATGGCCTTTTTTGCTCAGGAAACCAAAATTCCCCTGTTTTGACTGTGAATTGGATTTCTCTCTCCTCATGGATGATTTCACTAATGTAATTGATGACATGGCATGTAAATTCAATAGTAAATTAGTATTAGAGGGTAGATTCATTAGTTAGAGGTGGTTTTGAGGAAAATGAATATATTTCCACTCTTTTAGAGGTAGGTTGTTTGACTACCTATATTCCATTTCTTAGTTGGGAAATGGTTGAAACAGCCCCTCTTCTCATGTATTCGACCCTTGAAGGTCAAGATGAGTAGTTTAGATGTCTATATTATTTGTTTTATTGGTCATTTGGTGAGGTTGGACTCACTTGGATGCTCTGATCTTGATTGTACACCATTGTAAGCAATTTGGCAAGGAAATTAATAGGAATTGCAGCGATTTTTATGGGATCCCTGTGGTATGGTGTTTTAGCATAGTTTCTTCTTTCGTTATCAATTGTTCACATATTTTATGTATGCCATAATCTGTTTCACTACTTCTAATTGAATGATATCATGATAGATAGGTAGAATCCATTGTTTGCAGTGCTCTACCTTACGAGATCATCCAGTATTCTATGTTTTTTGTCGTTTGAGAAGGATCCATGATTGCCACATGCCCTCCTTAGCTTCTCACCTTTATTAGACACCTCACCTCACTTAATTTAAAATGCTAAAGCCTATACCTACCTTGCCCCATAGAACACCCTGCATTCTGACCTAATTTCCCAGACCTAAATTCCCAGCTCCATGTGATCCACAAAATCCAAAAAATTCAATCAAAATCCTCTAAGCTACTATAACTATCATAAAATATTGTTCCAAATCCAGTCATCTTGACTGAGATCCATAAGGATAGATCCCTCTCCCGCCCTGTAAGGATAGCTACAAGGTTAAGCGTGGTTTGTGGTTACCCTAGAATTGCCTCCCTTCGGCTTGAGGTCAATCTAGGTGATAACACAGATATTATTCAAGAAATCAAAACATAAAATTAAATCAAATTGTACCTTTTGAGATGGCTCTTCATCATGAAATCTTCCTGTAGGTATCAACATCTTGAATACATGTTGACACATCTCCCAAAGATATCCATTGTCAAGGGTCTTCATAGTTTTCAGAATTTCATCAGAGTCTTCATATCTTTCTGGGAGATTTCCTAGTCAAATATTCTTGGTATTTTCGATGTTGATCACCTTCATCATGGTTTCATATCTCATGATCTCTTCCTTCCTCACACATTCCATTTCCAGCAGCTTTCAATCAGATTTTCTTATTCAACTACCTCATACTTCATATGAGGACATATTATGTTGATTTCATCTATTGTGACTTATGCCTTCCTGCATCTTTTTAGAGGAGGGCATCCTTTTTCTTTTGATCATGCTCCTTAAGATAGAAGTAATGATCCATGTTACCTGCAACCATATGAAATGACATTATAATATTAAACACAAGAATGCATACCTTATATTACCTCTAGGTCATCTAGGTTTCTTCCAGCAACTTCCTTGATTGAAAATATCTTCAATCCCTTGATCATATTAATGTCATCCCACTATCATCCCTTGAATTCCATAAGCTGGAGTTCCTGATGAAACACTTGCTTCCCCTCTGGATTATTCAACCCTCCAATGATGATTCCATCAAAGAACCTTGAGGATATTTCATATCTATCTGGTGGATGTTTCCTTATTTCCATGATGTATGATGAGCCTTGTCTTGGATGATATGTTTCTTTCCTTCAATGTTGAATGAGATTCCCAAGAGCTATATCCTTCATGTTTGTCTGCCATGGATTTTTTTCCTTCATGATTCCCATGGTGATGTTAAGATCTCTTGTTTCTAATGATTCCATGATGTTGTGATGCATCTAATTATCTTGGTCATATCAACAAGATTTAGGAGCTTATGATGGGATCATTTTGTGAGGGACACCATCTTGCTCATAGTGGATATTTTCTACTCCCTCTTTCCATGGCCCCTTTCTTCAGCTTCCTCCATCTATCCGGTGATATGAGCTTCCATAATCTTTCCATAATTTTAGCTATACTTATTCTGTCTTGTTTGAGGACCAAACTTTCCTTTCCTTTCTATATGTATTTTAGTCCTTTAACCTTTAATATTTTTTTCCATCAACCTGTCTTTCTCTATTTATCATAGAGACCATAAGTTGTCGAATGAGGTAACTCATGGATATTTGTTACCTTGATTATCTGTTAGTGCATTATAGATCAGTGATGGTTATCTTCCTTCCTCGATCTTATAGATGGGACCTTATGAAGATATCCTACATCCTTTGATACCTTTGCTTCCATGTAGATAAAATTTCATGTGACCTTCTTCATTGCACATTTAGAGAATGAGTCTATCTTATACATTTTCTTTGATGTCTCCAATATTTCTATATGAGGGGATCTTATAAGTATCTGTTTTCATGAATTCAGAGGAGACCTTTTGATATGTTCAATGACTTCAACTATCTAGATGACTATGTCTATCTTCCTTCTTTATGCAAGGAATCTTGATGAGCCATCTGACTTATAAATGTCCTTGCAATCATGAATTCATTTAACCAAACTTGATTATAGAATGAAAAGATACTTACTTCTCATGTGAAGATGAAATATTCACCTTGATTTCTTTGATGATGGTTGAAGAAGATGTATGAGGGCTTCTTCTTGGATGATCTTCTTTAAGGTGAGAAATCCTTTCCTTAATAGAAAATTTTTATCCTTTTGATAGGGATTATTTGTTGCTTCCTTGGATGATCTTCTTCTTGAATAAGGAAATGATTTTTTCTTGATTATAACCTTGAATATGACAATGCCTTCTCGCCTTCAATCTGCTCTGCCTTATTTTGTAGAGTAGGTGAGGACTAATTCAATCTTTTCCAAGATGATGAGATCCTTAGTTTGAGGTACTTTGAGTTTCACAGCTTTGTATATATCTTGATGAGAGTCTTGGTGGTATTTTGATGATGACTAATGTGGAGACACAAGTTCTTGTTGTTGTAGATGACTTGTTGTAGTCTTGATCCTTCAATCTTGACAAAACCCTTCAACTTGCTTTGATTCCCTTCTTGAAGATGATCTTTGAATGTCTCTGTGCTTCCCTTTCTTTGACTTCAACGCCTTACCTTTGATACCATGTTGAAGAATCTAGGGCTAATGTAGTTAATCAGATTCTTCTTGCATGATAACTATTTGTGAGGTATTTTAACTTTACTTCTTAGAAAATCTTCACTTGTTATTATTATTAGAGTGTGTCTTCTTAGTTCATAAAATAGATACCAAAAAAAAGAGACAATAACACACAATGTTGGCTTTCTGCCAAGGCCAAAACCTCTCCCTCTTGGAGAGGAAAACCCACACAAAATTATTCTTATAGAGATTTCAATTAACGAATACCAAGACCATGACCCTTGACCTACTAGGCCACTCCAAGACAAAGACATCAATCCTCTTCTTGCTGTTGAGATCATCATCACCATTAATTCTTCACTGAGATCATCATTCATGCTTCCTTCATTGAGATATTCATGAGAGCATGATTGTTGCACCATATCTCCATCTTTGCCTAGTTCATTACTGCTCACTGAGATCATCATCATGTAGATGAGGTTTCCATAATGTGACTGTTGCACCGAAGTCTTCATTATAATATTTCATGACTATGACAACACCTTGATGTATGTTGAGATCCTTTCTCTACGTTGAGACTGTGATCATCCTTGTTACGAGGACTATGACTGCATTGAGAACTTCACCGAGTATATGATTGTGTTCTTTTCACTGAGATCATCCTTGTCATTGTCATGTTGTGTATACATCACTGTAATACTTATGTCAAGAGTGTGTACTCCTATAATATTCATCTGAGAACCATAGACCCTTTCTCCAACTGATATACTGTAATAATGTCTCCATCCAAGATTCCTGTAACACTTAAGTTAATTGAGATTTTAGAGAGGAATGCAAAGATGTGACTGTGAAACTGTGAGTGTACACACTCCTTTATATAGGTGTTTGTCCCTGTATTTGAGCCAACATGTCCACTGAACTGATATGTCACGTTTTATAAGTTGACTTGACAGTTATATATACTTTGAGGCTGACGTGACTGTTCTCTTCATCGTTTAGCTTGCTTCCTTCTTCAAGAGGATTGTGATTGTCTTGGAGGGTTGATCTAGACTCTAGGTTGACTCATAAACATTACATAAATGCTCAAGAAGATCTGTTAGAGCCTAGATTTGCCTCATGCTGAAAAGACAAGGTTCTAGGTCCACATCAAACCACGCTCAGCCTCGTAGCTAGCCCTACGAGGACAGGAGAGGGCTCTCTCCGAGTCGATCTCGGCAAAAGACAAGCAACAGGGCTCGAGATGACCAATATAAAAGCTAATTTTAGGCTAGGTATGAAGTACAAAGGATTTGATTTAAGTTTTTGTGGGTTTTGTGCTGGAAACAAGGGAAGGCAAATTGGGCTCAGGGATGAGGCAAAGTTTCTGTAGAGTTCTAATTGGGGCAAGGAAGGCAATCGTTTTGATGCTTTAAATTGAGTGAAATGGATAGATCATACTGGTGAGCAGCTAAGGAGAGCAAGAGAGTCTCAAGAATTCTCCTTAAACAAATGAAAACACGGAAATTTAAACAAATTCAAAGGCAGAGCATAACAGTTAATGGATTCCACCTTAATCACTCATTTGTTCAAATTCAGAAGAAAAGAGAGGAAAATGATATACATAACACTAATGAACTTACAATTACTTAGAGAAGCACACCATCAAAACATAAAGCCACATGGATCCCAAACAGTGCTGCAAAACCCTGGTCTTTCCTTAGCCAAAAATGCAGAAATAAAATGTACAATGATATGCCAAAGCAATCCCAAGTGTCCAACCCTGAAAATGACTTAGAAATTACATAATATAGATAAGCCAAACCTATTCCCTTGCCTCTAGAGGTCAAGCTCATCATTCTAGGAGCTGTTTGAACTACTTCTAAACAAGGAACTGAAAACTAGGTCGTCAAACAACTTACCCCTATATGCTAGGAAACTGATTCATTCACTCACATTTCACCTTTTGGTGAATGAATCCTCTAGAACAAGTAAATAACTGCCAAAATTATGTCATTTTATCCAATTACATCAAGATAGATCAAAAATTACATCACAAAGCAAAACTAGTCAAACTGGTCGAATTTCTGAGCTGGAAGGTGAAAAATTGAGCAAAAATCCTCTTTGCGCCGCGCCAATTTCTCTCTGCGTCGCGCCACTTTGAGGCTGAGTTTGAGGCACTTCCTGAAGTCCAAATTGAGCCCAAGTGTGATTGTTAGAAATCCCTACCTATCTTCTTTCCAACCCAAGTGGAATTTCTGAATTTGGTGCTCATTTCCCCCCCCCAAAACTTCAATCTCCCAAGACTGCTTCTTGTGTGTCAACATAGGGGCAGAGAGGTCATTTTTGAGTGTTTTTTGACCTCCTGAGGACTCAAAACTTGCCCAAACTTCTTGTCCATGCACCAACAGTCATGATTTTTCATGAAAAATCCAAAAATATAAACGTTTTGTGATTTGGAGCTCCCTATCAAAAGCGCGCGCCAGGTGACGCGGTGCACAGGGAGAAAAACCCTGTTTTTTGTACAAAAATTCACAAAAATACCAAAAATACCCCAAATTTCTTGAAATTTGGGCTGGAGCTTCTTCATTAAGTGTTATGCTGGGCTAAAGAGGCTTCGGCCAATATCTGAAGACGATCAAGCTCCCTTTGCCTCTTTTGCTTCCTTATTGCCTTCCTCAATTTTGCCTTCAAATTCCTAATTCGGGCCTTGCACACCTTGTTTCATGCCATGCAGTGGAAAGCCACGTGTCTCAGAAAAGCATGGTCCTTGTCGGCCTTGTCCAACATCCTCTCTAGGTGCATGTTAACTCTCTCAAGATTAGACTCCCGATCCTCATTAATCTCTTGCTCTAATGACGTGATCTCAATTCTTCTCCTTTGTGCAGCCTGACGATTCTCACAGATGTTCTGTAACTCCATGATTGCTTGCTAATCTTCAAGCTGTTTGTTCCTCTACTCCAAATATCTCATGGTCCACTTAGCTCTCTCCAAGTCAAGAGATAAGGCTTGGATCTCTGTTTGCTGCTCATGGATGATCTCCCTAAGTTTGGCACTTTGTGGGCCCGTATCTGTATCATCATCACGAATGAGAATGAAGTCGGTATCTCTTTCACCTAAAGGCCCCTCATCCTGCATTGGCCTCTTGCCTTTGTCCTATACTGGTGGTGATGATGGAGAAAGCGAGGCCCCTTCCACCCCGGGTGGAGATAACACACGCTTTGCCGCTGCAAAAAAATCTCTGGTGCCTCTCTGATATGTGATGAATACCGGCACACTAGTGGTCTCATGGCACTCATACTGATGAGAAGGTTCACCTTCATGCTTAACCTCTGATAATCCCTGCGAAGCTCTAAAGAAGTCACGAGAGATGAAATCATCCCAAGTGATGCCCTGTAATCCAAGCTGATGAACCACCAAAATCTTAATAAGAGCAAAATGATAAACACTGTTAAGTTGCTGCTGAGGGGTTTTATGCTGCACAAGTGTGGTCATCCTCTCTATGTTCCGGCAAATGAAATACGGGATGTTCATCATCTGCACTCTGGTGAAATGCATGAGCAACCTGATGTGATAAGCATAGAGACCAGAGAATCATCCCTCACAGCTGAAATATTTCATGATCAACTTCATTAGCGGAGCATATTCATCTTTTAGATATCAGAATGGGAAGACTCTCTTGAGCTGCCTCAAGAAACCGGTTTTAATGTATGGCTCATAATGATGCCGATCAATCTTCTTCTTCTTGTGCCATGGTTCTCCAATGTTCGATATGCCGGTTGCTAATGAGACAGATTTTGGTGTAAGTGTGAAGGTGACATCGGCTAAGATAGCTTGATATCCATGTAAGTGCAGCACAAATAGACGAGCTAGTTCATGATGAAATTGAACACTAGCCACCTTTTAACAAAACTCATAGCATGATTGATGCTGAAAACAAAACATGGCAAGAGGGCAGGCCTGCAATTCTGTAAGGGTGATTGGTTCTTCTCTAACATGTCTGCCACCTTTATGAGGCCTCCGGGGTGCCTATTCTTCCAAGGGTGAGTCACTTTGGGTTTCCACTTCATAGTCCGATGAATGCTCAGATGCCATTACTGTTGTTTTTCAACTGCCTTAGAGAAAAAGATGCTAGTATATGAAAACTGTTTGGACTACTCTTTTGTGTGCAAAGTCTGCCAACAAAGTCTGCCACCAAAGTCTGCCACCAAAGTCTGCCACCAAAGGGAAAAAACAAATGCAACAGGGACTGTTAGGAAGGGGAAATAACAATGAGAAATGGGAATTATTGGGAGAAATTTGATAGGGAAATATGGGAGAGGGATTGAGGGATTTAAGTATGGGAATAGGGTTTAGGGTTTGGGATTGTTGTATACGGTTTGGGGTATGATGTTGGGGAACTTGGGATAGAGCATGTAGGAGAAGGGAATAATGAACTTAGGTGATAGGGAATTAGGGATTGGTGAAGAAAAGGGAACAATGGGAAGGAGAAATGATTTTGGTGGCAAAATAGTGAGTTCTGAAACCCTGACAGCAAGTTTGCTTATGTTTATAGAAGGAGGGTTTGATATATGTGTTCACCCATTGTCATCCATAAACCACCATCACTACTCACAACATTGGATGAAATATCAAAATATCAACACTACCTAGCAAATCCACGCAAGTTATGAGCAAATTGGTGAAATTTGAAACAATTTCGGGCTTTCAGGTGTATGCGTCCCGCCACATACCCAGTGCGCCACGCCGTTTCAGTGTGTCGTGCTTGTGTAAATTTACACTGGAAAATTTCTCCCAGTGCGTCACGCCACCTGTTGTATGCACTGCGCCGGCCAAGCTTCCTCCGATTTCACCCAAGTTACTCACTTGCTCACCCTATTTACTTTGAAATGCTTCCCTTTGACCTTGGCATGTAAAATGACATTGATCCTCATGGAATTATCTTTATAAAGACATGGAGACATGGATTTGATTTTTGATTCTCCAAAACCCATTTTTATAATGTTTTGAAATTGGCACTTTTTCACAATTAATACAACTCTATGTTTTTGTTTCCTCCTTGATTTTTTGGTTTAAATGATGAAATTCTTGGCAATTTTTTGCAGGAATACCTAACATGGAATTTGGCAAAGGAGACCGGGGCTGCGCTTGAAGAATTCAAGAACTGAAATTTTTTGAAAATGTCGACTTGTCTTCAAAACAGAGTTTTGAAGGAAAGTCATAATCCATCCATATGATGATGAAAATATTTGAAATGAAAACTTATTAAGAACCTCCCTCTGGCCTGTTGGCTTTATTGGACATTGTGAAGACATAGCTTGTGAAACCCTAGACCTAGTGACTGAAAATAACTCTTGCTGATCAAAAGACATGAAAACTTGATTTTGATGAACAGACCTGAGCCAGCAGTGCAAAGCATGAGGGGGATGAATGACAAATCCCTTCCGTCAAATTATGGCATGCCCCTACCAGAATGCAACTGAGTGAATCGATTGAGACACCTAAAAATGAAATGCAAAAAGAGTTTTGATCTCTGACGGAGGGATGACTAGACCGACTCTAACAAGATCTATTCATGTCTTTGACTCTTTAATAATAAATCCTAAGGCTCTCAATGGGAACGATCTATAAAATAAACCTCTTACTCAGGAAACCCATGGAACAAGGCATAATGATAAACTCATTTTCTTAAAAATCATAATTAAAATGTCATGAAGACCAAACCTAGTTACACTTCCTTCAACACGTGGAAGTCTCATCTCGAGTTTGGATCTTGCATCATCAATATGAGGTTATTTCTCCTTGCATTTCTCTGAGTATTATGTTGGTTTATATGTGGATTATATGGTTGTGATTTCCTTGGTATTTCTATTTCTATTATGTTGGTTATGTATATGTTTTATGATAATAGCTATGTATGGCTCTCATCATGTTTCTACTTGTAAATGAATGAACAATGTATCTATGACCTAATGGATGAAATGGAAGTTAATGTGTTGAGGCATCAATGCTTCTTAGTGATTCTCAGCTAGGTATGAGACCCTTATGCTTAGATCTGCTATTTACTCCTATATATTACATATTCGTGATATGTTTGACGAAATGATTGTCATGAATAGTAGGGGTCCAGTCAAGGTCTTGTTAAGTAATTGCATGTGTAGTGTCATATCCTTGTTATCTTACTATTTTGAAGGTGTCATTCAATTATCAGTAGTGACCTGGGCTCTGGGACTAAAAATGTGGCTCAAATCTCGGGGACGTTGGCATAGCACTGAGAAAAATAGTCCCTAGATGTTGGCACACCTTATCATGAGAGCATTTAGAACCTCCTGGACGCTGGCAAGCCTATTGCATGGGAGCGCCTATGGGTCAAGTGGTCCAAAATCTTAGTGGGACCCAGGGGTCGGTTGGCAGAAAGGTTCAGATGGTTCCTGAGGGTTCTAATGTTGATGTTTATGGTTTGTATGGTGTGTTTTTGTCGATTCCACTTCCTTAACATAACTTAGGAGGTCGAATGAAATCATAATGACCTCTTGTCACACGTTTACCCTGGTTGGTCGGTTACTTAGGTAGATGTGGGAGGAGGGTTTTTCAAGCACTGAGCATGAAATCTTAAGTAACAATATTTTTGAAGCTTGTATGCAAATATTTTCTCAAACATATTCAATGTAACCATTGCATAATATTTTATAAGATATGCTATGTTTTTGGGACTTGTATTACATAATAATATTTTTAGGCTTGTATTGGTTTAAGAATAGAAGTTGAGAATACATCGTCTAAGGACAACAATTGGGTATGGATAGAACATATGGAGAAAACACTGAAGTACACCTTAGTTTGGGTGATGGAATGCACTATTTCATTTTGAAAATAACTATAATGTGATATTTGAGTTTGAGTATTCAGAATATGATCCACAATAGCTATTTTCATGTCAATGCTTCATGTCTATAACAAGAATATTCATCAGGAAAAATCCATAGAGAAGAGCAAGATGAAGGGTAATAAATATGGAATGGAAGGAAAAGAAATGAGAAAGAGCCGACCTGTAACCCTTGAAATTAATTTTAGGGTTATTGGTCGGCTCTTTCTCCTTTATCTTCCTTTCATTCCATATGTATTACCCTTCCTTCTTCTCTTCTCTGTGGATTTTTCCTAACCATGGGTCTTTTTATAGACTTGAAACGTCTATGGATCCTATTCTGAATACTCAAACTCATTATTCTCACCACAAAAATATTCAAACACTCAATGTGATATTTTCCAAGAAACCATCTAGTTTTAGGGGTTGATAATTTTGGATGGATTTATTAATTTATTTACTAGAGATGAATTTTGATTGAAAATATAATACTTTAGTTAATTTGGAATGTAATATTTTAATTAACAATGGTTTTCATAAATGTTTGTCTGGGGTAACTCAAGTGGTGATGGTCATGGAATGAAGTCTCACCAAATTGGACATCTTGGGTTCGAATCTTGTGCTACCCTCCCCCATAGTGGGGTGAATAATGGACATGTAAACGTGAAAATCGAAGAGTCCTACCAAGCTTACAAAAAAAATTAGCTTTTTGTAAAGCATGTAAACAATTTATTATTTTAATTATAATGTAATTTTTTTTCAAGATTTTCCTCATGGAAGGGTTGTGTTGTCGCTTTTTAATGCACCCGGAGCACAAGTACTTTAGAAGCTATGGAAAGCTTCCTAGAGACAGCCTCTAGGTTGATTGTAGACTAGTGCCTAGGACATCTCAAAGGGTGCTGAACAAATTTGTAGAAAAGACTTGTAGCACTTTAGTTTTTCACAAAAATTACAAATGAGTTTGATTCAGAATCATTCATAAGATACCAAATAGAAATAAAATTAATAAACATGATTACTTAGAAAATAATATTTAGCTAAAGGTGGTCATATAAGACCTAGAATTTGCAGTGATTTATTTTTTGAAATATATGTAATGAGGGAAGATAACATAGGGGGAATCCATCATATAGGGCTTAAGACATATGAATCATATATATCAAGACTCGGAGATAAATGAGAGAAAGGGAATGCTATGAATTGCCAAGATGCATGGAGTGCTTTTTAAAGACTTAATTTCCACCTTAAAATAGGCATTATCCACCAGTGTTTTGATTTAAATGAATCTGTATCTAAAGGGAAATATAGCTACTTGCTACTATGAAATGAAATATGTGAAGAATTAAAAAACATATATGAAAGATAGAGGGAGAAGAACATACTGCAATCCAAATCAGTTGGAATCACCATAAACTTTGTATTAATCTCTTTACGAAAACTAGAATACAAGCGTTTATGAAAATAGGAAAGGTCCTATAGAAGAGAAGTCTTTCCCAAAATTCTAAACCTTTGTTAAGTGTTTCTTCCTACCTTTTATAAGGAGAGGGAGAGACTGAAAATCAGTTACAAAAATATCTCAGGCCTGCACTTCCATATGTCTGCATGATTAGCTATCTCGGCATGTAGGCTCTGTCGCCTCTAGTTATTACAACAGAAAGATGGTTTTCTTTAAGATAAAATGAAATGACATAATAATAAACAAACTGAATAACAAAACATGAAAACTGAATGTTGTTGTATGAAAAATATCTCCTTTCCACTCCCTTGGAGAGCTTTTGGTCTAGCCACGTTTATGCCGCATCATACCTCATAAACTCCTGGTTGGTTCCCTCTCGCTTTTAGTTTTAATAGTTTTAATTCGTGACTTGCACGAATCGGGAGTGGCACCCTCGATAACCATAATGTGTCTTTTGCATAGCCCCCAACTCATTTGTCCCTCTAGACTTCCTGCAGAACAGTATCAAAGCCATACGTGCCCTTTAAAACTACCATAGTGTAATATCTGGGATTTCTAGCACTGCCACTTAACACTGAAAAACCTTACAAAACAAAAAATTTCAATCCTCTTTATCCCCTTTTGTTTTGATCCCTTTCTACACTTTTTCATCATATGACAGGGGGATATGACCGGATGCTTAGCCAAAAATTAGAGCTCGACAAATGAGGACTTCACACTGAACAGGCTTCATGAAACAGTGAATTTTGATCACCTTTTATTCTTAGCTCTTGGTTCCTCGGCTCTTCTCATGACCATAGGCCATCCCCATATTGAAGCCCCCTAATCGGAGGTTTTCAATTGGCAATTCCACGTTGATGCATAACACGCTTCGACCTTTAATCGTCGATCTTCGATGAGTGACATCATCACTGCCACGTGTTTCTTCCTAAGTGATGACACATTTCACCTAGATATGCCCCCATAGGACCTTGAATATCCTAGATCAACGTGCCACATGTCCACCATACTACCATGTCAAGGTGGCATCAGCCACTATGTGGCCCTGTCAGGACTAATAGAATTCCGCCATGTGGCCCCCTTAGAAGAGAGAGAGAAAGGCCCACGTTTCCTTGGTTTTTCACTGATTTCCTTTGTTAATCATTTCAAGGCTTTCCCGATGCTTTATCACTAGAGGCTCAAATCCTGGCAATATTAATCGCAATCAGAACTTTGAGAGGGTTTCATTTATGTTATCGATGATTGCGATGTGTTGATCTCCTATTTCTCTGACGCCTTAGGCCTCTGATATGCAGGATTGCTGATGTGTGACCCCGTCGATACTGCAGGACCCCCCATTCACTAATATATACTGTGCCTTGGACCTCCGATCTCCAATTTCCAATATCAACATTCCCTGATCACTGGTTTTCTCTAACCTCCCCTGCAGCTGCTTTAGAAAACTCTAATTTGCGTGATCCGCGATTATACTTAAGCATTTTCCTTAGTTTTTTTATTTTCAAGGGTAACTTTCAACTTCCTCTGACTTTTTATTTCGGAGTCCATTTGAGGAGTTCCATATGCCATTGGAAATCTAATTCTGAGCATTATCCATTGGAGGTGGTCTGATTGAGATTTGAGTGCTTATGTGTCTTGGAGGTTTTCTCCAAACATCTCTATTCTTTTGCCTTCTTTGTACAGGTGTAACTATTTTTCCAAAAGGTGACAAGAACGGCTCCAGCTGGGGATAGTGCCTTGCTAGCAAGGTGTTGAGATCCTGCAAACTAGCATCCTTCTGTATATTAGGCATGGATTCATTTATTCATGCATATAAAAACAAAAACAGAAATATAAAGAACTCAAATCATTACTACTATTTTACAATGGCTCACTAGTATGTACAGTGGGTGAGAATTGAACCTCTTAATTCTAGAAATAAACCTTGAGGAACGGCCCATTAACAAGCAGCTCAAGCATGTCACCCTCCAAGTTCTCCAACATAAAAGTATTGCTTTCTTTAGACTCATTAATCTTGAAGGGTCCAAACCATAAGGAATCAAATTTACCATGTTTCCCTTTGTCTTCTCTCCTCACATCCCACCTTAGGACTAGATCTCCTATTTGGAGAGACCTATCCCTAGCTTTTTTATCAAACATGGACTTCATTTTTTGTCGATAGCTGTCCAACCTGTGATTTACCTATTCTCAGGTCCCTTGGAGCTCCAAAAATTGATGTATCCTTCTAGTTATGGATTTGGGTTCTTCTTCTGCATCTTGTAGAATCTTAGCCACTGGCATAGTAAGTTGAATAGGGAATAAAACAATTTTTCCATAAACCAACTCCAAAGGGGATTTACCTGTGGATATTTTTGGAGTGACCCTATTTTCGCATAGTGCAAATTTTAGTTGAGAATCCCAGTTCCTCTGACTTTCTACAATTATCTTCTTCATGATTTTCACCACCATTTTGTTTGAAGACTCAGCTAGCCCATTGCCTTGAGGATAATAAGTAGTGGAGTGACCAACAGTGATGTTAAATTTTTGAAAAAAAGTGTATAATTTTGCAGAATTAAATGCCTCGGCAATATCAGCCATAATCTTTGCAGGACATCCAAACCGGGCCAAGATATTCTCATCCAAAAATTGTATTACCACTGTGCTAGTTGCATTCCTAGTTGGGAATGCTTCTAACCCCTTGGTGAAATAGTCTGTGGTTGTAAGGATCCACTTGTGTTAGCCAATGGAAAGAGGATGTATCTCTCCAATGAATTCTAATTTTCATTGCATGAATCTACACAAATAGGGATCAAGGGGAGTGGAGATAATTTTTTCCTTTCAACAAACACTTGACATTGCTAACAAGGCCTACCATAAGAATGAATATCCTCGAATATTTTGGGCCAATAGAACCCATTTTTCAATATCTTATGAGTTGTGGTCTTCCAGTTGTAGTAGCCCCACAAACTTTTCTATGGAACTCATCCATCACCCTTTGTGTTTCAGTCTCAACTAAACATAGTAGTAGAATTCCCACCAGTTCCTTCCAGTACAGTTTCCCATTTGATATCATGAACTTCTTGGATTGGGCCTTCAATGCCCTGTACTTGGATTTTTCCACATTTTTTTGGCATCTTAGAAACAATAAGCAGTGTATGACACTTTGATACCAAGCCAAAGTTTCATATTTTGGGTGAATCTTCTGGACTGAAGACTTGATCATGAGTTGTGTCCTCTCTTCACCTTCTTCTATTAATGAATTGATCCCCAATACCTAACAATTTGACTCTGATAATATTTTCACCAATCCTTGTCCTTTAATGACCTTAGTGGCTTTTACCTCCATGTCATACTCCTATATTTTTGCAATCCACTTACCCCATTTACCATCATTGTCTCCATGTACCAAGATGTCCTTCATTGCTACTGTTGGGACATAAGCCACAATGCTCAAGTGTAACACTTTGAATTTGAAATCCTTCAAAGCTTTGACTACAGCATATGCCTATTTTTCCAATATGTTATACTTCAGTTCAACATCCCGCAACACCTAGCTGAAGAAAGTTATATGTTGCTCATGGCCTTCTTTATTTTTCTGAAGTAACACAACAACTATAGTATGGGGGGAGGCAAAAGAAAAGATATAAAATGGCCTTGAATAGTCTTGGATGACTAGCACTGGAGCTTCTGCAAGATCTCTTTGATTCTTGAGAAGGATTCTCGGGAATATGGGCTCCACTTCATTCTCCTTTTTCAAAATTTCGGTAACACCTCTCACTATTTCTACGTAATTAGGTACAAACCTTCTCAAGAAATTAATACTTCCCAAGAATACTTGGACCTCCTTATTCCTTTGCAGGGAAATATGACTGATAGCCTCCACCCACTTAGGATCAATTTTTACCCCTTCCTGCGCCACTATGTACCCCAACAACTTGCCTTCA
Source organism: Pinus tabuliformis (assembly GCA_031772625.1). NCBI lineage: Eukaryota > Viridiplantae > Streptophyta > Pinopsida > Pinales > Pinaceae > Pinus > Pinus tabuliformis. The sequence continues at coordinate 501,578,837 of CM062814.1, read as the reverse complement.
CTCAAAGTGAATTAGCATTTCTTGGGATTTAGGTATAGTCCATACTTTCTGCACTTTTCAAAGGTAAGCTTTAGATGTTCAATATGCTCCTCATCTGTTGTGGAGAAAACAATGATGTCATCCTAATAAAACACCAAAAAATTTTCTTTCTCTCCCCCAAACGTTATGTCCATTGCCCTCTGGAATGTTTCTCCTACGTTTATTAAGTTGAATGACATCCTTGTGTACATGAAAGCCCCTAAGGAATCGTGAATGAAGTTTCCTTTTGATCCTTAGGTTGCACTACCACTTGGTTATATCCTGAAAATCCATCCATCATTGAAATCTTAGCAGAGCCAACTACTTTCTGTAAAATGTGGTCCATTTTAGGCAATAGGTAGTTGTCCTTCAAAGAATCTTTGTTCATATTCTTGAAATCTACACAGTCTGATTTATCCATTCTTCTTTCTAACAAGAACCAGATTGGAAACCCACTCTAAGTACCTTAGTGGTACAATGATCTTAGCTTGAAGCAAATTCTTCAATTCTTTCTCAATGGATGGGAGTAGAAGTGGATTAATCTGTCTGAGCTTTTGCTTACAAGGTTTCATATCATTATTTAAAGGGATATTATGTTGCATAATATTTACATCAAAAGTTTTCAAATCATCATAAGACCAAGCAAAAACATCTCTATAAGATTTTAGGAGATTTAAGTACCTCTGTTTGTAGTGTTGGGGGATCTTTGTTGATAACTTGATCAACCGGGGTTCATCTTCTGAGCCTATGTTGCAATCTTCTACATGTCCCTCAGCTTCCTGTTCAGCAGGCTTAGAAGCCACGTCGTTTGATTTGAATATCCTTTCCAAAGGAACTAGACCCCGTGGAATAGCATTTCCTTTCAGCTATAGAATTTTATGTCCTGCGATGTTTTCCTCCCATGTAGTCAGTTGTTCTTCTGTTACTTCTTCCTCTTCTTGATCAATCACGGAGTTTGAGAATTCCCTGATTACCTCCATGAAGCACTTGATTTGCTCATCATCCTCAAATACTTGCCAATGTTTCACATTGTCAGGCACTGAGGATTTGTATCTGACTTCATTTCATACCTGAGCAGAGGATTTTGTGGTGGCTTGAAGTTTTTTGGGAGCTATAGCTAAGGAATAAGCCATTCGGTTTCCTTCTCTTGGCAAGAATTGGACATTAAATGTAGAGAAGAAGTTGTCGATCAAGTCCCAAACTTCATTTCTGTAGGCCCTCAATCAGGGGTGCTTGGTTTGGAATTGGTCCTTCATCTGCTTGACTACCAGTTTAGAGTCTCCAAATACGGTCAGGTAGTTAATATTTAGATTCTTTTCCGCTTGTAGGCCCAGTAACAGTGCCTCATATTCTACCACATTGTTGGTGGCCTCAAACTCCAATTTGAAGGAGAGAGGAATTAAGTTACCTTCTGGAGATATCAATAATACCCCTGCCCCATTTCCTTCTTTTGAATTTTCCCCATCAAAATACAGCTTCCATACCTTGCTACATTCTTTGAGTTGTCGGTCTGATTGGACTACAAGTTGTATCTGTGTTTCTTCTAGAATGAATTCATCTTCTTCCAGCATAAAGCAAGAGATGTTCCTTTTTGTTTATATAAATGTGCATTGTCAGAACAATCATCTCTAGTGATTGTTTTGACGAATTTGGATTCTCTATAGAGTCTCCTTTCCTCTCCACCAAAGATAGGAATGGTAGCATAAGTCAGATCCAATTTGATAGACTTTCCAATATTAGATCCCCAAGACCTAGTTATCTCTAGACACAGTTGCTCCATTATTGATAATAGCATCGAACTATGAGAAGCTTTGAAGTCTAAAATTGAATTGTGAAGTAGGAGGTCATGTACTACGAGAGTGACATAAAAAGGTGGGGTGGAAAGATCTTTCTCCTCAACACGCGGTCCAAAGACTACCATAGGCCTTTCTTCTTGCAGGTTTAAACTGTCAAGGGATTGGACTGAAGTGGAAGGGAAAAAAAACAGAGAGACTTGGGCCTTGTAAGTGGGATATTTCAAAATCTCAGATAGTGGGACTAGGATCTTGACTTTTTCAAGCTCTTTCTAGAGGTTAAAGAGTGTATAGAATTTTTCTCCAGTGTTAGTTTCTACAAGCTCCTTTTATTTTTCATGAACGGGTTTAGTGGGAGGAGGTGACTTACCTTATTTAATGACTTCAGGTTGATAGTTGTTCAGATCGGGGGATTATTTATTTATTAAGATAATTGGGTCTACTGGTCCCTTCTCCTTGTCAGCAGACATAGGGTCTCCTAGGAGGAAGTACCTTAATTCTGATCTTGTGATCTTGATCTCTTTCTAGATGATCAGAGATCGTACTTCTTGTGCAGTTGATTCTGCATGAAGTCAAAAAATTGTTTGCAATAGCCATTGATCTCATCATTGCTCAATGTAGCATCAAACTCCTCCTCCTCTTCATGTGTCCTGAGTTCTTGTTCCTTATCGGAGAAAGAGGAGTACAAGTTCCAATAAAAATTGCTTAGTTCTAGTGACAGTTACTCTAGATCATATTCTATACATAATGGAGGATGAATATGATCTTGTTTCTCTTTCCTATCCCTTTGCATTAACTGTAGGGAAGGCCTTATGCATTGGGGATTGTAACATTGATTGGAAGGTGGGAAGTTCTTTCTTTGAGGGATTTTATTCTCCAGCTACATTTTTCAGTTTGTTGGATAAGTTCTTTATCCACTTATCCATTTCTTCTATCCCCTGTTCTTGAAAAAATTTTCCACTTGAGAAAGCTACCTCCTCTTTTCCCCTTTTCTTCTCTCCAAAGTTAGTCCTGCTTCTTAGCTTCCCTGTGGATGTATAGATTGCCTCTATGTCAAGGGCATCAATTTGGATCTGGTCCAAGGTAGGAGACTTCCTTTCTCTGAGAGTAAAACCGAATTCTGAATCAAAGGCCCCAACAAAGACTACTGAGGAAGTGGCCTGTGGAGGTTTGATTTCAACAAGAAGATTATTGTAAATATTTTAATAAAATCTGAGATATCCTCACTAGATTTATTCTTGATAGCATTAAACTCAGTGAGGATGTACCCCTAGTCTCTCTTCTCACCCCATTTCTACAAAAAATAGTTCTCCATTAACTACCAAGTGTTAATGGAAGAATTTTGTAAGGATTTAAACCATTTCCTGACCTCCCCATCGAAATATTGGACGAAAAGCCTCAACACTACATCCTGATTTTCAAAATTTTGATTCTCTGTAGAGGCATAGAAAATTTCTATGTGCCTCTGTGCTGCTACATCGACTTCTTCATTATACCTGGGCAGCAGCTTGAGGTAGTTTTGTGGCATAAAATTTGGAGTTTGAGACGGGTTTAAGGGGGCATATTTATTTAGCAGGAAACCTGGGATAACCATTTGAATCAGAGGTGGTGGTGCTTGAATTACTACAGGAGTCTAAGGTATGACCAATGATAAGATAACCGACTGACAAGGGAATGAAAAGATGCCCACACTGTGGGTAGGGCTGCTTTGGTGTTTATATTTTATTTCCTTGTTTTCTTCTTTGACCTCTAGGGAAGCAGTACTAAACAGATGATCAGTTTCTGGAGAATACATCAGAACTTTAGGGGGGGAGTTCGGAAGAATGAATTATAACTCTTTGTGAACTACATGTAGATGTTTTAGGAAATGAAGAGATATTGGGATCAGTATTCAGAGTATTTTCTTTCTAAAACCTTCTAGATATTATCTTCTCTAGGTTAGATATAGATGGAGGTCTTTGTTGAAAGGTATCTAAGCATGTATGGGGTCTTTGATAAGCCAGAATGATCGGCTAGAATTATAGAAAGTGGATTCGGCAAGGTGTTTATAAAAAAATTTAAACAGTGGAGTCACCAAGGTGAGAGATATTCAACACAAACTTCCCTTGCTCACCTAATAGAGGGAATGTAAATATTTTTCATACCCAGGGAAAATTATTTCAGTTTTGTCCCCGACAACAGTGCCAAAAAGATGTTGTTACTTTTAATGCACCTGGATCACAAGTACTTTAGGAGATATGGAAAGCTTCCTAGAGAGATCCTCTGTGTTGATTATAGACCAGTGCCTAGGACATCTCAAAGAGTTCTATACAAATTTGTAGAAAATACTTGCAACACTTTAGTTTATCAAATAAATTACAAATGAATTTGATTCAAAATCATTCATAGGATACCAAATAGAAACTAGTTGATACACACAAGTACTTAGGAGATAATGTTTGGCTTAAGGTGGCCAAATAAGACCCAAAATTTGCAGCGATTTAGTTGTTGAAACATATGTAATGGGGGAAGATAACAGAGGGGTAATCCATCATATAGGGCTAATTAAGACATAAGAATCCTATATATCAAGACTCAGAGAGAAACAAAATAAAGGGAATGATAAGAAATGTTGATATGCATGGAGTGCTTTTTAAAGACTTAATTTCCACCTTGAAACATGCATTATCCACCAACATTTTGATTTAAATGAATCTGTATCCAAAGGGACATAAAGCTAGCTTTTACTATGACGTGCAAACTGTGAAGAATTAAAAAATATATATGAAAGACAGAGGGAGAAGAACATACTGCAATCCAAATCAGTTGGAATCACCATAAACTTTGTATTAATCTCTTCAGGAAAACCAGAATACAACAAGCTTCAAGTAGGCCTTTATGAAAATAGGAAAGGTCCCATAGAAGAGAAGTCTTTCCCAAAATTCTAAACATTTGTTAAGTGTTTCTTCCTCCCTTTTATAAGGAGAGGGAGAGCTTGAAAATCAGTTACAAAAATATGTCAAACCTGCGCTTCCAGTTTTCTGCATGACTAGATGTCTCGGTGTGTAGGCTCTGTCGCCTCCAATTATTACAACAGAAAGATGCTTTTCTTTAAAATAAAACAAAATGACAGACGAATAAACAAACTGAATAACAAAACATGAAAATTGAATGATGGTGTATGAAAATATCTCCTTTCCACTCCCTCATATGGCTTTTGGTTTAGCCACGTTTATGCCACAGCATGCCTCATACACTCTTGGCTAGTTCCCTATCGCTTTGAGTCTTAATAGTTTTAATTCGTGACTTGTAGGAATTGAGAGTGGTCACACTCAATAACCATAACGTGTCTTGTGAACAGTTGCCAACTCATTTGTCCCTCTATACTTCCTGCAGAACACTATCGAAGCCATACATGACCTTTAAAACACCCATAGTCACGTAATATCTCGGATTTTTAGCACTGACACTTAACACTAAAAAACCTTATAGAATAATGAATTCCGATCCTCTTTAGCCTATTTTGTTTTGAGGCTTTTCTGCACTTTTTCTTCATATGACCGAGGGCTACGACCGAGTGCTTTGCTAAATATCGGAGCTAAGAAAATCGGGACTTCACACTAAACAGGCTTCATGAAATAGTGAACATTGATCAAATTTTCTAATTAGCTCTTGGTTCTTCGGCTCTTCCTGTGACCATAGGCCAACCCCTATATCGAAGACCCCCAATTGGAGGTTTTCAATCAACAATTCCACTTTGATGCATAACATGCTTTAACCTCCAATCGTCAATCTCTGATTAGTGATGTCATCACTTCCACGTGTTTCTTCCTAAGTGGTGACACAAATCACTTGGATATGCCTCCATAGGACCTTGAAAATGCCATGTCAGCATACCATGGGTCCACCATGTTGCCATGCCAACGTGCATCAGCCGCCACGTGGCCCTATTGGGACTAATAGAACTCGGCTACATGGCCCCCTTAGAAGAGAGAGAGAAAGGTCCCCTTGCCCTTGGTTTTTCACCGATTTCCTTTGTTAATCAGTTCAAGGTTTTCCCAACACTTTAACACTAGAGGCTCAAATCCTGACAATCTTAATCACAATCGGAACTTTGAGAGGGTGTCATCTATTTTATCGCTAACTGTGATGTGTCGATCTCCTATTGCTCGATCACCAACATGTGACCCCGCCAATACAGCAGGACCCCCCGATCATCAATATATAATATCACTTGGACCTTCGATCTTTGATTCTGATATCAGCGATCGTTGTTCACTAGTTTAGTCTGACTTAGCCTGTGGCTACTTTAGAAAACTTGGATTTGCAGGAATTGGGATTATACTTATCCATTTTCCTTGGTTTCCTCGTTTTCAGCGGTAACTTTCAATCTGCTCTAACTTTTGATTCTGGAGTCCATTTGAGCAGTTCCATATACCGTTGGAAAGCTAATTCTGAGCACTATACATTGGAGGGGGTCCAATTTAGGTTTGAGTGCTTTTGTGGCTTGGAGGTTTGCTTCAAACATCTCTATTATTTTTCCTTCTTTGTATAGCTTGAACTCTTTTTCCAGAAGGTGACAACAGGTTGCATGAATATATACCCTTTTAATTAAAATTAAGAACAACCTTTCAAATTTAAGAACACTAATTGTAAGGGATAAATTTGTGTGACTAGAATATGTTGTGTCATTAAAGAATAACCATAAGGATGCATTGGAAGTTACGTAAATACTATATAAATACATGTAAGGGGTATTTTTTTTTCAATATACACATTAGTATAATGGTAAATAAGATGTAGGCATCTTTATTTTATAATAATATAAAACTAGTTGTAATTATTAATTATTATTATCTTTAATAATAAGGTAGTAAGTTTTTCAAGTGGAAATTTAAAAAATATAAATGTATTTACTTAGGAATGAGATAAATTAGAAAAAAATGTGGTAAATTATAAAAATAGGAATAAGTATTAAAGTAGAGGTATGTCCATACTGGAACATTTTTTTACTAGCTAAACTCATTAAGGAATATAATACATAGTTATAACCTAATGAGTATTAAAGTAGTTATTGGTTCACTCTCTTTTTGTTTTGCTCTGGCATAGTTTTACATTTTACATTGTAGTAATAATCTCCGTGTGAAACCTTCTTTGTAAGAAGAAATTGTTATGTCACCTATTACAAGAAGTTGATATGTAGGTGTTAGACTACAATTCCTTAATTGGACACTTAAGTAGACCATGATCTAAATGCAACAATAGTTTCATTATTAAGATAACATGGCATGGTTGAGACCCCTATAGTATGGGAGTGTGACTCGTGAGGACGAACTTACAACACAAGTTTGATGAACATATCAATGTCTTCATGAACTCTTACTGATTGGTGGGATGCACAAAAGTTTCAGGAGCACCTATGGGAGTGTGACTCGTGAGGACGAACTTACAACACAAGTTTGATGAACATATCAATGTCTTCATGAACTCTTACTGATTGGTGGGATGCACAAAAGTTTCAGGAGCACCTTCAATTTGATGATGTCTATGATATTGTTTGGGTGGACTTTCTAGTGATTAGTTGTAGGAAAAGATTATCAATGAAAACAATAAAATTTCTTAGCATTGTAGTGATATGATGGAGAGTTATAGATTTTTGGGTAAAGAGCAATCTAAAACAAAGGTTACCATAAAGCCGAGATAGTGATTTTTTTCAACCATGGGAATAAACAGCTCAGTGGAGTGAGCTAAACAATTTCGTTGGCCCCCCCTGTGGTTAGATACATTTGGTGGTTGTGGCATTTCATTGTGCACCACGTGTTAGTCGGACATTCTCTTCGTTGATGAGTGAAGGACAGAGTTTCCGGAATTGACATATATTTTGGAACAGCGTAGTCTAATTATATAGATATTTTTGGCCTTTCCGAGTTGTTTTCAGAGCTTTCTTGGGCTTGTGTTTGTACGTCGTTTGGGTTTTCTGGATCTTGCAATCCAAGGGTGCTCAATTAGCTACTGAAAACGTCTTGATGGGAAAATAAATTCTGCTAATCTGGCAATGATCGGAAGGATAGAATATGAATTGAAATATTCGAAACCTATGGATTGGAAATATTTAAATTTCACGTGAGCAGCTGCTTTGTCTTCATCGGTGAACACAATGGTATTTCCTGGCCGATGGGGATTTCTAGAGTTTTTTGAATGTGAAAAATTCCACAAGAATAGAATTTCAGCGTCCATCCAAGATTTTGTACATGCCTTAGCCAATCACCTTTAAAATCTCAAAGTCTAATATGGCTTTACCAAGTGTGTTTAGGTTGGCATAATTTCAAATTATTTCGGGATTTTTATTTTCATTAGAATTTGGTTCCGGTCGTAGTTTAAATTATTTTAGGATTCACATGACTTTTAAAGATTATACTAAAATTCGAAAGAGTGAAGGGAATTCTTTTTGAATAGTTCAGGAGGCACAATACTCGCTGAGGTTCTGCAAATGGGGTAGCAAGCTAAATGGGCTAGATTGTGGGGAAAACTCCACAGTTGACCAGGGAAGTCCTGGTTATCGAGTGCAAGCCTTGGAAGTGATGATTGATGCTATGTGATTCATTTCACTAGTTGCAATCCCACCTTTTCACCCATGTGAGCATCACCCGATGCAATGAGTGCTAAGTGGACTATTCAAAAATCATGAGAAATAGTAAGTTACAACTACCTCATGGAAATGGCCATAGATAAATGACTTACTTAATACAGTGGAATCCCGAAAAATGATATCTAATATAATGCACTGCGAAAACCCCTATACTTAAACTTTTAAACGTATTAAAAAATTCTTAAAAATTAAACAACAACTACTAAAAAATCTTTTAAATTATATTAAATTATTTATTAAAATCTCTATTTTATATAAAATATAAAAATCGTATGCCTTAGTTTTATATGCAACCTCAAAATTGAAAGATGGAACAAAGCGACATCTATGTACATAATTCACAGCCATGCATGTTATAGTATTAATTTTGTGTGAAAAGCTCTTATGTTTTTCGAAAAAAGCTTTTATCAAAACATTTTTCATATATGTATGTATGTGTGAGATGAGGTAAATCTCAAATTTGATTGATTTTCTATTAAACAAGTATATTATACAATAATGTTATGACCTTTAGTTTCCATTTCTAATGTTCGATGTCTCTTCCAATTTTAATGATTTAAATTTCTAATATTTACATATTTATAACGTGTTCATATTTTACCAAATTTTAAGCATTAGGTCTCTAACATTCCACCCTTAATCTATAGTGGTGTTAGTAAGCTCAAGCATCATTCTACATTTTTCAAATTGCTTTGGTGAAGATATTTGCAATTTTCTCATTTGTGGAACAAGATCTTAGATGAATAGTCTTAGCCTCTACAAGATACCAAATCAAATGATACTTTATGTTGATTTGTTTGGTTCAATCATGGAATATGGGATTGCTTCCAACTTGATTATAGAAGTATTCTCAATCACAATAGGAGAAAAATTCACTTGCTTCTCCTCCAAGTCTTCATGAATTTTCCTAAGTCGCATAATGTACTTTTTTGCTTCTGCAACTACCAGATATTCTGCCTCTATCATGGAATTTGTTGGAATTGATTGCTTATGTGAGCTCTATAAGACAACTATTTGATCCAAGGCTCATAATATACTTCATTATCTTTGGCTTTGTCAAAGTCTAAATCACAACACCCACTTAAGCTGAAGTCATTCACCTGTGGATATTTGAGTCCAAAATCTTGAGTTTGTTTCAAGTACATTAGAACTCTTTTTGTAGTAGACCAATGTCCGTAACAAGACTTTTGTATAAATATGGAAAGAATTTCCATAATAAATGAAATATTATTTGAATGTTTTGATGATCTTGAAGTTGTGATATCGAATATTGCTCCAGAGTAGACATTTTTATCATCGATGTTTCGAGTCTACACCAAGACCCATCATCAAGACAAAAGTCAAAAATAAGAGAATAACAACCGGATAAGATAAATAGAGAGAGCGTGCAATGAACGAATGGTCCACATTATGAGAATAAGTTAATAAAAATTGATATATGTTGAAAGAATAATTAATATATTTAATTATTATAAACTATTTATGTTTAATGTTTATAGTTAAATTGTTATATATAATAGTTATATTAAATTTTTTAATATTTTTAATTCATTTAAGTTGTTTTTTTTTTTCCAAGGAAAAAAACAGTAACTTTTATTAAAGAGATAATGAAAGTTACACTGCTACATTCTGTTGACCGCCATTAAGGCTCGAGTGCTTTCGCACCCTCCGCAACGTTAGAAGGCTAACGTGCAAAGAAAAAGAGAGAGAAGAGAAAGAGAGAAGAGAGGAGAGGGAAAGAAAAAGAAGCAAAAAAACTGATTTCCGGCAGCAAGTGAGACTCGCGCTTCAAGTTTTTCTCCCCTTTTTCTTTTCGACCTTACGCCACTCTCCTTGAGAGGGCTCGATCGAAGCTATGACTATCTGTGTTTCTGCATTCTGTGGGGTGATTTCTTTGTCTGAGTCTGAAGTATCAGAGTGGTGATGACGTTTGATGCCTCCTATGCTTGGATCCACCCTTGTCATCTCTGTCTTGTCGTTCGGATTGGTTCCCTTCTGATTCTCCATTTCTTGTGATATCTCAGTCTTTTCTGCAGGGGTCTCTTCCTCCTCTGCTTCTGACTCTTCTTCCTCTGTATCTGGAGGTGAGAATTGCCATCCTTTCTTCTGCTTCCCTTTCTGTTTCTTGTTGGTTTTCTTTGCTTCTGGACACGAGCTTTGTAGGTGTCCTGTCTGCCTGCATAGCCTACATCTGAAGGCGGTGTTTTCATAATCTAGTACTTGCAGCCAGTTTTGTTGTTTGTAGACCAGCCTTATATTGTCCGGCAACCCTTTACTTAAATCTACTTCCACACAAATACGTGCGAAAGTATAGATCCTATCATCAATCCTTTCCAGGTCTGTTTTAATGTATTTCCCTATACTGTTTCCAATGCCTTCCAAGACTCGTTCGGTCCAGAAATGCAAAGGGAGGTTGTATAGTCTGACCCAGACCGGCATTTTTGTTACAGTCATTTTATTTGGATCAAAATCTGGGAACCATGGGGTCAGGAATAGCCCCGCTGTTCCCCAGAACCATGGCCCTGTACTGATGACTGTATCTCTGACTTCCTGGGATGTAAATTTTACAATAAAAAACCCCTTTGAACATAGGTGAATCTCACTTTCCATGGTCCATCTGGTGAAAATCCAATGGAATAGGTCCAAAGGTTTGGGCCAAAAGCTGTTGAATCTGCAGATTAGAGCCTGCATTTCATAGGACTTGACGAAATCGTCAAGCCCTATAGCATCTAGATTTAAGGCTGGGGTTTGTTCTGCCTGATCTACAATGTAAGGCCTGGGTATGTCTCTGCTTGGATCTGAAGAGGGACCTGCGTCTCTGCTGCCCTGAAGAATGTTTTTGTAGGATGCAGTTTTTTTTCCCTTGTCACCATTTTGCTGTCCTTGAGATGGAGCCCCTCCTCTCAATCTGAAGTTTAAAGTAATAATTGATCCTGGTCCAATCTCATAGCTTTCCATCGATCTACAGTCCTGGAGTGACCGCCTACCACTGACCAGGTGTTGGATCTGAACGAGGTATCCCATTTCTGCCCATATTTGTTGTTTCAGCTGTAAAGAGGTGCTTCCTGCATGGACCCATACTAAGCGAGTTTTCCCCTGTGGGGGTTTAATCAGAATCTGAAAACAAAAAGGTTTTACCTGCTTTGGCTGTAGACAAACTTCCAGATCTGGCCCTGATTTTGCTCGTTTTTCTTCTCGCATGTCAGGATCTGTATGAGCTCTGCCTGATCTATGATTGACGCCTTCGATCTGCGTCCTGGGAGCAAACTGTGCTTGGGTATATGCTAGATCGTGAAGATCTAGGCCAGAACTGCAGGATTTGGGCCCGAGTGGTGTAGAAAAGGGGATATCTGCAACATGCATACCACCTTTGTCGATTCCTGGTGCGCTCAGGGGTTGACTATGCCTGGCCTTTAAACTCCATACTTCATGCACGTTTTTTTGTTCAGGGCCGCATTTGAAAACCCCGATCTTCTGCATAGGGGAAACCTCCACCTTTATCCACGCCGCAGGGGGAGCTGCCCTTGATGTATTCGCCCCACAGTCTTTCTGTGAGCTTGTATTTCGTTTCCCATCAGTGCTCACGCAGATCTTTGAGACAAAAAACCCCATACCCGCGCGGCCGCACAGTTCTGGGCGTGTTTGAATCGACCATTTCTCTGAGATTGTTTGCAGGAAAGACGCCCTCTCCACAACGGACCCTGTTTCCCCTAGATCTGAAGCGCCTTCGGCCCCTGAGGCGGGTTTGGGAGCCGATGCGGCGGCACTCAGGAGGCTGTTTGCAGAAAACCTAATCATCGCCATCTCTCACCGTCTATCTAGATTCATTTAAGTTGTTAATAGTTAGTGATATTAATTTAAGGAATAAAAGGGAGGTGAAATTAAAGTTAATTAAGATAGTTTAAGTTAATTAATTTAAGTTAAGTTAATTAATTAATGTAATAAAATGATTATTATTATTTTAAATATTATTATTTCTTAAAATATTATTTTCCTTAATTAATATCATTAACGGTTAATGGCAATAATTAAGAAATAGAAGAGGGTGAGGTGTAGTATGCTAAGGTTAAGGAAGGAGATTTAAAAGCGGTTGATTCAAGATTATGGCTCTATGTGAGCAGGGGGATCCAACTCCTGTTGATCTTTATCGCTCCGCCTTTATTGAGATTGTTGGGATGTTTCATGATTTCTAGAGCCTCACTTATCTTTTTTTATAATAATGGTTTTCCTTGGAGATTATTTCCACGTCTTCTAGACGTACATGGTAACTAGTCTTAGAATAATGTTTGGCAAGTGCTGAGGATCTAATTCTTCCTTTCCTGATATCTGCAACATGTTCCTTAAGTTTGATTTTAAAGTATCTTCCTGTCTCTCCAATGTAACATTTACCACATGAACACTTGACTTTATAAACGCCTCTTTGTTCGAAGTGATCTAGGCCATCTTTTACATATTTCGTCTTTTTTTGCATAGTATTTAAGGGTTTGAATGAGATTGGTATGCCTTTCTTTTTTATTATCCTGGCTAATTTATCAGTAACACCTTCGATGTAAGGGAGATATGCCTTTCCATTTAGGGCTTGAGAGTTGGATGAGGGGGGTCTAGCTATGGCTCTAGATTTAGATTTTATGATAGATTTTTTTGATGTTTTTGTAATTGTAGTGAGTGTTTAAGAATACATTCTTAAGATACTATTTTTTTGCATCCACGTGCTCTTTGTTTGATATCCTCAATGCTCTCATGAAGAGTGCATTGAGCACCCCCATCTTCTGCATCAATTGGTAATGTGAACTGACATGGTGGTAACTATCTGTGTGAGCCTTCTTTTTGTATACTTTGTGACACAATGATCTATCTCTTCTTCTTAGAATAAGAATATCAAGGAGCGAAATTTAGTTGTTCTCCTCAGTTTTCATTGTGAATTTAATGTCATTAGAAATCATGTTAAGGTGGTTTAGGAAGTTTTTTAACTCAGAGTCCCCATGTGGCCAACTCATACTAGTGTCGTCAATGAACGTGATCCAATATTTGGGTTTAAAAGGGTAGGTTTCCAAGGCTATCCTCACAAATTTCTCCATGTAAAGGTTGACTACTATGGGGGATAATGGAGACCCCATAGACACCCTTGTGGTATGCTCAAAGTAATCACCTTGGAAGGTGAAGGACGTAGAAAAAATACAAACCTCGACAAGTTTAGCAGTCTATGGGTCCGTAACCTCCTCATCTACTTGGATAGCCTCTTCTAATGGCAAGTTTGTGAATATTTTTGTTCCATCAAAGCTCACATTATTGTCTTCAACATCCAGTCTTTTTCCTTTGATGAGCTCCACATAATGATTTGAACCTTTAATGTAGGAATCATTTTTTTCAAACAGTGGGGCAAGGGAATTGGATACATATTTAGCTAATCCATATGTGGGTGATCTAATTTTGTTTTCATTGTTGGGTAAAATGTGTTTATTCAATCCTTTGTCAAGATTGTAATCCTTGATGGCTCTTTTACCTTCCTTGATAATCTGAGAAATAGGGTTATCTTTAAGTTTCTTTTAATTTCCATTATTGTATAAGTGGTCCCTCATTTTTGAGACATAATCCACCTTTTTCATCACAAATGTGACTCCTCCTTTATCGTCTTTTAGAATCACAATTTCCTCATTGTTGCTAATGCTTTTGAGAGTTAGTGATTGGCCTTTGATTAGGTTATTATTGGGGGGGTTTTTTTTCTCAAGATGATTATGTGGTCTTTCCTTATCTGCTCCTTTTCCTCCTCCCTAATATTTTGAATCCCATCCTCTAGGTTACATATAATCTCTTTCACTGGTATGAAATTAGGGGCTATTGCAAAATTTAATCCTTTGTTAAAAACCTCTAATTCATCCTCGTTCAATTCATAGGAGGATATGTTTACAACTTTATTGTGTCTTTTGTTGTAAGAGTTTTGTGTTGGGTTATGATGGTTGATGTATCCAGTCTAGTAGTGCTAAGGTAGATAAGACTTCCCATAAGTTGTTTGTACTTGGTTGTATCCTTAAATTCATTCCCTTCTTTTGATATGAGATTTAGATTCTTTTCCATTGCAATAGATAAAAGATTGCATTAATTCATGCCAAACCTATTCAACAATTCTCCAATATACTTCCTTTGGGAGATGAATATACACTTTGGATTTTGAGTCACATCAATGCCCAAGTAGTGGTGAAGGTGTCCCGAATCTATCATCTCAAATCTCTTCTTCAACTCTTTCTATATGGATGTAATATAGTTTTCATTGTTTCCTATTATTAATATATCATCTATATAAACCACAAGATATACCACAATTTTCTTGACAAATAAAATTTCATCATTAGGATTAAATTGTCTGAAGTTCAATTTCATAAGACACTCAGTTAACTTTTCATTCCAGGCTCACGGTGCTTATTTTAGGCCATGTATGGATTTTATAAGTTTACATACTTGCTATTATTTTCTCTTTACAACAAAACCTTCCTCTTGAGCCATGAGCACTTTCTCTTTCCAGTATCCATTGAAGAAAGTAGTGTTCACATCCATTTGATGAACTTTCTATCCATCTTGAGCAGTGAATGCAAAGAAATTTCAGATAGTGGCCCATTTTATTGTGTGGGAAAAGGTCTATTCATTATCAACACCTTATTTCTATCCAAATCCTTTTTCCACGAGCCTTTCTTTGCACTTTGTGATGCATCTAATTTGTACTTGTTTTTATAGATCAATTTGTAGCCAATTGGTTTGGTTTTGAATGGAGGGTCCACCAGCTTCCATTTTTCATTCTTTATGAGAGCACCATACTCCCTCTACATTTCTTCTTTTCATTCATCATGACAAGTAGTTTTTTTAAATGAAGTTGGTTCAAAGTTAGTTGATAAATTCAAGTCATAATCATATAAAACATCCACGTCAACTAAATCAAAATTATTTACATCACCTCCATATCGTATGGTGGAACAACTATTTTATATCTTTCTGAACTCATTAGGATAAACACTTGCAAGTTTTTTGGTGGCACGTTTTATGATGTTTTTTCGAGATGGTCTAGGTTGCTCCACTAATTTAGATTTGGTTGCATCGATATTTATTCTTCTAATCCTCTTAATGAAATAACTCGAGGAGTCTTCATGATCTAAAGTAGTTGTCAGGACTTCATGAGGGGGAGACAATGCTTCAAAAGGAGATACCATATTGATCCAAGACAATGACCCCCCCTTAATGATGTGGAATTTCATTATCAAATTCATGATATTTTTTTTGCATGATTAAATATATGCAAGCGATCAAGTTATCGCTCAACATTGTTGTCAATCTTAGAAAATTCAATAAAAAAACACGTCTATAAAAATATAAACTTCTTGTTTACCTCATCATAAAGACGATATGCCTTGGTGGTGTCTTAATAGCCCAATAAAATGCACTTTCAACTCCTTACATCAAGATTGCTTCTTTTTTCCTTAGGAATCAAAGCATATTAGGTGGAACCAAAGACCCTCAGATGCCTTGGTCAAGGAATGTGTTCATATCACACTTCATAAGGTCCCATTTCTAACAACATGGGATGGGCATATTTTTTCCAAAAATATTTCACATAGAACCACATCATCCCAAAATATCAACTTTACATTTTTTAAAAGCAACATGGAGCGAACCATATTCAAGAGAGTCTTGTTCATTCTTTTGATTACACCATTTTGTTGAGAATCTTCTAGAACAATAGTTTGATATTGAATTCCATGTTGGAGAAGATAGTTTTCAAATTAATTATATTTATACTCTTTTCCATTATTATTGTGAATGGATCCAATATGTTATTTTGCATCATTTTCATTCCATACATAATAAAATTGAATGTTCCAAAAGCTTGTGAATTTATTTTCAAAAAATATACCCACCACATCTTGGCCCTAATCATTAATAATATCCATCTTATATATAATGTGATTTGCAAGTGGAAAATATATAGGGCCACACAAATCAAAATGACTCAATACAATTTTTTGTCATGCTTGGGGGTAGAATCATTAAATGGTTCTTTCTTATGCTTTCCCACGATATAAGCATCATCTTACTTTAGTTTCCCAGGAATAGTTGGAAAACTAAAAAACCCATTCTTTTATAATAATCCAAGATTTTTGTAATTAACATGTGAAAATATTGCATTCCATAGAATATTGAGTGGAAAATTACCTTCATTGAGTTGAGAGAGATATGTAGAGTTTTGTGCATGAGAAAATGTTCCTTTAGTTTCACCATTATTTCCTCATAGAAATCATGTTTTCGAATGCTTTCTTTACTTCTACTTTTTCATAAAACATTTTAACAAAGTCCCCTTGCAAGTGAATGTGAAAAAGGGTCAAGATATTTTTTTGTGGTTCTGGAAGGTAGAGTATATGATATAGAAGAAAAGCAGGGATTCTAGGTAGTTTAATCTTCACGGTGTTAATTCTTAAGGGCTTGTGACTTTATTTATCTACAAAATACAAAATGGCATATACATTTTCATTAAAATCTTCACAATAAGCATTCCAAAATGCCGTATGGTAGGTTTCACTTATATCAGGCACCCATGTATCTCTCCAAGAAGCAAATGAAGTGTGAAAGAAATATTCAGTCACTCCAATATTTCAAACTGAAACAATATAATGAGAAGATTCAAGTGCTTTACATTTACATGGATATGATGTTTTACATTCATCTTCCTTTTAGTTTCGATTGTCTTTGATTCTCTCCCAAGGGATTTTGCATGTTGATGAATCAAGTCTATTTTGTCGCAACAAAGGTAATGAATATGAAGTCTTTCTCTTTGATGGTTTTTACCCTCTCACCTATGAAATTATTTCTTCCACATACTATTTTGATGCTACTTCATTTACGAGAATCATGTGACTAATTATTTCTTTTCTGAGAAAGGCATACTAATTCTTCAAGGGATTGATTTCTTATATTCCTCTTCTCATAAGATTTATTTCATTATGAAAATTTACTTACCATGGTGTCAAAAGTAATGGACTTGAGTTGCTCACTAGCTTGCAAGGACTCAAGATAATGTGATTATGTAGGGTAGAGGACCTTTATAAGGGTTGCGAGAGAAACATCCATCTTAATTCTAGTGACATCTACATCATCATGATTTCTCTAATTTCATAGATTAGGACCAGGGGGTCATCATCTTTCAAATCAAGATTAGAGAGTTTGACCATCAATTGAAAAATATCCAATTCTAAGTGTGAGTCACATAAGATATTTCAACTTCTTCAATGCACAATAAGAATATGTAATTAAAAATATATGATGCCTCACCTCTTCACATACAAAAGCAACAATCATGACATAGGATTTGTTGTCCTTTTTCTTCCAAATGGATAACTCTTTATCTGATATGGGGTTGGTAGGTGCATTTCATCCTCTGCTTCATAGAATCCATTCCATAATTCAATAAAATTTAGCATCTTCTCAATATTTCTAGATCACTCTTAGTAGTCCTCCTTGCTAATCAGCATGATTCCAAGAATAGAGATGAGGGAATGAATTTTCAAAAAAGCTCTGAGCTAAGCTTGCTTCTAGTGAAAATAATGAAGGGATTCAAATTAGATGGAAAATATTTTCTTGTGACAATAAGACCCACCTCTTGATAATACAACA
Source organism: Pinus tabuliformis (assembly GCA_031772625.1). NCBI lineage: Eukaryota > Viridiplantae > Streptophyta > Pinopsida > Pinales > Pinaceae > Pinus > Pinus tabuliformis. The sequence continues at coordinate 501,560,744 of CM062814.1, read as the reverse complement.
CCTCACAACATAAGGACTTTACTCAGAGAAAATAATGCCTTTTTTAACAAACCCTAAGGAAGCTAATTTTTATTGTATTTAAGAAAGCATACAGAAAGAAGAATAAATATCGCCATACAATGCTAGTCTCAAATATATCTTGAAAACAAACACATATGGCCAATTCCATTAAAGAATTGGACCTTAAATCAAAATCATTTTAGATTCTCTAGAGTATTTTATATGCTATAACGTATTTATAATACATTTTCCTCTATAAGATCTAAAATAAATTATACGTAAACTGAAAAGGTCACTTAAATATCCTTTTTTTTTTTCTAAATTGAAGTTTTTCCAGCTATCGCCAAGCTTAGCATAAGGAAGTCTTGAGAAAATGCATGGGAATTTCAATGACCAATGGAAAGAGCTCAAATATATTACGTCAACAATCTCTCAAGCTAAGTTAACAAGTCATGTATAAGATTTAAGGTTGGGATTGAGTTGAAGGCCAATGTCTCAAAGGTGCAGGCAAGAGAGGCAATAGAAATCACTATAACGACATGACAACTCAATCATTAATGGTTTTGATTTAGAGTGATGAAAAGATGGGAGACAAATGGTTAGGTTTATATCAGACAATTAACATAAAGATATGTAATAGCCCTCGTGAAAATTTCATGTAATAAAAGTTAATAAAGGAAAAAAATAAGACCACTATTGAGGGACAGTGATTCCAAGTTGAATGACTGGGCAAAGATATCCTATTGGGCATCATTGGATGTGTGTTTTGGCTAAGTAAAATTGGCAAAGGCTGAGGCAAAGGCATTAAAAGTCAAAAAGGCAATTTTGGCACATTTATTTATGAAAATAAAAGAAATTAGGAGAAAAGTAAGGTGAAAGGTCACAGGTTGAATGTGAGGAGGAAATTGAAGGAAAATATTGGAAAATGAAGAAAATAGAAGCCTCATTCATAAAAAGGCTTCTGAGGATTAGTTGGTAACCTTTTTTTAGTTCAAGTTTGGAGCTCTCTCATTATTCTCTCTCTCTCTCTCTCTCTCTCTCTCTCTCTCTCTCTCTCGCTCACTCACTTTTGGTCACATAGAGTTTTCTTGGATCACTCTAGATTTTGATCAAGGAAGGAAAAGAAAGAAAAGGGAAAGGAAAGGAAAGGAAAAGAAAGAAAGGATCAAGGAAAGGAAATAATGACTCAAGCAGCTTCAGTATGACTACTTGTAGGTAACCTTTTGCATGTGTGATTTCCTAGCCGGTTTGGACATGCATGGCTTTGCATGTTGGTTTATGGTTCTCTTGCTATTGGTGGAATGGTTTTTTTGGGTTATGACAGTGGATTTCAGCCTAGCCTAGCCTATTTCTGGATGCCATGGTATGTTTGGATGTTATTTTGGTTTTTAGCTTTGGAATTGTCGGATGGATTTTAGAACCCATGGCGGAGGTGGTTTCAAGGTTCACTCGCAGAGGCCTAGGAATCCCTTGACCAGTTTTGGCGGGATACACGGTAAATCCTGAGGGAGATGTCTCAGTTTAGGGCCTAGTGATCTGGGTTTGGATTGTGGTAAAGCCTGAGAGACAAGGAGATGGATAATTCCTCAAGTATAACGATGGATTTCAGATGACATTCCAAGTTTGATTCGATTGTGATCGGAGCACCAATTTTGTTGTGATCATGATTTGATGAGGGTAGAGGTGATTTATCCTCGGGATTACCTTGGTTGTTCTTGGATTGGTTGTTCTATGAGATCCCACATTCATGCTTCAAATATGGCACGGGGGTGACTGGCTAAAAGAGAGATTTGGTTCAGCCATGTCTATGGTCAATTGGTACATGGAAGTCCCGAACCTGGTCGGATTTTCCTATGATTAGTAAAAGCTAAGTTCTCTTACTTCTACACTTATTTATATGTGGCTTTAATGGTTGTCATATCTCTAATATTTATATGGTTTTATGTTGGTTATAAGCATGGTTGAATGGCTGGTTTATGTCATGGTTATTTCATATATTTACTTGTAACTATTAAATGGATGGATGCAAGACCGAATTGATGATGTAGTAGTTCAATGGATAAGGAGGTGATCCTTCTGGTTATGTTTCATAATTCAGTTCAATCGTTTATGTTGTGTCTTGTATCCTAGACTTGTAGGTTGCATTGATGCCAAGTGTTTGACAGAATGTCAGTCCTGGTTGTGGAGGCTCAGGCCTAGTCCTAAGGCTGAATTTTTATTGTTCGACATTGTTATCGTGTTTTTAATTAATTTTGGAAGTTACAACAAGTTCTGGGCAGAGGCTAAGATTCTTGTCTAGAAAAGTGGCTTAAATACCAGGGTCGTTGGTACAAAAATAGAAATTTTGGTCCACAGTCATTTGCAGGCATGCCTGTGAGAGAGAATTTGGGTTTCTGATTTCTCCCTTGCCCATAGCATGAGAGAAACTATGGCCTAGGAGCTGCAGAATAGTAGTGGGACCCAGGGACATGATGTCTGAGTGGTTGACTTGTCTCCTGAGGGTTCTGTTGATGATGTTGGATGATTGTATGTGATGTTCCATCAATTCCACTTCCTTAAGGTGACATAGGAGGTCGAATATGATCATAGTAGCATATCTCCTCATGTTTACCCCGATTGGCATGGTTACTTTGGGTAGACCTGGGAGGGGGTGTTATAGATTGGTATCAGAGCATGTTTGCGCTCTATTTGGGTCATATCTAGTGCTACAGATATTGGTGAATGTGGTGATCATGCATGCATGTCAATTGCGTATTCGGCTCTTACACTTGCATTCCATGTGATTTTTTCACTGAATCATATTGATAATGGTATTAGTAAGTTTATCATGAGGAAATTGATGTCGGTTTTATAAAATGCATCACCATGATTACATCATGAGGAAATTATATGCTACTTGATTACATCCTTGTACATTGGGTTGCATTATTGGTTATTTGATTACATGCATCTGTCTTGTAGGTTGATTACAAGAATTTATCGCTTATGCTTGACTACATGCGGTTATGCGTATGTGTAGTTGATTAGGCATTGCTTATGCAGGTGGATAGTTGCATGATGCAATGTGTATACTAGAATAACGGTTGTTGTTATGCATGAGGTCATAACATGCATTGATGATTGGACCCTAGTTAGTATGATGGTTATGTGTTGATGCACTTATTGATATATGTCTATATGTTATTATGGTTATGTTGTACATGCATCACACTGATTTGATGATCTTGCAAACTAGGCATCCTCCCCGATTTATGCTTAAGTACGTTTATTTATGGTGATTTGGCTTAGCTAACATAGTATGCCTTGTATGAAGAGATCCAATGTCTAGCAAGGTGGTAGACTACATAGAATCTCACTATGCTTCAGATGGGCAACATGGTGTGGGGAACTCTTCTGACCTAGAAGACACATTAAGAAGCTTGAAGGAATAAATAAGGATTTGCAAAGAAGATAATGAAAAAATCATGCAGGCACAAGAGAAAAAAGCAGAGGTGAATGTGATATTACTTCAGAGTTTGTTAGATTTGCAGCGACAGGGACCACTTCTGATCAACCATGGACATGAGGACAGAACTAATGGGGCATATGGTAGTAGGTCTCATAGTAGACACAGGTCGGATAGAACTGACACTACTAGAGATGGCAAGATATGAGGGGTGACAGATACAGGTATTACTCTAATTCTAGTTCTAATAGACATCATGATCATCGTCATTATCACCCGTACAAGAGGAATGATAAGGGATACTTCCCATATGAGTTTAAGAAGGCAAAGCCACCTAAATTTGATGGAGAGATGAAGAAATCGCAATATGTGGAGGCTTTCTTTCTTGGAAAGAGGAAATTCTTTAGATTGGATGATTATTCAGAAAACATGAAAGCAAGGATAGCCCTTGTTAGTCTCAAAGCTAAAGCAGATATTTGGTGGGAAGAAGTGAAGAATGTCAAGTACATATACATGAGGATGATCTAACTTAGCATGCATTTGAAAGGCTATTCAAGAAGAAGTACCTGTATGAGAGGTATTATGATGACAAAGCTAAGGATTTTTATGAGTTGCAGACGGCTTCAATGACAAATTAGGAGTATAATAGTAGATTTTTGGAGTTGTTGAGATATGTGCCTTACCTCAAAGAGGAGAAGGCCAAGGTTCATAGATTCATCAGTGGATTCCCAGTTGCATATAGAGACCAGATTGAGTTCGATGAACTTAGATCGTTGGAGGAGGCCATCTGAAAGTTGAAGCATTTTTATGAGCAATCGAAGCACAAAGTTGAGCTGAAACATGACTTAAATAGAAATGAAAAAGATAAATGAAAATGGCCACCAAAATGAGTAAGACCTGAAGATGCAAGTGAGAAAGATAATGCAGTTCCTTACAAGAGATTCAATACAATTGAGAAGTGACATGGAGAGAAACAGGCTAGAGACAGTGGTAGGGAATCATTACAATGTTGGATATGTGGTAAGCATCATCGTAAGAGGAATTTTTCGTAGTATTAGAGTGGTGGTAGACCCCAGATCTATAGTGCTCAGGAGGCGCATGCAGTTGGTGATGTTGGTCAGAGCATTCCTCGGATTTATGTAGTTGTGGACAACAGGAAGGCAGATCATGAGGCATTAATCATTGAGATGGACAGTATGCTTTGTGATCAAGTTGTTTCTATTTTTATTGATCCTAGATCTAACTATAGTTACATGAATCCTAACTTGGTGGATAAGTGTGGGTTGAGAAAATAAGTGCATGCAGAATCTTGGTTGGTACAGTTGGCTACAAGTACAAAGAATGGAGTTCACCATTGGGTGATATCTTGTGTATTTGAGTTAAATGGTATGCCTACAGCAACACATTTGAATGTATTTCCATTGGGTTCGTATAGTATGATTTTGGGTATGGATTGGCTATATCTTCACAGAACCAAAGTGGATTTCTTCGACAAGGCCATTCACTGTGTGGATGATAGTGGGGAAAAGAGGACCTTGTAGGGAAAGAAGAAGCCTACATCAAGGAGGATAGTTACCTATATGCAGGCTAAGCGTATTTGCAGAAAAGGTTGCGTGATGTTTGCGGTACACATTTCTAGTGACAATGGTAAGGAGGTTGAGGATGAAGAGGTGTTAAGTAGGTACCTAGTTTTGCAGCAGTGTCAAGATGTATTAACTAAGGACATTACAGAGTTGCCACCTCACAAGGAGGTAAAATTTTCTATTGAGTTAGTTCCAGGGGTAGGTCCAGCATCGAAGGCACCTTATAGGGTGAACACACCTGAGTTGGTAGAGGTGAATTTGTAGCTAAAGGAAATGTTGGACAAAGGATGCATCAAACCCATTGTATCACCTCGGGGGGCACCAGTGTTGTTCGTAAAGTAGAAAGATGGTACTCTCAGATTGTTTGTTGATTACAGGTATATGAATAAGGTAATTATCAAGAACATGTACCCTTTTCCGAGGATTGATGATTTGTTTAATCATCTAAAGGGAGCAGCAGTGTTCTCTAAGATCAACTTGAGGTCGGGATACCATCAGGTACGCATTAAGGAAGAGGATATCTTCAAGACTGCGTTTAGGACCAAGTATGGGCATTATGAGTTTTTTTTTGTTCCATTTGGTTTTATTAATGCTCCAGCTACGTTCATGTGTTTGATGAATAGTGTGTTGCATCCTTATTTCGACAAGTTTGTTATTCTATTCATTGATGACATACTGGTATATTCTAAGAATGATGAAGAACACGTCAAACATTTAGTAGTAGTGTTGATATTGATAAGAGAGCATCAGTTTTACACTAAGCTTAGTAAGTGTAGCTTCTTTTAGACTGAGGTACACTACTTTGGACATTTCTTCTCCAACAAAGGCATAATAGTAGATCTAGAAAAGATAAGGGCCATCATGAAGTGGGTAATGCCTAAGAATGTAGATGTGGTGAGATCATTCATGGGATTCGCGTGTTACTATAGGAGGTTCATCAGGATCTTCTCACGCATTGCATACCCTATCTCATCATTGCAGTAGATAGGTAAGAAGTTTGAATGGACAGCAGAATGTGAAGATAGTTTTGAGCAACTTAAGAAACTGTTGACACATGCATCGGTGCTAAAGATTGTAGATCCGGGCAAGGAGTTTGTAGTGTGTACAGATGCTTGCAAGGGGGGACTTGGTGGAGTTCTCATGCAAGAAGGACAGGTAGTGTTCTATGAGTCACAAAAACTGAATGAGAATGAGCAGAACTATCCAATGCATGATCTTGAGCTAGCAATGGTCGTACATGCATTGAAGACATGGAGACATTATCTTTTGGGCAGGAGGTTTACATTGATGAGCGATCACAGTGGGTTGAGGTATTTGTTTGACTAGTTGAATCTAAAAGCCAAGCAAGATAGATAGTTGGCTACTCTTAGTGAGTTTGACTTTGAGATCAGATACATCAAAGGGAAGGACAATCAAGTTACATACGCTCTTAGTAGGAAGGTACAGGTAAATCATATAGCAACTATAAGCTCCTATGGGACAAAGTTACAAGATAGGATCTTGAAGGAGAGACAGTGGGATAAAAAATACATGGAGATCATGCACGGGTTATAGAAAAGTATAGGTGCAGGTACAGGTTTAGGTGCAGGTACATGTATAGGGGATTAGGATGTAGACTATCGTCTCATGGTAGATGTGTTGGTGAGGTTTCGAGACATGATCTATGTGTCAAATTATAGTGAGATCAAGAAGCTTTTCTTGAGTGAGTTTCATGTGAAACCGTATTCAGGTCATCGAGGATATCATAAGACACTGACGGCAGTGAAGAAGTTTTACTATTGGCCAAATCTAAAGAAGGAAGTGGCAAAGTTCATGACTAGATGTTTAGTCTGTTAGCATGTAAAGGCATAATGCAAGCATCCAGGTGGTCTACCATAGCCTATTGTGATTCCACAATGGAAATGTGAGGTTGATAAAAATTGGACAATGTACCTAGAAAACTCTTATGACTCCAAATCAAAAATAAATGTCCACTTGCACAAGGAAGCTACTCCACATTAATAAAAGACCACCAATTGGCATAGAGATACGAATTGAAAGCTAAGGGACATATATATCTTGAACCAATTATGTTCATGAACACAAAATTTCTAGGCATAATCAAATTCACAATATTCAACGAAATAAGGGTATTTCACCTAAGATGCAAATGTTTCATTTCCTCAATAGTCTTACTTCTTGAGGCTAATAATTGTTTCCTGGTGTTGCTACTAAGTAAACTCCTCCTGAGTCAATTCTCTCTCTCATTTCTAATCTCTTTGCATCTACCTTCTTGCATATACATGGGAACTAATCAAGTTGACCTAGCTCGGACTCTAGGCCTCTTATCCTTCCACACTTCTGTTGCAGTGTTTTTACTTCATCTCACAACACAACAAAGTAGGTTGTTGCATGCTCCTCCTAAAACATGTTGGTTACACTCCACATTTTCTTACAATGTCGATATACACTTTGAAGTAGATAGATTCATCATTGTAATCAGCAAGGGGACTCAGTCATATCTCTAATTATTCAAATTCACTCATTTGATTATTCTTTCTGACTGCTTACATATGACTTGTTTGGCCTCCCTTGAGGCCATTCTCTTCTTTTAATGAAGAGAAATAGTGGATCTACTCCCCCTGAGTAGAGAGTCTTCCTTTTCCTCACAATATTTTTTTGGCCAAGTCCTATTAGGAGCATCTCTGTCTAACTCCTTCTTTGCTCTAGTTTGGGATTTTTCTTAGTTGTGCATGGCTAGAGAGCCCTTCTCCTTTATTTCTTCTTTCTTTCTCCATATCTTCAATTGAGGCTTGTGTTGATTGTAGTTTGAAATTACGGAGGGATTTCTTCCTGCTTTATTTAGAAAGTCCCTTTGACGTAAAGAATTGAAGACAAACTTGTATTCCTTTGCTCTATTATTCCTTTTTATCTTCAAAGCTCAAGATGTTGTGTTTTTTTGCATCTTCTAAGGAGTAATATTTTTACTCTCATATCTATAGCTTGATGCCTTGTGCCCTAAACTTCCATAGTTGTAGCATTCAACATGGCTTGAGAATGGAGCAAAATTATTACTATATCTTACAACATTCTTGTCCATGCTACTACAACTACCAACATGATTTTCCCTGACAACTTTGTGCATTCATGGGTTTCTTCTACCCAACACATTTTTTTTCTTGCATGCCATCTACAATCCATGGCTTTATGTTTGAAATTATTGCAAGAAAAACAATAACCATAAATGGGATTTTGATAACATAATATACCTTTTATTTGAAGGTGTTATCCTTGGGGGAGAAAGGAATTTTACTAGTTATTATATGCCTTCCATGGTTGTTTGAATTGCTTCCATTTGCAATTCTATGTTGCTCCTTCCTCTACTATTTCTTGTTATAATGTTTCTCTCTCTTTATTGTTGTTTCTTTTACATCTCATCTTGTTGCATTGTGCAATGACCCCTTTTCCTTTACTATTGTTTGGACCTTCGATTTCCTTCTTAGATCTTGGTTCCAAACTAGCCTTGATGGGAGGGGATCTTTGCTTACTGAGAATCTCATCTAATATCTCAAAGACCCTATGAAGCTTTTGACATTGAGACAACTCTTTATTTTTATTTTCTAGGTCATGTCTGAAAGAGACTACTTTAGCTTGTAGCCTTTCACAAAAGGTTTATATGTCATTTAGGTGAATGGTTAACACCCCCTTCAATTTTCTAACCTCTTCTTGTTGAGCATTTAAGTCTAAAATTATTTTACTCAACTTATCGTTATCAATCTCATATTCCTGCAACTTCTCCCTTTTCTTAATATTTTCTTCGGATAGGTCCTTGATCTCTTTTAGAGTAGAGATCAGCTTCTTGCTGAAATAGATCATTTCATATAGATCATTTTATTTTCTACCAGAAGTGTTATTTGAACCACCACAAATATCACAATTTCTCTCCGTGTCCATGGAATCTTCCATAGGTCTAAGGATTATGCATCTTCATCACTGCTAAGGCTACTCCTATTTTCTTCACAGGATATAATCTTTTATTCCTCTGAGGTACCCTCATTAGCTATTGCTACAAATGTAGGTCTCTGTCCACAACAATTAGATGTATGACTATCTTTATCTTCAGAAAAGGAATATGTACATCTAGTGGCTAAATGGCATATCTCTTTACAGCCATCACAAAACAATAGCTTACCCTTTGAGCAACATGGCCTTTCTTCTAATTCTTCATCATCTTCTTGAGAGTGATGAGAAACAAATTGTGCATTGAGAGGAATATCTTCAATATTCTCAGAATCTCTTTTCTAAATGATTTCTTTGACTTCTTCCATCTCTTCTTTTGTTTATCATTTCTAGCACCAACAACTGCATGTTTTCATTCATGACTTAAGCATTAAGGTTCCTCGACCTTCTCTTTTTCCACATTTCCATCTCTTCCATTCAGCCATTGCAATATGTCCAACATTTCCTTTGTCGTATCACAATGCCCCATCTTATCAGCATATGGCTTTGATATCTATTTCATGATAATCTCCTTGGCTTATGCATTAAACTCATTTTTCTCGCCATATTCTATAAACAACCAAACATCTTCATTGATGATCATCAAATACACTCCCATTCTAATCCTCCAGATCTTATAATCTAATCCATTCAAAAATGGAACTCGCTTTGGTGTTATCCAAACTTAATTAGCCATTGTTTCCTTTTGATCTACCTTTAAGTATTTAATTTGTTCTTGAAGGAACCAGGGTTTGATACCAATTTTTGGAAACAATGTTAATACTAAGAGGGGGGTGAACCAATATTAAGGCTAATTTTACTTTTATGCCAATTTATACTCAACATTCAACCTCGGAAATTATTCATGTGATTATCAACAGCATATCATGTACCGACAATACAAATAAACACATGAACACATGCACCATGAGAAACAAACACATGAGACACTCAGTTTTTATGTGGAAACCCTTCAGGGAGAAAAAGCACCAAAGCTTGTTTGTTATTTGATGTAAAAATAAGCTCCTACTCTAATACATCAAAATTTTTGTAAGCCACCACTAACAGGAAGCACCAAATCCCTTTGATTTTTTTATATCACCCATTAGCAAAAAGCACCAACTCCCTTCTTTTGTAGACACCTGATATTCTTACCTGAAGCACTGACTTCTTGGGTTTGTTGCAAGAACCAACTTTCATATTCTTGGATTTATGAAAGCACCAACTTGTAGGAGGAACCAACCCCCAATCTCTACTCATAAATACTTTAATATGGAAGCTCCAAATCCCTGATTTATAGCCTGTAACCCACACTCAATAAGGAAATCACTGCACTCTATTATGACACCCACTTGTCCCTGATTTCAGCTATGTGTTTAACAACTTGGCCCACTCCATTGGAAATTACTCCACCTGATATTATACTCTGTCTTCCTGAACAATCTCACCTCAATCAGCCATACAACACTTTGTATTATGCACACTTTGCAGTAACACACACACACAACTCAGCTCTCGACCATCATACATTCAACATCTCAGCTCTCGGCCTTCATTTTTGCATAAGAACACTCTCAACCTCTATCTATAGCACAAGAAATCTTCGTATCTCACAGCAGGTTACCAACACATAGAGCTCTCCACTTAGCATCTCACTCCACAATGTTGCATTATGCCAATTTGCACTACAACAATCTAAAGGTTTGTTCCTCTATTACACAAAGAACAATTTTGCCTCCTATGTCATCCACACTACCTGAGAGCATTCTTCATCATGGATCTCCATGTTTTTGTTACTACTAAACACTTTTCCACTATAGCTACATTCATTCTAAGAATGGGCACCTAAAAATTTCTCCATGATGAGAATTAAATCTCAATCAAATTGTACACTCCATAAAGGCTCTCCATGCTTATTAATTGCCAACAAATATCAGTGTGTACTTCAAGAATGGATCTCCTATTTTGTAATCATCCCATGGTCTATGTTGGGATCTTCTGCACTCATAAATATTATCCATTTAATTCTTCATAATGACTAAGAAATCTCAAGCATGGTTGTTCTGGAGTCTACTGATACCCCTGCAAATCATGGCCTTGCTTCCTTAAACCAACAATATTTGTAGTCTCCATTAATTAGAAACACCAAACTCACTATTTGCATTTACTTGGCCACCCAAGATCCACTAACTCCAACTATTTCCATATATAATTATGGCACAACTACCAATTATGATGGAACCTTGCCAAAGTAGTTGCCGACCCATTCCATGCCTTTAAACATGCATCATTAATCCAAATTTGTCCTTAAGCCCTTGGCGCATATGTTATTTGGCCCCTTTGGACCATAACACCAAATGTTGTGACATGTTCTTTAAAACTAAGTGCTTAATTTTTATCTCCGTTGGCACTTACACCTTTAAGCTTCACACCCTTGGTCTTTACACCACATAGAACCATGCCTAGGAAATTAAAATTTTAGCCCCCAACCTTTTCCTCTGCACCCTTGGTCACACAATTGCATAAAACTTGTGTCGTGGTACTTAAACTTAGCCCTTGGTGCCTTTATTGCAACACAATTAACATGTTCCCCTTTTTAGTCCTCCAAGGTCTACCTACATCATGATGTTTCCTATTGGGCTTCCCTATGCCTCCTCCCATTGGTCACTTGAATGTGCATTTTCTTGCCAACGTGTCTCATTGCTTGCATCCCAACCATTTTCCTCTACACCTTAATAAATACTCCAGGGTCAACCTCCAAGGATGAGTTGTCCTGGTGGGTCCTCCCTTTAAACCTCTAAGCCAACAATATGCCACCACGTAGCCCGTTGCCAACTCAACCCGATGACTTCTCTTTGTGTGCCTCTTTAACCTTTTTGAATCAAACCTTAGGGAGGAAATCATGCTTGCGTCGCTAGCCCCATGTGGCGCCTCCTAAGGGGTGACACGTGTCACCCATAAATGGCTCACTAGGGTACCTAAAAAATCTAAAAAAACATTCCACGTGTCGACCATAATGGATTGACTTTGCATCACTGTCGATGTCATTTGTAACCATTCATATGCTACCATGTAGCCCACTTAAACCATCCTGGAACTTAACTTATGTGCACTATTTTAACCTCCGGGCTTGGCCGAGAGGGATGAGCTATCATGGGATCCACCATCCGACGAACTTAAGGTTGCCATATGTCTAGAGAGAGAAAGGGTTCCAAGCCTTGAATTTTCCAACAATTTCCTTTTTTTAATTTATAAGGGTCCTAACCAACTCTTTAACATTGTGTTTCTCTTCCTTGTTGTTTTACTTCCATGTTTCCTTTGACGCTACCATCCAAGGCCTCCTCCTTTCTGTGCTCAATGAAAATTATGGGGTAAGTCTTGTGGGCTTAGCTATTAGGTGGGACCTTTGTTGGCCAATAAAAATGCTTTTTGCCATTATTGTCAGCTTCATGACTTCCCAGTCCTTAGAAAAAGACGTTTATGGTTTTGTTCCCCCTTCTTGCTAGTTGTTTGTGGTTTTAGGGTGAGGGGTAGCGCAATCAACCTCAACCAACAATATTATGATCGAAGGTTTGTCCAAATTTATTTCTACCACCACTCTACACTTTAACTGTCGAGCGACAGACCCTGTCACAATTACTTGGACGCCCTGGTGGGAACGCGTGGAAGCAGATCAACCCATGAACTTTCATGTCGTTTAAATGGTCTCCTTGGCCAATGCGTTGCTATCACGGTTCTCAACACTTACCATATTGAACTTCATCTTTGTGCACCCAATAAAACCTTTGGCGTACTCTTGTCAGGCCTACCTGTAAAGAGGGCTCCATTATTGACCAATCAGAAATATCCATGTTGTTGCTTTGTTTGCCCACATCCGCCAGACTCTTCTTTAGCGGATCTACTAAAAAAATCTACCAAATTTCTCTATCTCTTTTTTGCAACATGCCAAACAAACGTGATCCAAGGGCCACTCCAACCATTTAACACTACACCTTTGACTTTGGGAAACCTAAGCTTTGACTAGAAATAAATTGTTATCTAGGAGGCCATTTACAAAATTAAATATACCATTGGAAATATCTTTCTGAGAAAAATCTAACTATGTGATTTCCAAGAGCATATGAGATAAACTCAAGAGGCATAAATTCCTTCAAAGCATGGGACTCCCAACCATCATAATCATAATATTATGGCTTCTTCAACAATCCTGCTACTATGATGATTCTCTATAAGGGATTGTTGCAACCACTGGAGTCCCCATGAGCTTAACACACCATGCACACATTGTTGACATCAATGCGAACACACTTGCTTCCAATAGCCATCCAGAAAATGCTAATTGTCCAACAAAAATCATAGGCAGATTGTTCAAACAGAGAATGACAATAAGAAGGAAGCCATAAGGTGAAGTGAATATAGGAAGCAAAATTTTGGAAGCACCTACAATAAATAGGAATGGAAGAATTCAAATAATTCATTGTCATAATATGAAGAGGATTTAATTTTTTTAGAGAATTTTTTGGACGGCCCTAAGAATGGAGAGGATTTCCTAGAAAATACTAGGAAATTGGAAGAAGTTGAGGTGTTAGAGACATAAAATCACATGGTAATTTGTATGGAGAATAGGTTATTGAGAGTATAGAACAACATATGCTATGAAAGTTAGAAGAGCATGATGAGACAAGTTTTTCTCATAAGGAAGATTAGGGACTTTCTGTAAATCTCGTGCACTCCTTGGAGAGTTCATACGAACATAAGAAGATGTTGGAAAAGGGGTTCAATGAGGACAAAAATCCTTGTGATTTTGAACCTAAATTTTCGTGTATGATTGTAGGTTACGCTATAGATGGTGATAGAAAATTATCTAGAACTGTCATGAAGAAGAAGGAAATGACAAAGAATCTTTATTTTCAAACTGATTATATACTGGCAGGCACCATAGAAAAGTAATGTGAAGCTATAATTGATGAGACAAGAGGAGGAGGGATAGATTTTTCCCATAATAATGAAATTAAGTTTCATTTATAGCAAAGGGATGTTATCTACAGTGTTTTTTCGAAGATAATCAAGTGGTTGCAAAGGGTAAACATGGTGATGAATCAAAACATGATAAGCAAAGAAAGAATGTGTAGAAGGTGAGAGTTAATATATCGTAAGGCAGCCAAGGAAAAAGCATTCAAGTATGAATGATTATGGAGGTGATGAAATGAGGATAGTAGCCATGGAATTTTGACAAATGCATTTGAGAAATGTTAGCAGTAAATTCCAACAAAAGGATGAGTTGGGCATTGAAATTGAATAAATGAGGAGGATGATGGAAAGGATACTTGACAGGAAGTACTATAGGGAGAATAAGACAATTAGTAGCATGATCTAGCTAACTACTCAAGTATACATCAGTAAAATTGGTGGAAGACTACAAAGTAAAGAATGGAAGCCTAGACAATTGGAAATGATAGCAGAGGAATAAATGAAGCAATATCAAAGCGTGGATGCTCAGTTACAACATAGAGTTTTCGATCCTAGAAAGAGGCAGACAATAGAAGTAATACAACAGGACAACTGAGTTAGTAATCAACTATAGCATAAGGTTTGTGATCCATTGGGATTCGACGAATTAAATACATTTGACGAGGAGGTAAAAAAATTTCTACGTGGGGAGTGTGATGGAGGAGCATCATCCTCAAGAGATGCATTTGATATAGACCCCAAAGGTACCTTGAAATTTTCTGAAGGGGAAACAGTTTTTCCTCTAACTGTAAATTTGTAAATATCAAAATTTATAAATATGAGGTGTGTACAAGTGTCCTAATTTTATATTAAGCTAGGACTAATAGGTGTTAGGTAGTTTTGATTTGCTATAGGTTATTTTTGGTGTGCTAGAAATTTTCTCAAATGGGCCTGTGTAAAATCAATATGTGTGCAGATAAGTTGTAAGTTAGTTTTTAGATTGTAGGGATAGATGCCCCATATGATTTGTTGTTGGGATATTTTCCAATTGTACATATTATGTATAGGAAGGGATACCTCGATATGTTGAGAAATCAATTCTTATAGGAATTAGGGTTTGATTCCTCTTTCTTGATAATTACTTGTGAATTATGTTGGCTTCTTTTACTTCTTTAATAGTTTACATTTCATCAAGAAATTACGAGATTATATGTATATGAACACCACAAGAACAAGAGATAGAAGATGTAGGCACTCAGCCAGGGAGAAACCCCTTGAAGCGGAAAACCTAGTCCAAGTCTTCCACTAGTAGATTCAAATCAAGATGAGACAATCCAAGACCTCTTAAACCTAGAAAATGACCTCCTCCAACCACCACGTCGGCCCTTCCTTCCAATATATGGTCCCTGTCAATGTGTCCAAGTGACAGCTTCCTAGTAGTAGCTACAATCCAGAATTTAAGCCCCGAGCAACAATTTTTGACCCCCAACTATAGAATTTCATACCTATAGTAGATTCATAATTGCGACCCTAGAAACTTCCTAGAAACTTCGCATGTGTGAGAGATGGATAGCCCAAGAAAACATTTTAATTCTTTCCATCTTCTTTCATCCTTCTCTAGCTACTTCTCTCTCTTTTCTTCTTCTCTTCCTTGTAGATCAAACTTGATGAGTGAGTGCTTCAAATAGGTTGAACTACCTCTCTATATATAACCTCTTTGCTGGGTCGAATTTCCCTAATGTAGGCCGAGAGCATGGGGATAGGGCAGACTTGGTGTGTAGGTGAGAAATAAGCTTTTTAACTCAAAAATAATTCTTTTTACATGATAAAAAATCCAATAAAGGTCTAATAAAAATGACAATGACTCTATTGACTCAAGACAAAACTTAGAATCCCTCAATGAATACTTTGACCTAGAAAAAATTGACCCAAGCATGAGACCTGTGCTTTAATAAGTCATTTTCTTTAATAATAAAATATATTTTGACAAGTACAAATATGAAGGCCGACACTAGCTACATTGTTCAACACCCCCTCTTAACTAGGGAGGTATTCATAATTACATACATATAAAGATACATGGAAGATATCAAAATGAGATGAACTACGAAGAGTTCTAGCACATGCAGTGTTATAGATTAGATGCCTAACCAGGGTACACTAATTGGGTGGGACTAAGGTGAACTCAATCTTTAGCCACTGTAGGTACCATCAAGATTTTAAGCTTTATCACCAACCCATGGATCTAAGTGTGTATCCAAGGTCGGAGCTCCATGACCAATCTCACCATACCTACTTCAGGATATAAACATCAACACATAAGTCAGCTAGATGTCCTCCCAAGCATATTTCCAGAAGATGCTTCATCTCTCCCTATCAACTAAATCTGTAACATCAACTAATCCAAGCATGCTTCTAAAATATTCAAGCTTCTTATTCAAAAGAGATTTTGTCAACACATTAGCCACATTTTCATCTATCAAAATATATTGTAACTTCACAACCCCATCTTGTACCAAACTCCTAATGTAGTGGTCCTTGTTGTTGATATGCTTCATCCTTGCATGAAATATAGGGTCTTCATACATGTTGATGCTACTTTGCTTATGACAATTTATCACCGTAGGATCCATTGTCTTTCCAATCAAATCTGACAAGAATTTTCTTAACGAAACAACGTATTTTCCGACTTCATATGCAACAACATATTCCTCTTCAACACTAATTAATGGAACATGGTCTTCTTTTCTACTCATCCATGAAATCATTGCATATCCCAAACTAAAAAATCCATCAATAGTGCTCCTTCCATCAATCTCATTTCCACCCCAATAAAAATCGATAAAACCTATTAACTGGACTTCCTTTCCATCATACTTTAGGTAGTTATGTATTGTACCACGTCGATATCTCAAGATATACTTGGAAGCTATCCAATGGTCACGAAGAGGTTCCAACTGAAATTAACTAAGAAAATTTATAGCAAAACATATATCAAGTCTCGTATTTACCAAGTACATCAAAGAAGCCACCAACTTACGATAGCTAGTAGGATCAACGAGACTAGCATTAAAGCTTCTCAACTTCTTGAGATTAGTGATCATGGGAGTCGTCATATGCTTGGAATCCATCATACTAAACTTTTGTAACATCTTGATTATGTACTTTCCTTGACCAAGATATATCTCACTGGGTTTATGCCAGACTTCCAAGCCCAAGTAATAATGCATGAGTGTAACACCTTCCAGGGTAAATGTGCATATAAACAACATAATAGGAAAAGAAATACAATAAACATACCAGCCATCAAAATCCATATATACCTTAGTACATTTGCACATGAAAATCAAGGGAATGAATTTTTCATTAATAAATGCAATGAACCAACCAATGATGGGACTACCATGTTCCACCCAATCATAGATTGGCTGAGCCAAGTCCCTCTTCAACAAATAACCCCTGTGCCATATTCCAAGAATGAATGTGGGATCTCAGAGAACACATTAATCAAAACTCATCCAAGGCTTCTAGAGGCCACCCACCTCAACCCATCAAACAGTGATTCTACCTCACAATCGAACATCACCAAAACCCATCATCAGATTGGTCTCCATCCAAGCCTTCCAGGGCTTCTAGATTGTTTGTCCAACCAAGGCTACTAGAACTAGTAACTCAACCCATAGCTTATACAGGGCTTCCAGAGCATTTGTCCAACCAAGGCTTCTAGAAATAGTAACTCAACCAAAAACTTATATAGGGATTCTAGAGCGTTTGTCCAACCAAGGCTTCCAGGACTAGTAACTCAACCCACCAAGGGCTTCTGGAGCATTTTTCCAACCAGGGCTTCCAGGAATAATAACTCAGCCAAAGCTGTTACAGGGCTTCCAGAGCATTTTTTCAACCATGGCTTCCAGGACTAGTAACTCAACCCAAGTTGTTACAGGGCTTCCAGAGCGTTTGTTCAACTAGGGCTTCCAAGACTAATAACTCAACCCACGCTAAGGAAACATGAGAACCAACCAAAACAAAGCAATGAAAGTAAACCCATAATCACCATGGCTATCCAGGAAATGGCAAGGCTGGGAAATCCAGTGTCAATCCTGGCCATCCTCCATGCCAATGACAAATCATAACCAAGAAACCATATGCGTGTGCCATGCATGCCAAAACTAGTGAAGAAATCATACATGCAACTTGGTACCTACAAGAAAATCTGATGTAGTTGTTGATGATGATGCCCTCTTATGCTTTCCTGCTCTTCCTTTGCCTTCTTGATCTAAGAATCCAAGTATGCCACACCCTCCAAGAGTGATGCAAGAAAACTCTAAGTATCCAAGAGTATGAGAGAGAGACAGAGTAATGAGAGAGCTCCAAAATTGAACTATCGAAAGGTTCACATTGAAAGGAAGAAGCTTGCCAACTGATGCTCATAAACCTTTTTATGAATGAGGCCTCTATTTTCTTCATTTTCCATTATTTTTCTTCATTTTCTTCCTCACATGCAACATGTGACCTTTCACCTCCTTTTTCTCCTAATTCCCATTATTTTCCTTCATTTTCCTCCTCACATGCAAGTTGTGACTTTTCACCTCCTTTTTCTCCTAATTTCCATTATTTCCCTTCATTTTCCTCCTCACATGCAACCTGTGACCTTTCACTTCCTTTTTCTCCTATTTTCCATTATTTTCATAAATAAGTGTGCCAAAATACAAGTTTGCCTTTTTAATGCCTTAGCCATTTCCTTTGTTGATTTCCTTAACAATAAGCAACCAAATGAACACCCACTAGGATGTCCTGCCCACCATTTAGCTTGGAATACGTGTTCCATCATCTGTGGTATTTATATATTTTTACATGGAATTTTCACCAAGGTTGTTACAATGAGTCCCAAATATTTCATTTCAAATTATGCTGCCAACATTTTCTTGCATTCTAGAATTCTACGCTCCACACCTGTAATCAAGAAATCATCCAAATATAGTAGTATAATGACAAGTTCATTATTCACTATCTTGATGTAGAGGTTTTCATCGACATAACTTTTTATGAACCCATTACTTAAGAGATATGCATCCATTCTTGCATACCAAGCCCTAGGAGCTTGCTTCAAGCCATATAAAGATTTCTTGAGTCTTCAAGCATGTGTATCCCTACTATTTATTTGAAATCCTTTCGATTTTTCAAGCTATACTTCTTCATCAATGGTTCCATTTATAAATGTTGTTTTGACATCCATTTTATTGATATTCCATATCATAGTACCAACTATAAAAACCAAAGATCTTATAGTAGTATACCTGGCAATAGGAGCAAAGGTCTCTTCATAGTATATTTCTTCCTTTTGTGAGAAACCCCTTGCAACGAATCTATCTTTGTATTGTTCTATGCTTCCACCAACGACATGTTTTATATTTTAAATCTATTTGGAGGTGACAATTGATTTATCACTTGGTCTAGGAACGATTTCCTAAACCTTATTCTTCATGACAGATTAATATTCTTCCTACATCACCTTCTTCCATTCTTCTTGATGAGCATCTTCTTCAAAGGTAATCGGTTTTATTTCTATTAATTTTGTCATCTATGTTGCATATCCTGAATCTCTCTTCGGTCTTTTGATTTCTCTGAAATACCCTTTATTTCCTTCATGTCCTTCGGCACCCTCAAGTGTAGTTTTTAACCAAATTGGCCTCTGCTTGGTTTCAAGAATGATTATAGGTTGAATAGCCTCACTTGGTCCTTCTTCTTCTTCTTCTTCTTGGTTTGTAGGTGCCTTTTCATGATGCTCTTATTCTTCAAATAGCAAGACATCTTCTTCATCGGATTCAATTGGTATATCCTTGGATCTTTTGTAGGCATAGTTTTCATCAAATATAACATCTCTACTAACTTCAATTTGTCTTCCTTCCTTGATTTAGATTCTATAAGACTTTGACGAAATCCTATAGTCATTGAAGATACCTTTTATACTTGTAGATTCCAACTTCTTTCACTTGTCTTTTGGAACATGGATGTATGCAGGACACCCAAAGATTTGGGGATGGTCTACACATGGCTTCTTCCCTATGAATGCTTCTTCTGGTGTCATATTATCAAGGATTCTATGACTTCTATTTTGTATATATACTATTGTCATTGTTGCTTCTCCCCATAGAAATTTGGTAGATCTTGATCAAATATTATAGTCCTTATGCATTCTTTAATGGTTCTATTCTTCCCTTCTGCAACTCCATTATGCTCGGGCTTATAGGGAACAATGAACTCCCTCTTAATACCTGCTTCTTTACAATATGAAATCATTTATTTTGAAGTGTATTCCCCTCCATATTTGGATCTCAAACCCTTTATCTTTCTTTCGGTTAAGGTCTCAACTTTACATCTAAATTCCTTAAACTTTTCAAATATTCTGTCCTTTCTTTTGAGAAGATAGAGCCATGTATTTCTAGAGTGATCATCAATGGAGGTCACATAGTAAACATGGCCTCCAAGTTATTTATTAGACATTTTCCCAGACACATCAAAATGAATGAGATCTAGTATCTCTTAAGACCTTGTATCACTTCTTGTAAAAGGATTCCTAGTATTCTTTCCCAAAGCCCATCCCTTGCATACTCCCTCATGATATTCCTTGATGCTGGGGATGCCTTTGACCATATGACTAAGAGAGGATATTATCTTATAATGAATATGCCCATATCTTCTATGCCATAGTTCAATAGGGTCGATCTCCATGTGAACTAGGTCTTGAGGATATGGTGTTATAACTCTATATAGTCTTCCTTCACGAACTCCAATAACATTTTCCTTTTCAATAATTGAATCCTTTCCCCAAACAAAAAAAATTCCATCTAAAAAAGAAACCTTATCTTATTTATCTTCTAAACAAGAAATTGAAAGCAATTTTTTTTTCAAACCTGAAACATAAAGGATGTTTTTTAGGTGTAGCTTTTCTCCACTTTCCAGCTTCAATGATGTAGATCCAAGGTCCTTGACTGCATAATTGTTATTGTCTCCTAGCTCCACTGCATCTTATGATGGTTCCTTTGATAGAGTATGAAGTTGTCCACTTTCTACCGTCATATGTCTTGAGGCTCCACTATCATTGATCCATGCATTGTCATCATCAAGAGTACCTGTAAGGGAACCCAAGAATCCTTCACTCTTGACTCTCCTAGATAGATTGTAGATGATCCTTCCAATCCAGCTTCCTGCAACTTTCATGATATTGAGACCCATCTTCAAATAACTTTTCATAGAGGGAGTAACATTTTCTTCGAAGGCTATTTTTGCCTTCTTCAAATGATATCCAACAAAGTGATCTTCAACCTTCTTCCACCTTAGCTTTGATACCATGTTGAGAAATCAATACTTCTAGGAATTAGGGTTCGATTCCACTTTCTTGATAATTACTTTTGAATTATGTTGCCTTCTTTTACTTGTTTATTAGTATATCTTTCATCAAGAAATTACCAAATTATATTTATATGAATACCACAAGAACAAGAGACACAAGATGTAGGCACTCATCATGGGAAAGACCCCTTTAAGGGGAAAACCTAGTACAATGCTTGCACTAATAGATTCAAATCAAGATGAGATAGTCAAAGGCCTCTTAGACCTAGACAAATACCTCGTCCAACCATCAATTCATCCCTTCCTTCCAATAGATGATGTCTGTCAAAGTATCCAAGTGAAAACTTCTCAGTAGCAACTACAATCCAAAATTTTGGCCCCCAACAATGATTTTTTGAGCCCCAGCTATAGAATTTTAGACTTGCAATAGATTCAGAATTTCGACCCCAACAACTGCCCAGAAATTGTGCACGTGTGAGAGATAGATAGTTTAAGAACTCATTTTAAGTCTTCCATTATTCTTTCATCCTTCTCTAGCTACTTCACTCTCTTTTTTGCTTCTCTTCCTTGTAGATCGAACTTGATGAGTGAGTGCTTCAAATAGGTCAAACTACCTCTATATATAGGCTTTATGCTGGGTCGAATTTCCCTAATGTAGCATGACTTTATGGGGACAGGGCCAACTTGGTGTGGAGGTGACAAATAACCTTTTTGACTCAAAAATAATTATTTCTACATGATACAAAAATCCCAAGAAGGTATAATAAAAATGACAATGACTCTATTGACTCAAGACAAAACTAGAAGCCTTTAATGGAGGCTTTGACCTAGAAAACATTTACCCAAGCATGAAACCCATGCTTTAAAAATTATTTTATTTAATAAGAAAATTTCTTTTGACAAGTACAATTATGAAGACTGACACCAGTTACATTATTCAACATGATAAGAGGGTTGGAATACAATATTCAGGCAGAGAGCCCATTAAAAATTCTCCTCATAAAATATATTTTTGTTTAAATAAAACAAAAATGATTTTCTTTGGTTTCTTTTCTTCCGCCAGAATTGATGTCCCGTATGGTTTTGTTCTACTGTCAGATTTCATGTATTGATGTCCTTTTGGGAGAATGTATGTAGAAATGAACCATGAGAAAGGATTCATATAGAATGGTGGATGGAGTCTTAGTTAGATTGGATATTGAGCCATTGTAAAATTAAATAGAATCAAATATTTTTGTCTCTAGCTCCCACGAGGGAAGAGGCATGGGCCTCAATCTCCTCACTAGCATTAAGTGCATCCACCCATGCTTAGTTTCATTCACTTCCAAAATGTAAGAGTCCTAGTGAAACGTTCATGTAATAAAAGTTAATAAAGGAAACATAAGACCATAGTTATGGGACACTTATTCCAAGATGAATGTTGGGCAGAGATATCCTAGTGGGCATCATTGGTTGTGTGTTTTGGGCTAAGAAAATTGGCAAAGGCAAAGGCGTTAAAAGGAAAAAAGGCATTTTTGGCACATTTATTTATGAAAATAAAGGAGAATAGGAGAAAAGGAAGGTAAAAGGTAACAGGCTGCATGTGAGGAGGAAACTAAAGGAAAATAATGGAAAATGAAGAAATTAGAGGCCTCATTAATAAAAAGGCTTCTAAGAATCATTTGGCAAGCTTAGTCAGTGTGAAGCTCTTATATAGTGTAAGCTATTGGTACAAGTTTGGTCAATGTACCCTTTTGTCAGTTCAGTTTTTGAGCTCTCTAATTATTCTCTCTCTCACTTACTCTTGGTAACTTAGAGTTTTCCTGGAGCACTCTAGATTTGAAACAAGGAAGGAAAAGTAGGATCAAACAGCTTTAGCAGGAATACTTATAGGTAACCTTTTGCATGTGTGATTTCCTAGCTGGTTCGAACATGCATGGCTTTCCATGTTGGTGTATGGTTCTCTTGTTGTTGATGGCCTGGTTTTGTCGGGTTATGATAGTGGTTTTCAACCTAGCCTTGCCTTTTTCCTGATGCCATGGTATGTTGGGATGTTTAGCTTGGTTTTGAGCTTTGGTTTGTTGGATGGATTTTAGAATCCAGGGTGGACATGGTCCCAAGTTTCATTCCCAAAGGCCTAGCAATCCCTTGACCAATTTTGGCGGGATACACATAAAGCCTGAGGGAGGAGTCTTGGGTAAGCGCCTAATGATCCGGTTTTGGATTGCGGTAAAGCCTGAGAGACTGGTATCGGTTTGGGGCTTAGTGATCTGAGATTGGATTGCGATAAAGCCTGAGAGACAAGGAGACAGAAAATTCCTCAAGGATAGTGATGGATTTTGGATGGAATTCCAACTTGGGTTCAGTGGTAATCGAACCACCGATTTTTGTGTGATCACGGTTTGGTGAGGGTGGAGGTGGTTTAACTTATGGGTGCCCTTGGTTGTTCTTGGATTGGTTGTTCTATGAGATCCCACATTCATGCTTGGAATATGGCACGGGGGTGACTGACTGAAATGGAGATTTGGTTTAGCCATGTCTATGGTCAGGTGGTACAAACCTGGTTGGATTTTCCTATGATTAATAAAAGATAAGTTCTCTTACTTTTGCACTAATTTATATGTGGATATAATGGTTTTCATATCCCTAATATTTATATTGTTTTCTTTTGGTTATAAGCATGGTTATATGACTAGTTAATGTCATGGTTATTTTATGTATTTACTTGTAATTGTTGAATGGATGGATGCAAGACCTTTTTGATGTTATAACCATTCAATGGAGAAGGTGGTGAACCTTATGCTTATTTTTCATAAGTTCTTTCAGTCATTCATGCTTTGTCTTGTATCCTAAACTTATAGGTTGCATTGATGTGAAGTGTTTGACATAATTTCAATCCCGTTTGGGGATGCTCAATCCTAATCCTGAGGTTGAATTTTGATTTGTTTATCTTGTCATCATGTCTTTTATGGATTTTGGAGGTTGTAAGAAGTTCTAGGTAGAGGCTGGGATTCTGGGCTAGAAAAGTGGCTCAAATCTCGGGGACGTTGGCACAAGTCTGCGGAAAAGAGTTCAGGGACACTGGAACATAGGTCTTTGAGAGGGACTTTGGATTCTGGATGTTATCATGCCTACAACATGAGAGTGACCATAAGTTAAAAGCCTTAAAACATCAGTGGGGCTCAGGGACAGGATGTCTAAGTGGTTGACATGTTTCCTAAGGGTGTTATTGCTAATGTGGATGGGTTGTTTGGTATGCTTCATCGATTCCATTTCCTTAAGATCACCAAGGAGGTTGAATCCCTTATAATGACCTCTCTTGTCACATGTGTATCCCGACTGGTCGATTGCTTGGGTAGACCTGGGAGGAGGGGGTATTATATATTGGTATCAGAGCATGGTTGCGCTCTCCTTTGGTGAATGTGTTGATCATGCATGCATGTCAGTTGCATGTATGTCTCTTACACTTGCATTCCATGTTCTTGTTGCATTGGATCATGTTGATCATGGTTGTATTAAGGTTATCATGAGGAGATTGATGTTGATTTTGTGGAATGTTTCATCATGAGTATATGGTTGGTTATATGATTATATGCAGGTTGTTTACATCCTTGTATGCTAGGCTGCATTCTTGGTATGTTTGATTACATGTATCATTCTTGTAGGTTGGTTACAAGAATTAATCAGTCATGCTCGACTACATGCGTTCATGCGTATGTATAGCTGATTAGGCATTCCTTATGCATGTTGATGGTTGCATGTGGTAATGTGTACAATAGAGTAATGGTTGTTGTCATGCACGAGGTCATGGTTTATGTAGTTGATATGGTCATGCATTGATGACTGGAACCTAGCTAGATGATGTGTATATGTTTTGGTACTCATGTGTTATATGTCTATATGCACTTGTCATGCATGTATCATCTTGGTTATAGTTATGCATGTGTTAGGATATTCTGACACATAGGAAATAGTTAAGTATAGATTGGTCTAGTGTAGAGTTAGGTAAAGTGTGTTTCTTTACTATGTACTTTTGTAACTTACAACCCAACGATCACGACATGTTCCTTGGTATTACCGACACTTGATCCATGGCTTAACACCTGATTGGTCCATGATCTGTATTTAAAGAGCAGGGATGGTCATTTGTAGGGTGATTGTTCATGGGAGAAGCTTATGTAAATTTTCTTTCTTTTACGTTAATAAATTTCCTCAAGTGGTCGTGTTGGCTCAGGCCAAGGACTGATTTCCTCTTTAAGGATTTTAACCACGTCAAGAATATTGGTGTATTGATCTGTGATCTATTTGTGAGCAGTGTCCTTTGGCGTTCTATCTGAGGAACTTACCCTGTAAATTCCTACATGGTATCAGAGTTATTTCAAGGCCGCATACATTGATGATCCAAATCAGAAGCCGGTACGACTGCATCTGACTTTCGTTTCCTAGATCTACTATTTTTTACTACTTTCGGGTCGAGAGGACTTCTCTATTTTGTTAGGAGCATTTGTTCCAATGAGGAACCCCTTTCATTTCACGTGAAAAGGTTTCTAGTAGCCCTAGATATGTCATTTTTAACATCTGGAGGTATACAGTCTTTAATTGCAGTTTTAGTTATTTATCTCTCTGTTTATTTCGATTTATTTATCTCTCTATTTTTTATTACCGGATCTATACCTTTCATTTCTGTGTATGCTCTTTGCCCCGCGACTCTGTGTGATCTGGGAAAATCAACAACAGAGAGGAAGGATTTTCTCATGTATATGCTCTTTTCTGTTGTGCCTTAGTGTGATCTCGGAAAATTAGAAACATTGAGGAAAATATTTAGTTTCCGACGAAAGCTAACTTGAAGCCATAAGGTTTGGTTTTTTTTTTGTATGTCCATGTTGGTTTGTGTGGTTTTCTATTTTGTAGGCCAAAGCCAAAAGGGTTTTTCCAAGTAAGCATGTGCCCAAAGCTTCAGTGACTAAAAAAAGAAAAAGTTCTTCCACTTTTCCAAAAATTACTAACCTTTTAAACTAGCTCACTTGGTCCAAAGTTACTTTATGAGAATAGAGGTCTTGAGTTCAAGTCTTTCTTTTTGTTGAGTTACTTTTTCAAAAATCACTTGTAACTTATATTTTAAAGTTACTTTATGTAAAAGTGTTCTCACCCATTATAAAAAGTGAGTCACTTATAATTCTAAAGTCTCTTTATCTTTTATTTAAGTTACAATTTAGTGGGTAGCTCATAAAGTACCATTGTAAAAGTGACTTTCACTTATTTATAAAAGTGGATTACATATTTTTTTTTTAAACTGAGCTAATTAGATTCAGTTTAGAAAGGGGGGATTTTTTTTTAAATATAACATTATCATTCACTTCCACACATTCACACACTTCGTCGGCATCTTCAACAACTTTTCTTCAAAAAGCCATAAATTCTTCATTCGAAAACCGTTTTCAGAGCCGTTTTCTTTTAATCGGCTTAATTTTCTGAGACCTTTCCATTGGAACATTTAGTTTCAGCATGTACAACTTTAGTTTCTATTAAAATGGAAAGTCCATTCCAAGTTATCCTTGACAGCACCAACTACTTCCAATGGTGGTTCTACATTGTGGATTTACTTAGAAGTAAAAGTCTTTACGTAATAGTCTCAGGTCAAGAAGCTAAACCTAAAGATGAAGATAAGGCAGCCAAATGGGAAAATAGGCAAGATCAAGCACGTGGGTTGATAGGGATGTCTATTTCTCCACACCTTAGATTCAATATCACAGAACTTGATACCCCTTATGAAGCAATGAAACAACTCAATAAAGTTTTTGGAATTAAAAATGAAATTAGAGCCCATAAAATCGAAAATGAGTTGCTTACGTTGGACCCCAATAATTTTTCTTCCATTGAATATTTTTTGTCCAAGTTCAAGACCCTTAGACTTCTCTTGGAAGGTGTTAAGGTTAAGAAAGAATATGGTAGCCTTATCTATTCCATTCTTACTAAGTTAGGACCAACCTACTCTGTGTTTGTTTCCACCTTCCATTCTACTAGAGAAGCCTTTATTTCTCAAGGACAATAATAGAAGTCCCCCTCTTTTGATGCCCTTTGTGATTCTTTAATAAGAGAACAAGAAAAACTCTTACATCTTGGTCTTCTTAATCCTGGAAACTATTCTAAGAAAGCCTTAGCCTCCTAGCAACAACCAAAGAATCCTAAGAAGCAGTGTCCTAAAAAGAATGGTCCTAAACCAAACAAGGGTCCTAGGCAATTTCAGTCTCAAAATGAAAAATCAATTCGACAAAATGATAAGGAAAATAAAAACAAAGGGAAGAAGACTGATAGACATTGCAACTTTCGTAATCAGGATGGCCACTCAGAATCCAAATTCTTTAAGAAGATGGAAGCCTTGGAAGCAACAATGAAGAAGCATAACATCCATTTGGAGCACTCTTCAACTTCAACTTCATCTTCAGGAATAGCACTTTCTACATGTGGTTGTCAAGCATCTTGGTCTGGTTATGCACTAAATGTATCTTCTTCTTCTCATTCTCATGAGTGGCTCATTGATTCTGGAGCTTCTTATCACATGGACAAAAACAAAGCCATGTTTTCTTCTTTAAATGATTGTAACACTAAAAATATATATGTTGGTGATGATATATCACTTAATGTTGTAGGGACTAGAACTGTTCAACTAGACAATGGTCAATTTAATGATGTATTATGTGTTCCCACCTTGTCCTACAACCTTATATTTGTATATCAGATAACTCATTCGGGTGAAGGTAAAACCGTTGAATTTTCACCTCATGATGTTGTAATTAAGGACCTAAGAGATCCTAGACAGATTTTAGCTACTGGCATTGCTGATGATTCTACAAGGTTGTATAAGTTTAACAAATTTAGGTCATCAACTCTTCCCTCGGTATTTGTTTCTCATAATGATGAAGTGAGCAAACTTTGGCATGAGTGATTTGGTCACTTAAACTATCGCTCCCTTCAAAATCTATGTAAAGAAAATATGGTGACAGGTCTTCCTATGGTATCTTGCAGAGATGGTGTTTGTTCTGGATGTGTACTCGGAAAACATCATCGGGACAGTTTTGAAAAATGTACCTCTTGGCATGCCTCAACCCCTTTACAGCTTCTGCATAGTAATTTATGTGGTCCACTTCTAGTTGTTTCATTCTCTGACTACAAGTATTTCTTAACTTTCATTGATGATTTTCTCCAGACGCACTTGGGTATACTTCTTAAAACTCAAGAGTGAAGTATTTAACATGTTCTTAGCCTTTAAGGCCTCTATTGAGAAACAATATGGACATCAAATTCTTAAGCTAAGATCTAATAATGGAAGAGAATATGTTAACAACAAATTCGTCAACTTTTGCATTGAGCATGGAATTCAAATGCAACATATTGTTTGATATACTCCAAAAAAAATGGTGTATCTAAAAGGAAGAATCACACCTTGAAGGAAATGGCTAATTGTATGCTTCAATCTAAAGGACTTAGTCTTAATTTTTGGGCAAAAGAAATTAATTGTACAAATTACATAGTAAATCACACTCCTACTAAGGTTTTAAAGAATATCACTCCAAAAGAAGCATGGAGCTCAATTGAAACAAATGTAAGTCACTTTCGAGTTTTTGGAAGTGAAACATGGGCCCATATTCCAGATGAGAAACATAAAGCTTTAGAACCTAAGAGTGAAAAATATATTTTTGTTGGATATTCTGAATATGTCAAAGGATATAGACTTCTTTCACCTATGTCCAAAAATATTATCATTAGAAGAGATGTAAAGTTTGCTGAAAATATATCGGCCTATGAGCCTAGTTCGACGGATGTGCCACCTCTCTCTATCCCTTCTACTTCTAAAAATATTTCTTCTTCAGATGATGACAATGAGGATGAAAATCCTCCCCCACCTTCTTAGGATCCTCCTTCAGCTCCTCAGCTTCCAAAATGGGTCTGTGCTACTCGAGATGTAGCAGGTGCTCTTGCAGGTGATCCTACAAATTAGCGACATACACATTCTCAGTTCGATAGAGCCTCTTCTTTACTGGCTCAAGCTTCAACGAATTATGATCCTGACACCTTTGCAGAAGCTTCAAGCCATCCAGATTGGGACGCAACTATGAATGAAGAATATCGTTCATTGTTGGCAAATGATACATGGGATCTTGTTCCTCTTCCAAAGGGATGAAAACTTGTTAGATGCAAATGGGTTTATAGAACCAAGTTTGGACCAGATGGAGAAGTTGATAAACATAAAGCTCGTCTTGTTGCTAAGGGTTTTTCACAAGTTGAAGACATTAACTATACTGAAATCTTCTCCCCTGTTGCCAAAATGAACTCTATTTGCCTTGTTCTTTCCCTTGTTGCCTCTTTCAAATGGGAAGTCCATCATATGGATGTTAAATCTGCCTTTTGCATGGGGACTTGCATGAAGAAATCTATATGGAAAAACCTCCTAGCTTTATACAAACAGAATCCAGCCTTGTATGTTAGCTTAAGAAATCCCTTTATGGTCTCAAGCAAGCCCCTCGGGCTTGGTATGCGAAAATGGATAGCTTTCTTTTATATATTGGCTTTTTTAGGTGTCATTCTGACAATACTGTCTACACTAAGAAAGTGGGTAAGTCTCTTATCATTCTTGTTCTTTATGTTGATGATCTTATCCTTACTGGTAGTGATCCCAACCTTATAAACCAGGTGAAGTCCAGCCTTAAAAATAAGTTGGAAATGACAGACTTAGGAAACTTGCATTATTTTCTTGGTCTTCAAGTCTTGCAATCCAAGGAAGGTATTTCCCTTTCTGAGTTCAAGTATGTCTGTGATATTCTACGCCACTTTCACATGGAAGACTGTAAGCTAGCCCCTTCTCCCTTTCAGTCTAGAGCCAAAATTTCAGTCACTTGTACTTCCCCTGAAGTTGATGCTACCTTATATCATCAGCTTGTAGGAAAACTTTTGTATCTGACGCATACTTGTCATGACCTTTCCTTTGTTGTTGGCCTTATTGCTCGGTTTATGAAAAACCCACATGAAAGTCATTGGAAAGCAGCTAAAAGAATACTTCATTATGTTCGAGGTATAGTTCAGTTTGGTTTTCATTATAGTCCATAAGCATCTCATCTATTGGTTGTTTTTAATGATTCTGATTGGGCTAGTGACCCTGATGATCGGAAGTCTATTGCCGGCTATGTCTTCACTCTTGGTTCTAGAACTATTACACGGGCTTGCAAGAAACAAAGTTCCATTTCTCTTTCTTTAGCAGAGGTAGAGTATCGTGTTACCATAGAAGCTAGTAAGGAAGCCATGTGGCTTCGTCATATCCTGTCAGAGTTTGGATTTTAGTAGCATCATCCGACTACACTTTGGTGTGATAATCAAAGTGCCATTCAACTATGAAAAGATATATTCCCCCATAAACGTAGAAAACACATTGAACTACACATGCACTTCATTAGAAATCTCATTCAGGACCATGTTCTTGAAGTGCAATATTGTTCAATAGATGATCAAGTTGCAAACATCTTTACAAAGGCTCTCACAGAGGCGAAGTTTACTGAACTTCAATTTATGGTTGGAGTTCAAGAATTTGTCACTAAGGGGGGATATGCTCTAATGCCTCCTTCCTTCTCCTATTGTGTCATATTTGTACATCCTTCAATCCTATCCCAAGTTGTTCTTAAGGGGGGATGTTAGAAAATTCTGACACATAGCAAATAGTTAAGTATAACTTGGTTTAGTGTAGAGTTAGGTAAAGTGTGTTTCTTTACTATGTACTTTTGTAAATTACAATCCGACGGTCACGATATGTTCTCGCATGAAGTGATCTGACAGTTCATTCTCTCCTAGGTATTACTAACACTTGATCCGTGGCTTAACACCCAATTGGTCCATGATCTCTATTTAAAGATCATGGAGGGTCATTTGTAGGGTGACCGTTCTGAGAGAATCTTATGTAAATTTTCTTTCTTTTACATTAATAAATTTCCTGAAGTGGCTGTGTTGGCTCAAGCCATGGACTGTTACCCTCTTTGAGGGTTTTAACCACATCAAGAATATTGGTGTATTGATCTGTGATCTATTTGTGAGTGGTGTACTTTGGTGTTCTATCTAAGGAACTTACCCTGTAAATTCCTACAACATGAATAGTAGGTCGAACATGCCTTGTGAAGTCATGGTAGGAAATCTAGGTCATCGAGGTGATATTGATATGTTATGATGTTAATATGTTGGCTGAGATAGAGTAGGATATGCAGATCATCGTAATGAGGTTGCACCACTAGGGTTTGGGGTAAGAGAAGATCATCGTACAGGTATTGTACGTTGACATGAAGGTTTGTAAGTTAAGAATTTTTATATGCATTAGGGTTATATACATTAGGTTTATGTACATGCTTTTTGATGTTATGGTTGCATTGATGATGGATTTTAGTTGATTAGTGTAGTTATATGCACATGTGTCAGATAGTCAAGAATGATAGTAACCTGTAGTTGTATGCATTGCTATTGTTGTTTTATATTAGATAACCTGATGATTATGTTATATGTTATTGATGAAGTATCTTATAGGTTAACTTGTTGTTGTTAAATGATAGTTAGCTTGATTATTAGGGTTATAACATTTATATCTTGATGTTATATGTATCACACTAAATTGGATTGGCCTATGCAGATGGTTAGGGTTACGACATTTAGGTATGAGTCGACTTATTGTGTTGCATTGTGTGGTACTAATCTAGACCGATCATACATATGTGATTGTTATGCATAAATGATAATTGTGTATGAGTTACGATGTAAACATGTTAGGTAATGATTATTTTGGGTATCATGATCTTATTTATGTTTGAGTTAATATCACGTGAAGTTATGTCATGCTAACTAGATTGATTGTTCAGACAAAATTTCTTCCCCTGAGATACATTAAGGTATGAACTTGTTTATGTAATATATCATGTGCTTGATTGTTTGATTATGACATATATTTGGTATTTGAGTGTCTAGTTGATTTATTTAACACAGTATGTTTGTAAGTTGGTTGAATGTTTGATGAATTTCATAATATGAGTATGTGTTCCAATGATTTTGTTTCAAGATGATTGTACTAACATATATGTGTTGAGACAGTTGGTATGTACTTGAATGTAGTGGACAGTTGTAGCATTATGTCTAATGACTATGAGTTGACTATGGATTATGACATGATTATTTGTAAAGGTTGATTTCAAATTGATAGATATGATTGTCTTGATATTTGGAACATGTAGTTGACATGTGTGAGAAGTTGCAGGAAACATGCTTGGTATTAGCGTGATAAGGTAATAGTTGATGTGTTTATATAACTAACAATTGGGTGGTGTGACAGTACATAGTAAGCCTCGATTGCAACAAGGTGAAAAGGTAAAGGAAATGAATTGGGAAAGAATTCCTTTGCCTATATTTGGAAACCCTAATTCCAAACAAATGAGTGTTTTGCATACATGAAGTATTCTTAACCTTGATTTGTTTGAAATTATGTGGATATGTGTTATATTCATGGACATGTAATTCACATGTATATTATCTAGTCTCTGGTTACATGTGGATTTGTCAAGGGAATTGGAGTCCCTTGAGAGATGGAATGGATGCGTTCGGCTACAAGGCAACATGCTTGGCACAACAAGATAAGGTATCTCATTTATTGTTATATTTATTTATGCACTGACATCATGTGTTTATGGCAATATGATGCAGGAAGTTGCATGGCAAGAGAGATTTCCATGAAATCTTGAAGAAGGCTCAAGTTGAGATTTCCTTAGGAACCATGGGGATTGAGTCATGGTGTCTGTGTTTAGTCTTGTGCTTTTTGTCTTTTTCGATTGTTGCATGTGATTTGTAATTTTGCATGTGTCTGGTACATAGTTATTCACTTTATTGTGGTGTCGTGTTTTTATTGGTTTTCATTGTTTTATTATTGGTTGTTTCTTGGTATTTCCATTTATGTTTTGAGCCTTGGGAATTGTTTGCGAAAGACGAAATTTAATGGAGATAAAGGAGAACTATGTGGTACCCAATAGGTAATGTAAGACTTAGATGAATCTTTGTGCATGAGTAAGCACATTGGAAGGTTAGACTATGACATTCGGTTGGATTGTTGGTCCATAGCATAAACGGATGGTGGCAGTACAAACATGTGAAAGGTAACTAGGAAAGGTAAATTAAATGGATCTGAGGTGTGAGATGCCTTGGCTATGTTGGGAACAATTGTTCTCAATGTTGTGCATGAATAAAAGAAGTTCTCTTAACCTAGACCTTATGTTATCTAGTAATTATGTTATGATCATGATTATGTTGATGTTTATATATGTATACATGTATTTCGTTGTCTGGAAAAACGATGATTGTTTTATGCTAATGATTATATATGTATGTATCTATGTATCTATGTCACTGTCTGACAGGGTCATCAGGAATGTTCCTTATGGAGGAATGATTTCTTACGCAGGCGAATGGCATTAAGAGGTTCCTGGTATTACAAGGAATCTATTGATAAGAGTAGTCATGGAAAATATACAAGGTCAATATCATATAGTTATGAGTTGATATTATCTGATTATATTATGTATATGTTATAGACAGGTTATACTGAGGGATACAACAACACAATGAAAGTAGTGTGGTCTGTTGCATGTTGGGACAAGCATGGATAAGACAGTGGAAGCAAGATTGCTTGGAAGAGACAGTGTGGTTTTGGAGGTGTGGTACTATTGTGGTGCACATGATGTTATGTGCATGTAGATTTTGGATATGCAGTGCTATGTATATATTGTAATGTTCGCATGATGTATAGGCAATGTTGTGTGCATATGGTGCTCTGTGCATGTTGGATATGTGGTGTTGTGTACAGATGATGCTATGTAAATGTTGGATATGCAGTGCTATGTACAGGTGGTGTTACATGCATGTTGTACATGTGGCACTATGTACATATGGTGTTGTGTGCATGATTGTACAAGAGGTATTGTGTGCATGTGGTGTTGTGTACATGTTTTGCAAGTGGCGTTGTGTGCATGTGGTGTTGTGTACATGTCGTGCATGTGGCATTGTCTACATATGGTGTTGCGTACATGTTGTGCATGTGGTATTGTATACACGTTGTATATTGGTGCAGTGTACATGTGGTGTTGTGTACACGTTGTGCAGGTGGTGCTGTGTACATGTGATGTTGGGCACACATTGTGCAGGTGGTTGTAGTGTATAGGTGGTACTGTGTACATGTGGTACATATGGTACTGGAATAGATGCATGTACTGGATGGTGTTGTATGACGTGTATTTGTATGTGTGTAATGCACACTATGTGTATGTGCACATGGTTGAAGGGAAGGCACTAGGTGTTTGTCAGGTGTGACAACTGATCCAGAGCACGTACAGAATAAAGACAAAGGTACAAGATAAGGATTAATTAAAGGATAAGTAACAATATTTTATTCCACTTTTATTACACGTGTAATTTATGATTCCGGTCTATGATGTTTACATGTGATCTATGATTCTGGTTTATGATGGTTACATGTGATTTATGATGTTGATCTATGATGGTTGTGTTTTGAGCTAACCTAATGTGATATGTTTATACATGATGATTTGGTCAAAGATGCTAGTTTGACTTATTGTGATAGTAAGTAAACATGATTGCAAGTATACCTTATTGACGAGCTACCAATGAGGTATGATTTGAGGTTATTTCAATTTATTTGAATCTAATGGAAATTATGTTCTTGGAATAGGAATGCATGAACATGCCCGGTTGGGTGGTTGAAATCGACTGCAAGAATTGGGAGCAACAACAAAAGGAATTGGAAAATACAACAATATATTGGTAGAGCACTTTAGGAGCAAGGCCGTTATGGGACACTCATACCCAATAGTGTCCATTTATTTCCATGAGCATACTATGACCGGTATGATGGTTAAGGTAGGTATATGCCTTGTTTGTTTCATCTTCTGATGTGAGGAAGCCTTTCCAAGGGATGGATCACCTGAGATAAGGGATGTTGGGGAACTTGGAAGGAGAGAGACTGCATAGAAGGGGTTGACCAGATTTCCCGAGGGACTATGTAGCAGAGAAGGGAAGGTCGTGGATATATTGGTTTTGGTCATTAGCATTTCTAGATGGAATCAAATTCACATTGGGAGTGAGCCCTGGAACAAGGAGCCGGTAACCATTCACCATGGGGAAAATTGGCATGGGATTATAGCGCTGGACATTGGATGCAACTTTGACTATGGCAGTGGACTCTAGACTTCCTAGGAAGGAGGTGAAATTTTCTGGTACTACTTTTGAGGGTGGAGGTGTGATCCTCTGGATCCCCTTGTTAATTGATACATGCATCGTGTCCTTTATTTTCCGGTTTAGCAAATGTGCATATGTGTATATGTGGTTATTGTAAATACTGTAATGAGTTGCGTTATAAAGCAGCAAATGCAGTATGGTTGTTATCTGGTCATGTTGTCATGATGTTTACTTTTGAACAAGTCATTCATTGTAAATAATGCAATGAGCTAAGTTATAAATCTCCATGGGAAGTATGTTTTCTTTTCAGTGGTCTTGTTGAGGTCTTGGTGTGGTTTAACACCAAGGATGGTGTTCCCCAATGGAGAGGGTTCTATAACAGCCCTGGTGAAAATTTCATGTAAAAATTTAATAAAGGAAAAATAAGACTACGATTAAGGGAGACTTATTCCAAGCTGAATGTTGGGCAAAGATATCCTAGTGGGCATCAATGGATGTGTTTTTTGCCTATGGAAATTGGCAAAGGCAAAGGCAAAGACGTTAAAAGGAAAAAAGGCAGTTTTGGCACATTTATTTATGGGAATAAAGGAAAGTATGAAAAAGGGAAGGTAAAAGGTCACATGCTACATGTGAGGAGGAAATTGAAGAAAAATAATGGAAAATGAAGAATTAGAGGCCTCATTAATAAAAAGGCTTTTGAGGATCAGTTGGCTAGATTAGTCAATCTGAAGCTCTTAGACAATGTAAAATCTTGGCTCAAGTTTGGTCAGTGTAACCTTTTGTCAGTTCAGTTTTGGAGCTTTCTCATTATTCTCTCTCTCTCTCTCACTCTTGGTCACTTAGTGTTTTCTTGGAGCACTCTAGCTTTGGAGTAAGGAAGGAAAAGCAAGCAAAGGGAAAGGAAGGAAAAGCAAGATGAGGCAACTTCAACAGGAATACTTGCAGGTAACCTATTGCATGTGTGATTTCCTATTTGGTTTGGACATGCATGGCTTTGAATGTTGGTGTATGGTTCTATTGCTATCGATGGCATGGTTTTATCGAGTTATGATAGTGTTTTTTAGCCTAGCCTTGCCATTTTTTAGATGCGATGGTATGTTGCGATGTTTAGCTTAGTTTTGAGCTTTGTTTTGTCAGATGGGTTTTGGAATCCGGGGCAGAGGTGGTCTCAAGTTTCATTCTCAAAGGCATAGGAATCCCTTGACTAGTTTTGACAGGATACATGGTAAAACCTGAGGGAGGAGTATTGATTTAGGAACTAGTGATTCAAGTTTGGATTGCGGTAAATCCTGGGAGACTGGTCTCGGTTTAAGGCCTAGTGATCCAAGATTGGATTGCGATAAAGCCTGAGAGACAAGGAGACAAAAAAATACTCAAGGATAGTGACAGATTCCAAATGGGATTCCAAGCTCAGTTTGGTGGTGATTAGATTACCGGTTTTGGTGTCATCATGGTTTGGTGAGGGTGGAGGTCGTTTAACCTCTGGATTCCCTTAGTTGTTCTTGGATTGGTTGTTCTATTAGATCCCACATTCATTATTGGAATATGGCACGAGGATGACTAGCTGAAAGAGAGACTTGGTTCAGCCATGTATATGGTGGGGTGGTACATGGAAGTCCTGAACCGATTGAATTTGACTATGATTAATAAAAGCTAAGTTATCTTACTTTTTCACTAGTTTATATGTGGATTTAATGGTTGTCATATCTCTTATATTTATACGGTTTTCTGCTGGTTATAAGCATGCTTATATCACTAGTTCATGTCATGGTTATTTCATATATTTACTTGTAATTGTTGAATGGATGGATGCAAGACCCAATTGATGTTATAACCGTTCAATGGAGAAGGTGGTTATCCTTCTGGTTATGTTTCATAAGTTCTTTCAATCATTCATGCTCTGTCTTGTATCCTAAACCTGTAGGTTGCATTGATGCTAAGAGTTTGACAGAATGTCAGTCCCAGTTGGGGATGCTCAGGCCTAATATGAGTTCTGGGCAGCGGTCGTGATTCTGGGCTAGAAAAGTGGCTCAAATCCTAGGGAGGTGTTGATGCCTCAAAAATCGCTGCAACAACATTGGGGGATAACCACCCGGTCCGGACCTTAAAAGCAGCTCCTTTTCCGTTTGGTGTGGTGGCTCCAACTGGTTCAACTAGGTCCAGTTACCTTTTCCCTATTGCTATTGGTTTATGATGTATCTTTACATACCAATAGATAGGGATATCAGATCACTTCTTCTTGTTGATCAGGCAAGAGAATGACCCTTAAGCTGATTTGGGTTCAGCCAAGCCACAACTAAAGTTTTGCCTCTTTGAGGAGAGGACTTAAAAGAATGTAGAATTTACTCTAAATGCAAGCTTATTCTATG
Source organism: Pinus tabuliformis (assembly GCA_031772625.1). Classification (NCBI taxonomy): domain Eukaryota; kingdom Viridiplantae; phylum Streptophyta; class Pinopsida; order Pinales; family Pinaceae; genus Pinus; species Pinus tabuliformis. Next base: position 501,522,822 of record CM062814.1, on the reverse strand, counting down.
ATGCAAGCAAAAGAAACTAATCTAAATCCTATCTTAATTAGGCAGATATAGATCTAACCCAACTAAGAGAAAAATAATTAAAGTATTGGGATTTACATATGTCTCGTTTATAATGAATATCAAGTTAATGAAGTAGTTCAATTAACTGATATTATGGTTACCAAAACACATCCTATTGAGACCTATCAACTGAAATAATAAACCAACAACATTCCCGGAAGTAGTTCACAAAAATGATATTAATTATCAAATCAGTAAATCCAATAATTGAATAATGACATGTGGAAATAGTTCACAACACATTACCATTCAATAAATCAGTTTTATAAGACAGATTTCTGAGTAAATAGTTACTTAGAAATCAGATTTTAATTCATAAGAACAGAGATACCTAATAACAAGATTGAGACAAATTACCCATATTGACAATAGTGTACAAACATGAATAAAATGAGACATTCCTGTTACCATAAAAATGAAACTGATATTTAAAACAGTAGTATTAAAAATACCAATTTATTGCATCCATTTCTCTGATCTTGGTCTCCAACAGTCCTTTACATTGCTTGAACTTCTGCCTTCAAAGCTAAAGCCACAATAGTGAAAACTCTGCCCCTCATACATAATCCAAGATACAAAGGAAAAATCCTCAATAATCCCCAGATCTGAGATTTTCTCTCCTCTCTCCTACAACTCTAAATTCCTATTACAGTAGTGCTTTTAGAAGTCTAGAATTGCAGAGGAGAGCAGCCCCTTCATTACATTCTGCAATCTATTACTTATACTATCTGTGAAGGAATTCTTGAGAGGAAAGTTTGGTGAAGAGAAATCTGCCAAATCCAATTGCTGGAGCTTTCTCATTGATTGAGATCCTTTTCTTCATATTTCTTCCACTGTTTTCCTGCAAAAAGAAATCAAAATAAATTAAAATGCAACAATAAAATCAACATGGCATTGCTAGCATTTAAATCAAATCCAATCAAATTCTATAAAATATAAATTCTCTATTGATACCTGGGATGATTTAATTGGCCAAGAATATCATTGACGAGTGAATCTGCAATTAGAAGAGGCCTGGACCAATGAAAATAAAACTCAGAGAAATGATTTTGTTTTCAAAATTCAGAGCTTGATCTTCTGCCTGATTTTTGACCCAATAAATGACCAAATCTGTCAATGAAATCTCCTCAGAAATATTCTCCTTGATTTTCTCTTTCCAATGAGCCATCCTCGGCCTCATTTGGCCAAGTAAAACTCATTCTATGAGCTTCCAAAGTTGATGAGTCAAATCTGGCATGAATCTGGAAATTCTGTTGCTGGGCTAAAAAAAATCAAAATTCTCATTAAAAATTAAATCCTAAATTAGAATTCTAATTAATTCTAAATTAGAAACTAAACTAATTATTAATTAACATTAATCTAAATAATAATTAAATTTTAATTTAACTAAATTAATTAAATTTTATATATTAATTAATTTATTTAATTTAAAATCTAATATATATAAAATATTTAAACTAAACATTGTCACTATACGTAAGAGTTAAAAAAAAGTCATTTGAAACAAACTATACAAGGTTTTAATTAATAGTTTTTATCCCTTTTCGCTATCGGCATGAGAGGATGGACGGGTTAATAAACTTGTTTCGCATATAAGTTCCGATGCGATCGAAGTTTTTAATAAGACTTGGTCAATGCCTTATTGCCTTATGCTTATCGGCAACTCGCATCGGGGGTAGCTTATGGGGTATATCGGGGGTTTGTAAAACATGTTGCGAATAAAACCTCCGATGCGATAAAAAGTCCCGACGCGATCAAACAATTTTATTATATGTTTTTTTTCTTTTTTTTTTTTTTTTTTTTTTTTTTTTTAATTTAATTAAATTAATTATATTTAATATATTAATTAATTTAATTAATTAAAAATTTAATTTTAAACATAAATTTTATTTTTGTTTTATTTCTATGAATTTAAGTTTCTAAACTACAACCACTCTTAATAAAAGTAAAAATATAAACTACAGCCACTCTTACGTTTGGGTTTTCGAGATTAGGATTTGATTAAGAAATTAGAGTGAATTTCTTAAAATCCCGATAATTACTGATTTGGCTGCATAATGAAAAATGTTAGTAAAACTCTCTACGAGTTAATATTTAAACTGAATGCATTATTGAACTAATTTATTTACAAAATGCGATATTGTACATTTTATGCATTTTTTAACCCAGGCTACATAAATAATCAAACTTTCAAAGGAGTGCCATTTTCAAACCAGTTGACCAAATGAGGCGAAACAAGCGTCAATGGGAAGCTTATAAAAAATCGATTCTAACAAAGCAATCAAAACAAGAATCCAAAGAAAATGTAAAATTAACAAAAGCGTAGGGCAATCAACTAAATAAAAATCCAAAAAGGTGTTTAGCCAAAATTTTTATAGAAAGGGTCCCCATTATTTGAAGTGAACAAATCAAAAATGGGGGGTTGTGTTTTTACCACAACAGGAGGCTGGCACATGTATGCTGAAAAGAGTTCAGGAATGCTGGAACATAGGCCTGTGAGAGTGAATTTGGCTTTTGGATGTTGTCATGCCTATAGCATGAGAGCGACAAGGAGTTAAAATGCTTAAAACATCAATGGGACTTAGGGATAGGATGTTTGAGTGGCTAACATTGTCTCCTGGGGGTGTTGTTGCTAATGTGGATGGGTTGTTTGGTATGTTTCATCGATTCCATTTCCTTAAGATCACCAAGGAGGTTGAATCCCTTATAGTGAACTCTCTCTTCACATGTTTACGAACTGGTCAGCTGCTTGGGTAGACCTGGGAGGAGGGGGTGTTACACAGAAACCAGAGCCACCATTCTTTGATATTTTCATAGTTTCAAGATTCAAGGATGAGAGGTGAACAAACCCCGAAAGAGTGGGTGAATATTTAGTAAGGATCGGGTCCCTATCAATGGCTTCAAACTTTTAAAAATAGGAGTGAAATTTCATGGCAAGTATTGATTGCATCCAAAAGATAGACAATGATTTCAGTCGGTTTGGAAACAAAACATTTGAGGAGTGCACTGTTTGAAGATTCATGTACAAGAGACACTAGAATGGGTCCATCGTCAAAGAATTTATACTATAGCAAGAGTTTACCTCTGGATTTGTTCATACTAAAATAAGCACATACGCCGACCTATCTCAAATATCTACTTGTGAATAATCAAGGTCAGTGGTCGGACCTGACCACATCAGCAAAGTCAGCTTGGCAAGAAGTAAGAACCAACCCCAAACCAATAGGCTTGGTCAGACTTCCAACGGGTCATAGTAGTCGGCCCTGGTGTGAATTGGGTGGAATTTTAAGCCTTGACCTCCATCCAATCAATGCTGAGTGGGTCGAACACATGCAATGGGTCTTTTTTTAATGTGCCATGGCCGGAGGTGGTGACAAATGTCTTGAGGTATATAAAATTAGGTGATAGAATACAAATTTTGGGATAAGCATATAAGACCAAAGTGGAATAATAACGAGGAAATTAGAAATAAAATGTACATAGATGTGGGAATAATTGTATCTCATCCAAATTTTCATTACGGTAGCAGCAGAGGTTCGAAGGTACATGATAGAAGAAGTTAATGCACTTTCGTAATAGGTAAAGGGTGGAATATTCCTAGGTAATTAGAGCAGGTTGATGAAGGAGCCTATTGTCAGATAAATTTGAATGGAAATGCAATATTTTATTTGATTGGAAATGTAATATTTTAATTAACATTTTTTTTAAATGAAGTGTCTAAATATTCTTTTTGTTGTCAATTAAAATGTATTTTTTTTATAATCTTTTCATCATGGAAGTGTTGTATGAATATATAACCTTCTCTCTAAAATTATACCAACCCTTCAAATTTGATCACTAATTGTGAGGGATAAATTTTCATGGCTTCGATATGTTGTATCATTTAAGAATCCCTTAGGGCTAATTCAAAAGTTAGATAAGGGGAATTATTTTTCTCCATATACACATTAATATAATGGTAAATAAGAAGTAGGAAACTTTAAATAATATGGATTTTTTTTTAATTATTATTATTATTAAGGTAGTAAAATTTTCAAATTGGAATTTTAAAAATGTAAATGTATGCACTACTAGGGGTTAGATAAATTAGAGGAGGATGTGGCAAATTATAAAAATAAGAATATTTTTTAGAAGTATAGGGATGCACATGTTTGGAACAATTTTTACTCAGTAAAACCCATATCCCCTAAATTAGAGGAGGATGTGGCAAATTATAAAATAAGAATAACTTTACAAGTATAGGATGCACATGTTTGGAACAATTTTTACTCAATAAAATCGATGACTATAGAGTACTTATTGTTGTGCTCTCCCTTTGTTTTTCTCTTGCATTGTTTTATGTTTTGGTAATGAGCTTCAGGTGAGACCTTTCATATTACAAGAAATTGATATGTTAGTGTTAGACTATAATGCCTTAATTAGAAACCTAAATAGACCGTAATTTGAATCTAACAATTGGTTCCATTGTAAATACTGTGTCATTTGCACAACCCCTATAGTATGGGGGAGTGACTCGTGAGGATAAACTTACAAAAATATCAATCGCTTCATGAAGCATGGGGTTTTGTTGATTGGGTGGGAGGTGTAGAAGTTTAAAGAACACCTTCTCTTCAATGATATTTTTTGGGTAGGATTTTTAATGACTATGCATATGTAGTTGTAGAGGCAATAGGAGCCCCTAAGGTTTGTTTGGAAAGAAAAGAAAACTAATATTGAAACACCCAAAACTTCATAGCCTTGTAGTAATGTGATGACTTAGTCACAAGAGTTGTATATTTTTAGCTAAAGAGAAATCCAAAACAATAGATCTTGGGGTTTACAATGGAATGGAGCTAGTGATTTTTATAAGTAGATAACTAGTTTATGAAATGCCTTTAGCGGAGCTTGGTGAAAGAAATACCTATAATGAAGATGTTTTTTGTGGAAGAGGTGTTGTTTCTTTTCATTCTTAAAGGGATGGTGACATAAATCTCTATATTGAGGGCTAGTTTGAAATGAGATTGGAAAGAAAGAAGGTACCATGAAGGGAGTTGAAGTTAAAGAACAAAAGGAATGAGCCCCCATTGTGTTGTAATAACTACTTGATGGTCAGTAAAAAAATAAGCGGTGATAAAGGATCATAATGACATGTTGTAAAAAATGATGAATAATGAAGGGAGTACTAAGTCATAATTAAAAGAATTTGCAAATTTCAAGAATAAGAGGAACGGTTGATAACCATAATGTCATTATATATTAAGGTCATCAAAGGACACAACAAAAAAGTTAATAGTTATATTTTAATTCAGGTCATTCGATGACTTGAATTTATAATCAAATTAAGATCAAGTAAATATAACTAATAATTAAAGTAAACAAGCGTAGAAGGAGCTCAATCAAGAGCAACTCAGAATGCCCACAAATTATTAACTTTTAAGTTAAGGCATTTTATGAACCGTTAGGTCCCTATAATACTAGTGATTCCCCCATTACTATTGTAGTTGTGTCCCTTATTAATATTGTTGTGCCCCTATTGTCCCCATATTGTTATTATTGTGCCCCATAGAATCCCTCTATTGTTATTTTTGTGCCTTTCTATTATTATTGTTAGGTCGACTTGGTTATATTGTGACCATTTAGACTCCTATATATAGAAAGGAGGTTTTGTCATTTGTATCATCCAAGAATTGTTCATTTGTGTAATGTAAAGGTGGTTTCCCCCTTGAAGAGGCTGAATTATAAGGCATTCATCTATCTTTTCTATCTTTTTGTGAGCTGATTTCATAACATTTGGTATTAGAGCTTTGGATTATAGGGTTTCGCTACTCCAAACAGGTCATCGTGGAATTTGCGCTATAATTTTTTGTCTATGACATTTCAGACTCTAAAAAAAAAACCATTTGGGCTAAAATTGTTCTAAACCTCATGTCTGAATTTCATAGCTTTTTGCGCTATATTTGCAGAGATATGATCTGAGGAAGTTTACCTTTTTGCAGACACCTAAATTGCATTCCAAACAGGTGACTTAGGGAAAATCCTCATAACTTTTGTTCTGAGCATCAGATTAAAATTTTGTAAGAAGTTATAGAAAGAGGACGGATTGTAGTTTCCTGTGTATATTTTTCAGATCCGAAGGTCAAAAAAGTGACACGTGGAACTTCATACAATTTCGCTCTTCTGAAAAGGTATATAATCAGGTCATCTTGGGAGATTGTGCATAACTCTTTCTTGGAGAATCTAAATTTTATCAGACTGGTGGCATTGGAAAGAGGACACAGAGGGCTACTGTAGGTCACAATTTCAGAACTGGATGATCCGAAATTACATAAGCTTGGTTTGAAAAATTAGTTTGAAGGAATTCAAAGGGCATAGTAAAGCATTATTATCAGTAATTAATGCCCCGGGGAAAGAAAATGAAAACACCTAGTAAGCAACCTGAAAGCTCTAGCATGACTCATGAAGAAGAGGAAGAAATGCAACATGATATATCAAAATTACAAGACCAAGTGCAAAAAATGTCACTCGCACAAAAAGTAATAGAATCTAAGATGGATGGTTTAAACAAAGATGTAGAAGCTAAGATGAAAGACATGGAAGCTAAGATGGACAATTTGAAGATAGGTTTGAAGACATGCATGGAAGATTTGAAGACATATTTGACAAAGTTTCTACAAGAAATGCTTACTAATGGTGAAAGGGTAGTAAAGGAAATTCATGATGAGAACAAAATAAATGTTAATCATGATTTCATAGACTCTAACATTGCATCGGAAAACCACCATATTCCAAAAATCGATATGAGGAAGTTTTATGGAAGGATCCCGCAACATGGATACTACAAATGGAGCAATTTTTCGATCTCCATAATGTGCAAAACACACAAAAGGTACGTATTGCAACTTTATATTTGGAACCAAATCAATTTTTATGGTATCGATGGCTTTGCTCTCATAAACAAATTGTCACTTGGGCAACTTTTATGGAAGAAATGACGGCACATTATGAGGATACAAGAAGCAACACCTTTTATAGCCAATTGATAAGTCTCAAATAAAAGGGTTCAATGATGGAGCACATTGAGGACTTCCAAAAATTGAACATAAGGGCAAAAGATATTTCAAAGGAGCATAGGACTAATGTGTTCATATGGGCTTTAAAAGATAATATCCAACATGAGGTTCACCTTTGGGAACCTGATTCATTGGAGAAGGCATTCAGGTTAGCAAGAAAAATGGAAAGCAAAGTTATGGCAACCAAGAAGGCTACCACTCACAACTATAAAGATGGAAGTGTTGTTTCCCCTATCCTTCCACAACCTATAAGGTTGACACCACAAAAATTGGAAGAAAAAGAGCAAAAGGACTTTGTTACAGTTGTGATAGCAAATACTCTAAAGGTCATAAGTGTGCTGAGAAGAAATTATTCTACATAGATTGTGAATAGGAGGAAGAAAAGGAACAAGAAATGTCAAAAGAGGAGGATATATTCCAGGAACAAACCCTAGATAAAGAAGTAATGAATCCGACAATATCTTGTAATGCATTGGTTGGAATTACCACTCCTCAAACTATCAAGATAGAAAGACATATCAAGAACAAAAAGGTAATAGTGTTAATTGATTCAGGAAGTACCCACAATTTTATTCATTGTAAGATAGCAAAAGAATTGAATTGCTTCCTATATCCAGCACCAGAGTGTCAAGTGATGGTTGCAAGTGGAGGAACCATAAATTGCTCTAGAAAGTGCCATAATATCAAGCTATTTATGGGAGAATATGTATTGAATATCCCAATGCTTTCCATTCCAATGGGAGGTGTTGATGTTGTACTAGGAGTCCAATGGCTACAACCCTTAGGTACAATAGCTTTTAATTTTCAAGAACTTTTCATGAAATTTTCTGTCGAAAGAAAGGAAGTTGAATTAAGAGGTATTGTAGGGAAACCGGGAAAGATAATCAGCTCTAGCGATATGACAAAGCTTCTAAAAAGGGAGAAACGAGGTGTTTGCACAATTATGTTCGCTAGATGTTTCCACATCGAAATCATCTATTTTTCCAGATCTCCAAAAAGTCTTGGAGAATCATTCCAAGGTAATTGAGACTCCCAAAGGTCTCCCACCTATTCGTGATCATGATCATGCTATTCATTTGATTCCAGGAAGTGTTCCTCCAAACATCAGGCCGTACAGATATCCCTATGTCCAAAAGAGTGAAATTGAATGTATGGTTGCAGAAATGCTAGAGGCTGGTATAATTCAACCTAGTCAAAGTTCTTTCTCTACTCCAGTAGTATTGGTGCACAAGAAGGATGGATAATGGCGCATGTGTCCGGATTATAGGTAGCTCAACAAGCTCACTATTAAATATAAGTTTCCCGTTCCTGTCATTGATGAATTATTAGATGAATTTCATGGATTAATTTACTTCACCAAGTTGGATCTTCGTTCAGGATATCATCAAGTCAGAATGAAGACTGAAAACATTCCAAAAACAACATTTAGAACTCATGAGGGTCATTATGAATTTTTGGTCATGCCTTTTGGCCTTACCAATGCACCTTCTACATTTCAAGGTTTGATGAATTCCATTTTCAAACCCTTCCTTAGAAAATTTGTGTTAGTATTTTTTGATGATATACTAATCTACAGCAAGTCTTGGAAGGATCATGTTGAACATGTTGACAGGGTGCTACAACTATTGGAGGAGAAACAGTTATATGCAAAAAGATCCAAATGTTTCTTTGGAGTACAAGAGGTGGAATATCTGGGTCATATTGTATCTCATGAAGGAGTTAAGGTAGACCCTAGCAAAATTAAAGCCATTAGGGAATCGAAAATCCCCACAGCCGTAAAACATCTGCAAGGATTTCTCGGGTTGACAGGGTATTATCGCAAGTTTGTTAAGAATTATGGGAGAATAGCAGTGCCTCTAACAACATTGTTGAAGAAAGATGCATTTTCATGGACTCTAGAAGCAACAAAGGCCTTCGAACATCTTAAAGAGGCAATGTGCCAAGCACCAGTCTTAGCTACACCGGACTTCATGAAAACCTTTATTGTGTAATGTGATGCTTCAAGAAATGGAATTGGTGTTGTTTTAATGCAAGATGAAAGACCCATTGCTTTCGAAAGTCGTCCAATCAAGGGAAAGTATTTACACAAAGCTATTTATGAGAAGGAAATGTTGGCAATACTACATGCATTTAAGAAATGGCGACCCTACCTAATGGGAAGACACTTCAAGGTAAAAATGGATCATGATAGCCTTAAATACTTTTTAGAACAAAGATTATCCTCTGAAGAGAAACAAAAATGGGTCACAAAGATGTTAGGTTATGACTTTGAAATCATCTACAAAAAAGGAAAGCAAAATGTTGTGGCAGATGCACTCTCAAGAAAGGATGAGGATGTGGAAGCATTGTTGTGCACCATTTCTATTATCCAACCAAATTGGATAAACGAAGCAAGGGAGGAATGGAAGAATGACGAAGAAGTGTGGGCACTTATTTGAAAGTTACAACAAGATTCCAGTACATCTGACACATTTAGTTGGAAAAATGATTCGTTATGGTACAAAGATCGCTTATACCTCTGTAAGAATTCCCAACTCAAACAAAAGATTCTTATGGAATTGCACACTTCTCCCTTAGGAGGGCACTCAGGATTTTTAAAAACTTACCATAGGATTAAGAAGGAATTTTTTTGGGATGGCCTTAAATCGGATATTCAAAAGTTTGTGGCGGAATGTTTGGTTTGCCAATAAAATAAAGTTAAAACAATTAAGACCCCATGTCTATTACAACCTTTATCCATTCCAAATAAATGTTGGGAGGAGGTTTCAATGGATTTTATCACAGGTTTACCCAAGTCTAAGGGAAAGAGTGTCATCATGGTGGTAGTTGACAGACTCACCAAGTATGCACACTTTTGTGCATTATCACATCCATTTAGAGCTAGTACAGTTTCTACTGCATTTATGGAAACAATTCAAAAGCTACATGGAAACCCAAAGATTATTGTAAGTGACAGAGATCCCATTTTCACTGGAAATTTTTGGACAAAATTATTTTCTTGTCTTGGTACTCAGTTAGCTCATAGCTCATCTTATCATCCTCAATCTGATGGGCAAACTGAGATACTAAAAAAATGTTTGGAAGGATATCTTCGTTGCTTTGTATCTGATAAATAGACACAATGGGTCAAATGGTTACCTCTGGCTGAATGGTGGTATAACACTTCCTTCCATACCACAACAAAAATGACCCCATTTATGGCACTTTATGGATATCAACCACCATCCATCACATCATATTTAAGATAAAATTCTAAGGTTCAAGCAATGGAGCATCACATCGAGCATCAACAAGAAGTTCTCCAACTCTTAAAGGATAACCTCGTGTTGGCACAGTATAGAATGAAACAACAGGCAGATCAACATCGCAGCAAAAGAAGTTTTGGTGTAGGTGACTGGGTATTCCTATGGCTACAACCATATAAACAAATGTCCCTCAAGCAAGCTAAGAAGGATAATAAATTATCACCAAAGTATTATGGTCCGTACAAGGTGTTGCAAAAGATTTGTACTATGGCATACAAATTGGATCTTCCTGCAGCTTCTCGAGTGCACCCAGTTTTCCGTGTTTCATGTTTAAAGAAGGTTATAGGTGACAAGCTCCTAGTTCAAACAATATTGCCAGAACTTGACGAGGAAGGAAAAATTATAATGGAACCAGAAGCAGACACAGAAACAAGAACTTGATAGCTACGAAATCGATCAATTTTGGAGTATCTCATCAAGTGGAAGAACTTATCCGCTGAAGATTCCACATGGGAGGATAAGAATTTTATACAGAAGCATCCAGAACTACTCAAGCGTTCAGGAGAACACTTTTTTGAAGGAGAGGGGCATGTTAGGTCCCTATAATACTAGTGATTCCCCCATTACTATTGTAGTTGTATCCCTTATTAATATTATTGTGCCCCTATTGTCCCCATATTGTTATTATTGTGCCCCATAGAATCCCTCTATTGTTATTTTTGTTCCTTTATATTATTATTGTTAGGTTGGCTTAGTTATATTGTGACCCCTTAGACTCCTATATATATAAAGGAGGTTTTGTCATTTGTATCATCCAAGAATTGTTCACTTGTGTAATGTAAAGGAGGTTGCCCCCTCGAAGAGGCTGAATTATAAAGCATTCATCTATCTTTTCTATCTTTTTGTGAGCTGGTTTCATAACATGAACCAAATAAAACTCAAATAAAACCAACCAATAGTAAAATTAATGTTGAGGAAGAGTTCAAATAAAAAGGACAAGGAATTTTCTCGATGGGATAGTATTTAGTTATGGCTAGGCACAAACTTGGCAAAATGGGTTGGAATGAGGTTGACAGTGTGGGTAGTTATAAATGTAGGTGTGTTGTGGGAGTCTGGAGGACAGACGTACCTTGCAAGCGAAGTGGGGTGGTTATAGTCCCCTCTGCAGGCTTGCAAACACTGTGCTTTGTGTCTCGTTAGTTTATGAATTTTGTCAGGTCTCTTTAGCACCTCAGGTCAGTATTGGCATTAACAATGGGTGGCCCGCTTTGGTCTAGTGAGGTATTTCATCTCTCATTCCTACAATCTTTGCTTAATTTTGTTACTATAAATTTTCTCTGGTGCACCATCAAGTTCTGTACTACAGTGCTCTGTATGAAACTTTGCTATTGGGTTATTTGTATGGTCTTTTACGTCTTCAATTGAGGCTTACTTATTTGGGATGTTGTTACTTCCATGTTTATCCAAGGGGTTGTGGTGTTTCTGCAATTTCATAAGTTTCTTCTACGAGCATTCTTGGATTTCAGTGCTTTGGATGCCTTCACTAGTATTCCTGGGTTATTTTGCTTCTATTGTTTCCTTTCCTATTTTGGAGTTTTGTTCTCTGTTGTGGGAAAATTAATTGTTCTTGGTGGGAATTTGTGTGTAGGTATGTCTATTAACTGAGTCTTCCCATGGGAGTTTAGCTACCCTATGTCCTTGTGCTGTCCAGAATTGGGGTATCTGCTAGAATTTGGACCTTTTCAGTATTATTGGGGGGTGATTTGTTGGTCTTGAGGTTGGGTTTGCAAGGGTATGTGTGTGCTTTATCCTCCTCCTTTTTTGGTTGTGGTTTTTGTCGGTGTTTAGTGTGCTCTCCAATTTCTTCAATCATACCCCCTCGTCAACGAATGATGATTCAGAGGGGTGGTCTGGGCAAACTTCGCCCCAAGCAAGCTCGATCTTTCTCTTATGATTCTATGGGTTCTTCTTTTGATGTTTTTCTTTTTTTGGTTTAGCGATAAATTCTTCTCCTAAAGGCTAAAGAGAAGGCGAAACACCCCTATTATTAGGATTTTGAGATCAAGGGGAGGAAAACTAAGATTCAAAGAGTCTCAGATCCTGGAAGCTTTTGTCACAAGAGGTTACATTTCTTGTATTCTTTGTCTTTACATCAACAAATGGACACTTTGCTCCATATGATTTTTAAAGATAAACAAGTTGATAGTTATAATTTGTTCTCTAGATTGGAAGATATAAAAAGAATGTTGTGCAATATTCGCTTTTGCCTTGACAATGTTGATTACAGGCTCGCAAAGGTGGAAGGTTTCATTGTTTCGGATTCGGCCTTTGGGGACCTTACTGATCCCCCTTGTGATCTTGGTGACTATATCGATCCCCCTGTGGATAGTGTTTCAGATCTCACAATTATCCCCTCGGACCAGGAGTAATTGTCGTTGTCTAATGTTTTTTGTTCCTTTTTTGTGTAATCTTCTATGGTGTGGCCAATGGGCTTACTTGGTTGTTCATGTAGACCTAGGTGGATTTTTGGTAGCTTTCAATCAGTCCTAGGTACCGCCTTGTCTGATGGGCAACCCAAAAATCGAAATTGGGGTCTTTCTCAAAAGAGCACTCTTGGGTGTGGGGGTTGTTGTAATTGAAGTTTCTCAAAGGCTCCTTTTTGGCCACCTGTTTCTGAAGTTTATGTTGAATTGGTGGATGCATAGTGCAGTGCAGCACTGTGGTGTGTGTGGCTGCTTTTTGCATGTTTGTAAGGTGTCTCTGACCGATGGTTCACTCTCTCAGTGGCTTTCTTAGGCGAGAAAACCATGTTTTTTGGTGGCAACTCAAGTTAGATTGGGATGGCCCACTTGGGGTGCACCTCAATTGTTATTTTTCATGCATATACTTGGATGGCATATATCACTTTCTTGGTCTTGGAGGTGGATGATTTTCTGGTACATTGTAATTTGGAAGTTTGTGTGGTTCACGACAATGCTCTTCTACGTTGGCTGGAGTTGGTTTTGTGCTTGTGAAATTGTTATCTTTCTTTTTCTATGGATACTTGCCAAACCTCTTTGCTGGTTCTTTAACTATTTCTGTTTTGGTTTCGTCTTAGCATTTGGGTTGTCCATAATCGTGTACTATGGTGGCATGTTTGTTTTTATGTTTCAAAAGTAGCTCCATACTTATCAAGCACAATCTAATGTTAAAAGCTCTCTGATTATTGTTGGATAGCTGGATGTAAATATGATATACATTACACTTTTTTAATAAAAAATCTCTTTAGGTTGCTTTAAAAAGAAGGAAGAGGAATGCCCACGAGGGCTCCTTTAAGTAAACAGAGAAGTACCCACAGAGCGTCGTGGGAAGACTTATGATTTCATTAAATTTATCAATTTATTATTATTTTGTGTTAATCATCCTCCTATTGACCCAAGGCCATGAAAAGGGATCATGTTGTTTCGAAGATTTAAGAGAGGATGATGAATACTGATACCTTCATTATGGTCGGAAGACTTAAACTCGGGGAGGAGTGATAATGCCCACTTTACTAACACAGTAAATTGATTGATACAGGAGAACCCTGAGAGACATAATTTTATTAAAAAAATGATTTAACGAGGTGTCAGTTAGACTTGCTGTAAGTCCATAAATTCAATGGAATTAGAGGTCGTCTTTCAAAAATTTAAAAACCCAGAGGTCAATAGACCTTCCACTGGGTCATAGCTCGCTAGAGTAAAAGCCAGTCTTGATAAACATCACTAAAAGATATCTGGTCTAAATGAGGGAAGGAACTTTGTAGACCTTCCAGATCGAAATTAAATAATGATTGTTGCTGCTCCTGCGAGAAATTTTCCAATCTGAAGCTGCTCTCAACTTCTTCTTTCTCCCAAATGGGTTCTGAAAATGATGATGCCTTGGAACAGCTGAAATCATCATGCAATCCTGAAATTAACTCTGTTGAATTGCAATTTGTCTGTGAGGGGGAAATTGGGTTGAATGCTGTATTCTGCACTAGAGCCTTAAGGGTACTGCCACTAAAAGGGGTGGTTGAGTTTTGCAAGAAATCCAGATTCTGGACACGGATATTGGAATTCATGGGAGAAGCACCAGGGGGAACTGCATTGTAGCATGTTGGAGAAGATCCCAATTTGCTCAAATGGTCAAAGGACGGGTTGCTCTGTTCAATGGCACTATGATTGATTGAAGTTGAGGTGGGATGATCCTTCATCTCCTTTTCATCAATGGTTTCCATTGGTACATCATTGAAGCTTTCCTTCTGCTCTAGTGCTAATTTCTTAGCACTGATTTTTTTGTTGTATATTCTACAGAGAACCCAATCATCCAACTGCAACAAGAAGAGTACTTTCAATGAGTATACACAGATGAAATGACAGAGCAGACATGGAAAATATAGAACTCAGTGGTGAACCAAGATCCCAACACAGGTGTCTAATTACACAAAACCCAATAAAGAGAAGACATAATTAAAACCCAATAAAGAGAAGACATGATTACTCACTCTTAAGCTATCTTTCTTCCTTGCAGGCCTGTTAATATCGGCAAGACGGTATTCATGCATCAGCCAATTGGTCTTTGAGCCGCTGGGTGCTTTCCCAACATAGAAGACAAGGGCCTTTTTGATGCCCACTCTCTTCTTTCCTCCTTTAGTAGAAGAAGTGATGGGCTTATCAGCAGTGATCAAATTTGAAGGGCAGGTCCTAATTTCATTTAGAAGGGCACATATTCAGGTCGCACTTCTATAATGAAAAGCATAAAAAAAAAAGAGCAATTCAATTGACAACAGTGAATTATTTTCAAATTTCTTTTTATTTTTTCATAGGAGAATGGTGGAACAACAACCCCATGGATGTTGTGTATAAGGCAGGTCTGATATGAGCCGCAACTAATATATCAGATGCATTTACCATTAATGGATAAATAGGAGACCTAGATTCCTGCTCTAGTTCAGATAAGGATTAATTTTGTAGGAAATTTTTGTGACCAGAACGTTCAAGCCAATATACGAGTAGCTCAATCAAATTTAAGTTTATTGCATGAATGAAAAAATTCAGTAAAATTCTAAACAGGTTTAGGATTCAACAAAAGAGTGTACAAAGGTGTATATGTTTTTGGTATCTCCTTTTTTAATATGAAAACATACCAGGAATTGGGAATCCGCAAACAAATCAAATCCAGTATGTTAGGAAGCTTGTTGAATGCGCTCCTCTCCAAGCATAAATCGTGCTTAAACCTTGCTTGACAGGCATTTGCTGAATGATGAATCTATGCTCCTCTCCAGCTTAAATCGTCGTCAAACCTTGCTTTGGGCAGCGTTCAGGCACAACCCAGTGAAATTACAGACCTAATACATGGCCCATATTGACATCTAGTCGCTCTCAATTGAAACTACCAAATGTAATGGTATCAAAGGGTAATTGTGACATAATAATTAATAAGAACTTCCATCATATGCACAATTAGAAAAAACAACTCAAAAAGAAACTGTTGTTTTTGAAATGGGAGCAACTCAGAAACTGCCAAATGTAATGGTATCAAAAGGTAATTGTGACATAATAATTAATAAGAACTTGCATCATATGCACAATTAGAAAAAACAACTCAAAAGGAAATTGTTGTTTTTGAAATGGGAGTTTCTGAAATGGGATTTAAGTTTTAACATGAAAAGAAATTTACAAATTCAACATTCCTAAAATTCTAATTTCAGAAAAAATGAAATTTAAAAAAAAGGTTGACAACTTGACAGCGCTTCTTAAAAAATTTTAATATATTATTCCAATTTTTTTTTTTAAATGACAAAAATCAATTTTTAAATTTTTTTTGACTGGTAAAATTTTCTCCCTACTTCTCTGACGTGCCAGAGACCCTTTGAAGGACTCTGATGTGTTCAATTTTGATCCCTGCTTATCAGCACCAGTCACTTTCTAGTATCCAGAACCAGCCGCCCTATTAGGCCTTGACCCATTTTGGTACTTTCTATCCGGGGAGTGAAGAAGTACAATTCCTTCTATCCAACAGGGCTTTCTCTGTAAACAATAAAAGAACAGAACAAGCTCTTCAGTAATTCTTAAATTCCATCTGTTCTACATTCTAGATCTGTTTAGAAATATGGGCTACAATGTTGAGAAGAAAAAATACAAATTTTACCTGGAAGCTGCCATGGATCATATTTGTAGAGGTCCACATCTGCAATTATGGGAACAGGCAGTGGCAGCAAGGCCGCTTTCCTGCACAAGTAATGCGCAATCAATTCTTCCTCTATAGGGAAGAATCTGAATCCCGAAGGCAATTGTAAGTCCGCCTCTGCATCTCTTCTTCCCATGCTTATGCCAATGTTTTGTTCTCAATACTCTGGATCCTCTGACCTGCTACTGCTTCTGCTATTCCTGACCTCGATGACCGGTTGCCTTGACCTTGCCTGGCCTCTGATAGAGAGATTTCACTCTATTTCACTCTCTTCTTCTTTGAACCAATCTTAGTCCGATGAAAGTAAGGAGAGGGGTTTGATGAAATATATAAAGTACTGTGTGGGCACCCGCCCATATTGCAGATAAACCTCCCCTGAAGCCCCATGTTGAAATAAAAACAATGTCAGTGACCGGACCGAATCCTTGAAGTGTGGACATTTTAACTAACCCGCAGCTTAGCATTTCATTTTGACAGCGGGTTGCTTGAAAAATGTGGCTTGTGAAAAATGTGCGTAGGTCCCCCTTGCTTTGACGTAGTCGTCGGCGCCGCCTGTGCTTAGATACATTTGGTGGCTGCGGCATTCCATGGCGCTCCAGCTGTTAGTGGGACATTCTCTTAGTTGATGAGTCAAAGGTGACCTTTCACAAATCGACATGCAATTTTCTCTTAGTTGATGAATTGAAGGTGACATTTCGCAAATCGACATGCAATTTTCTCTTGGTTGATGAGCCAAAGGTGACCTTTCGCAAATCGACATGCAATTTTCTCTTAGTTGATGAGCCAAAGGTGACCTTTCACAAATCGACATACTGTTTGGAATTACAGTCATCACTGCTGACATAACGTTGTCGGAGAGAGTTAGTGATCCTACCGTGCTGCTCAAATGGTGAGCACTGATCACAACACCCAATAGACTAAGGGATATTTTTCACTCTAAAAATCTGACCTGGCAAAAGGAATCGTTAACTAAGTCAACCGGGTGGGAGATCAAAGCCTTGCGAGATACCACAACTACTGTCACTATTAAGGAAGTTAAGGAAGTTGCATGAGAAATCAAATCGCATACTTCTTCAAGTTACTAGTTTAAAAATAGAAACTCATAAATTTGCTTTAACTTCTTCAAGTTACTAGTTTAAAAATAGAAACTCATAAATTTGCTTTAAAATGGAAGGGAGTACTATTTTAGAGTTAATGGTAGATAATTGAATGGGCCTAATGGTTAGGAGTATGTGATTTCTCTTAAGAAGTCACACATTCAAAACGAGAGGGGTAGAGTAAGTATGCCTTGGTAGATTTAATAGTCAAATCGTTGCATGCATGTGGGCCCCTTGTCCCACAAAGGGGCCTCATACACCAATTTGGTGTCTTGCTTAGTCATGACCTTAAAATTGGATAACAATAATAATTATTATTAAACATATAGAGCTAATGGTAGATATTGGGAAAGAGAAAATGATATTAATTATTGAAAATATGTATTTTGATGACATATTGATTTACGTTTAGAAGTATATAAGTCAATATATAATTTGAATAACTATAACAATAGTCTTCACATGCCCATAACATATGAATACTCAACATATACAAATAGAATAGTTAGAAAACAATTTCTATGCGCTGCTAAGGAGGTAAATTGGAAAAAAAATAAAAATAAATATGAGATTTTCAAAAACCCATTTTACTTACTTTAATTTGATGAAAAAACTGATTAGACTATGGTACGACATTTGATCATTTATATTACATATTTGAAAATTGAAGGAAGAGCTTAGTGTGCTACATAATTCATAAACTTAGCTTCAAATTAGGGATGGAGCATCACAGTCTATGTATGATGTTATGGCATCTCTTTTAGCAAAAAAATTATATATCCTTGATATAGTTAGTTGAACTTGAATTTGATGGAGCTTCATTCATTAGGGGTATTCGTGAAAGTTTATTTACTAAGCTTCATTGGCATGCTCCTCATTGATTGAACATCCATTACATAGCTCATCAAGAAGCATTAACAACAAATGATGTTTCATCTTATTTTGTAGTGTTGCAAGTTATTAATAAATTTGTAAATAAAGTTTATTTATGGGAAGGGAAACCTGCTAAATGATATGGAGAATTGAAAGATATAATGGATTCATCTCAAATCAATAGGACAAAAGTGTTACAAATTCATGACATTAGTTTGAGAGGCAAATTCATGGAAAGACTTATTAAGCTCATGCTTGCTTTGTTAAGAGACTGAGAGTTAGGGGAAAAATGTATTAATTGGCCACAATATTTCAACTTTAATTTGCATCCATTTACTTGCAGATGTTCTTATTGAGTTAAATAAGTCAAATCAAAAGTTCCAATAAGGTCTAATTGACATTACATATATGGGAACTACTTTGGATATCACTATTAGCTCGCTTCATAACCAATTTATAAGAGACATATTTGGGGTAGGTACAATGCACATATCATCATTTTAAAGTAAAACACAACAAGGAACCTTTGATCTCGTAGATTGCATAGTTGTGGTACATGTATATGCATTACAGTTTGAGTCTTCCAAGGTCACAAAGATTAGAGACATTAGATGATTGCACTATGTTGGGGAGAAAAATTGTGACCATTGTTGACTAATTCTCTAAGTGAAAGATTCACATATTTAACTATTTTTAATGTTGCTAAATTTTTTAGTCCTCATAATTATTATGATGATATGAATGATAGAGACTCTCAAATAACACGATGTCTAACATGTTTATGTGAGAAACTAGGTGATTGAGACTTACCTATTGTAGATAGTGTTAAATTTTGGGGTGCAATTGTTGAATTTATTTGTACTATTTACAGATCATACCCAGGAAAACATATGTTTGGAGCATGGTATCTATGTGGAGGTGAACATGAATGGTTTGAAGGATTTCCTTGTTTGATGCAACTTTGGAAAGATATCCTTGTTATTACAACTAGTACAACAATGTATGAAAGAGAATTCTCAAAATTAAATCAAATAAAATATTATGATAGATCAAGATTTTATTTAGAAAAATTGGATATGTTAATGTTTCTCTCTCTTAGTGCACCTCATGCTCTAAATGAGGTAGATTAGAATTCTATTCATGATGTATGGAAAGAGATGAAAGATTGAGATCCTCTTAATAACACTTCAGTTCTGCCCCTGAAATATTAATGTAATAATCATGTGTAACTGATAGGTTGGTCATCCATAGTTATTTGGCAGCCCTACATAGCTATGTAATTATATATTTTGGTTACGGTATGCCCGATATATATGTGCTAGTTTTTGCTAAATGGCCAAAGGGCCAAGATTGTAAATATATTGTAAATGGTGTATATATTTTTATTAATAAAATAACGGTTAGTTGTAGATCCCACTCCACAGAAAAGAGTATGGGGGGTAGCAAAACTACATAGTGACATGAAATGGTTTATGGTGTTTGAAGTTGGGAAAAAGGCACTTAGGGGCCAACGACGCTACAAGGAGGTGCCAAATGGCAGAGAAGGGCCAAGCATGCGACATGGTGAAGAGGGTCCACGCATTATAAAAATATACAAGCAAGGGGCCATTATTCATCCATCCATCTCCACCATTCATCATCATGGTTTCATTAGATCACCATCATTTGTATTCCTCACCCATTCCATGACAAGAGGTGGAAAGTATAATTTGGTTATGAACTAGTCAATGAACCTGATGTGGCATTCTAGGCCTAACTGGGGATTTTTAGTCAGTCAGTCTTGTGATTGGACTATGGAATTGACTGGGGATTTTTAGTCGGTGAGTCCTGTGACTGGAATCTAGAACTGATTAGAGATTTGGTGATCTCAGTTTGAAGTGACCAAATGATGATCCATATGCATTGGGTTTTAGAACTAGATGGGAATTGTTTTGGCTTTGATATCAATTGATGAGCCTTGGAAGGTGGGCATCAAAGAGGGACTAGTAGAGCCCAAAGAGAGGTGTGCCACTTATGTTCTCGAACTGACCAAGGGCCGAAGTGGTTATGTGCTGGAAGGGTGTTTAAAATCCCTGGAAGCAGTATGAGCTCTTGGAGCCCTATGCTGAGAAGTTCCTGGCTAGCCATAAGGCACCCTAGAAGGTGGGCATCGAAGAGAGACTAGCAGGTCCCAGAGAAGGGTGTGCCACTTAGGAGTAGGTTTGGGGAAACAAAGCATAGTGGTGGGATTTGCAACTGTTGGGTCAGTTCCTTATCCACGGAGATGTTTTTATTATTGTTTTATTGTTGTCTGTGGAGTTGCAACCCCAGCTCGGGTCTGACCTGTGGTTGAGATTGATGAACCACAAGGTCTATGACTGGGTGGAATGTGGAGATCCTGTAACCAGTTACCCATTTTTACTCAGATAAGTGTTCACTATATTTAGTCTGTTGGTTTATATATTTATGATTTTATTTCTATGGTGATTATGCATTTTATGGTCGAAACCATAAGTTCACGGTCATACATTTAACTATTTTCAATTAATTATTTCCACTGCGCATGATTTACAACTATGTTGTTTTAATATTTATTCGAGTTGGGATTTAATAACAATGTGTAGGTATTATTCTACAAAGCATGGGTCAAATATGTTGCATGTAAACCCTAGATGTTGAGTGCAAGTTATTTATGCATTTTTGGAGTTCTACTAATTAGGGTTTTGGGGTATTAAACATAATTTTTGTTTATACATCTTAAATATGGTGTTTGTCAGGGTTTAATAATTGTAGTCGTAAAATTATATATTTCTACAAGAATATGGGAAAATTATCTACTGAAATTTAGGTTATGGCTATGTAGCATTGCCTCGTTAGGGTCGAGGACATTACACTCTTCTAGTAGGAAAACAAATTCATATGTATAATTATCTAAGATGTTGTAATTTTCAAGAATGTGAATGTAATATTTAGTATTTATTATTATCATTGACTTACAATGTAAAGAACTTAGAAGAACCACTTTTGGTGAGTGAAAATTTTCAATTTTGGGACTATTTGACTTCTACTTATTTATCCATTTGACCATTTGACTTCTACTTATTTGTTCTTTGTGAATAATTATTACAAGTAGAGGTATGTGCAAGTTTAAAACATTTTTACTAAGTAAAACCCAATTCATGAATATAATACATAGATATAAGAATAACATAGTGCCTATTAGGGTAGTTATTGTTATACTCTGACTTTTTTACTCTCTTGCATTGTTTCACATTTTGGTAATGAGCTTGACATGTGACCTTCCCTATTACAAGAAATTGATATGTCGTTGTTATATTGTAATGCCTTATCCTTGATCCTATTATCATATGTAAGGTTCTTAACCTACCTATTGAGTGATTTACTTCTGTGATTGACTCCTATAAGTATTATTAGTATACTTATGAGATATGTCTATGCTAGCTACATGTCCATACCATGCAAGAATACATTAATATCCTATAATTATTATTAAACTTGATTAATAGTTAAGTTTGATTATTGGTTGATTAATCCCTTAATTGTGATTAATAATTAATTAATGATTTATAATTATTATGACTAGTTAAATATTTAATTAACTATGATTCTCACAAATTCATTTTGATTTGATTAACCATAAAAGGAATTATTATTTTATTGTTATTATTATTACTATTAATTTATTATAGAATTATTATTTATTTTTTATTATCTTTATGACCTAACAAGGTCTAAAACCATCAAATTAATTTGAGGATAAGAGAATAGGTGGGAGCCATTTGAGTAAAGGAATGGTGATTGGTACATTAATGATGGGGTTTGACGCATTGACATAGAGGGAGGATAAGTGTGGGAAGCTTGTGGAGGGAGGGGATTCTTATGAGGAAACTTTGTAGGGCGAAACTTGGGTAGGATTTTGGGTGGATTTTGGTTTTGGGCACTAGGGGTTGACTTTTGGCTTTGGAAATTGGGAGTGCAGAGGTTGTCTATCACTATGAGGTGGATTTTGGTGTTGAACACTAGAGGGGTGTTGACATGAGGATCTTAGACACACCACGGCTATGGTTTTCTCTTGGGCTCTAAGGGCTAGGGACCCTATGGAGATTTATTAGCCTAGGAAGTCAAATAGACTTTGCTAGTTGGTAGGGTGGCATATTTAATCAGGTGTTCCTAGTAGGAGCACTGCAATTGAGCCAGCATAACTAGGTATTCTTGTTGTTGTTGTTTAAGCTATGGAAATTTCCATAAATAAAATCCTTTTTACATGCCTTTAATATGTTGTGACATATATATATTTAGATGTTAAATCTGTTGTTTTTTTATTGTGAAATTGTGGAAGTCTCTTATAGTTCGAGGTCCTCGGAATGGGTTCTTTGATCTAGACTTATGCAGGAATGAAACAAAATAACTATATAAAAATAACCACAAAGAAGCATTAGAAATAAATCTTCATTTCATTAATATCAAAGAACTGAAAGATTTTTACAAGCAAAATGGAAATAAACTAGCTCGGGTGATGGTAGCTTATCTCTCAGAAGAGATGTCATGGCTACATGCCTTTGAAAATCAAAGGGAAACCATAAACAATAAAATTCCTAACCCTAAGATATGGAATGCTAAGAGTTCGTGGGCCTCGTTGGGGTTAGTTGGGCAACCGACTTCCTGGGGTTGTGACCTGGTCATATGATCTTCGTTTCCCGCGTGCGATACCTCGTTGGAAAGATCTCTCTAAGTACTATAGGATTTTTTGTAGACCCTTACCTATGTTTATGGGTCTACTGCGAACCTAAACAAAATTCCATTTATGGGATCAAAACAGCTTCAGAAGTTGAGGACCCAAAAAACAACTAAAAATAGTAAATGCTACTATAATCAAGGAAACTGATGAAATAGACTGGAGGTCTAGGTGGAATAGGTGGTTGGCCACCAATATAAACTTGGATCAATTCTGCCCCTTAGGAAGCAATGGTCCCCATTGCATGCAGAGCCTCCATGAGGTGAGGAAATCTCTCTTGAACCTAGCCCCTAGTGAACCACTTGCCTTGGTGAAGGTGTTGACGAACTTTGACAACTCGATATAGTTGGATACTCTACTGGCGAGTGTTTTTTATCTATGTGTCCATGATCCTATCAGTTGTGGCATGTTTAATGCAACTTGGGTTGAGCTATGCTGGTGTCATCTCCTCAGCAACGTTGAATGTGTCCAACAATGGGGGAAAGTATGGTCGTAGTCATTCCACATTAAATACTCGGTGTAGGCCAAGGAATGATGGAATACTGAGTTCAAAGGAATTGTCCCCTACAACCTTGGTGATGGTGTACAACCCATATCAGAGTGGGTGAAGCTTGTGGTGGGCCCCAATAAGCGCTCATTTCGCAAATGTAACCAAACTTTGTCACCCACCTAGAAATTGTGTGGCACCCAATGCTGATCATGTCATTGCTTGTAATCAGCATTGGATCTATCCAATATGTCATGGACCCACTAGTGGATGTGCTCAATGAAGTTGCTAGAACTGTAAGCTTCAGACTGGACATGAGCCCAATATACCTGAGTAGCTGCAAATGGTATGGCCACATCAGTGGGACATATTGGTTGGAATCATAATCCCACCTAAAAGGGGTTGTGGCTAGTTGATATATGGAGAGCTTTGTTATAGTTGTGTTGGACATAGGGGATGCTTCGAGTTGTACATGTGTGGAATGTGTACGATCATCCTGTTGACGACCTATGTTTGGCTATAAGTTTGGGGGTGGAAGGCCTTGGACTCAATGAGCTTGGTATCTAACATCAACCAAAGGCTTGACCAAAATGTACTTGGGAGCGTGTTGTCCCAATATGAGATAATGGATTGTGGGATCCCAAATTGTACCCACACTTGTTCAAAGAAGAGCTTAGTAGTGGCTTCTGTCGTGATACTCTTCTTACAGGGCACCAGAATGGTCATCTTAGAGAATCTCTTGACGACCATGAATATGCAGTCATTTCCATGCTCAGTAAAAGGAAGACCCGACATGTAATCCATGTAGATGGATTCCCAAGGCTGACTAGGAGTAGGAAAATGAGTATATAGGCCTTGCTTCCTGGGTGCAAGCAGTGTAGGATCTGATGTACTTCCCAACATTCTGTCGAAGGTTCGGCCAATAAAAACACTTTTGCAACACTGCCACTATTTTCTCTACCTAAAAAATCTCCAGTGACCCAACTATAGTGCGCCTCCAAAATCATCTTGGCACACTCACTTGAAGGAACACAAAGGTGTGCCAGGTGGCATAATAGTGTGCCCTAGAGGTGAAAATATGTAACTTGCTTGCCTTCTAGGAGCATCTCGTTAGTGTTTCTGAATTTTGGGTCAGTCTTGTAAAGATGATTCGAGCATAGTGGTCATTGCCATAACTAGTGGTCAACCAAGACAATATGAAACATTATTGGTGCTACCTTTCTCGTACTTGATGTTAAAATGGAACTGTTGCAGATATGTGGACCATTTCCGGTGGCAATCATTCTGTAACTTTCCTTGTGTCTGTATGAAATACAAGGGTTGGTCGTTTGTGTGGATTATCTGAAAATGAGATCTTAAATCAATATTAAGGTATTACAGACTCATGTGCAGGAATGCCTATATCATTTAGTGCAACGGATCGAAAAGATTGCGAATAATATAGACAATGAGGAATTAGAAAACATAACAGTCACACATCAACACAAGCAAAATAATCAAGGAGTTCACTAGACTTCCTGGTTACGTCTCCTGTTCCAACTTTTAGTGTCGACCTTTATATTATGTCTTTAAGAGCAGAATATTACAAGTGTGAGCTCAAGCAGAGTCTCAACACAACAGGTATTTACTCAAAATCCTCGAGTCTAAAAGAGTGCATAGACTCTCCCTCTTGCTCTTTGTCTTCTGCTTTCTCTTGCTCCCTTCTCTGTCCTCTTTGTCTGCCCTAGAGTTGCTTTTAAGCCTTTCGGCTCTGTCCGTTCATCTACATTCTTGGGCTTTCTGGCTCCCGGCCACTCTCTGTTCAACTCCTTCCTAAGCGTTTAAACAATCATTGCAAAACGCTCTAAGGTATGGTGGCCACTTGTTTTCAAACAAAAAGGACCAACGCGGGTGAAAATCCCGAAGAATCGCTTCTCTGTTTACATAGAGAAATACACAGGAAAAACTCTAAAAACAGTGACAATTTCTGCCAAGCTAGACTTCGAATGATATTGAATCCGACCTCTAATCCTATCCGGTTTGTGTTATATCACTGTCGCAAGTCGTAGCGCCCATATGCCATGGTTTCCTTTGTATTTCGGTTTTATAACGGAAATACACCAAAACACAGAAAAACCCGACAAAACACCACATATCGGATTTCAAATTTTATAGTGCCGCATCTATAAACCCTATCAGGTCCGCCTTGATCACAATCGCATGTCAACGGTTAGTTTTGCACTTGTGAAATTGTTGTCTTTCTCTCTATGGATACTTGCCAAACCTCTTTGCTGGTTCTTTAACTATTTCTGTGTTGATTTCGTCTTAGCATTTGGGTTGTCCATAATCGTGTCCTATGGTGGCATGTTTGTTTTTATGTTTCAAAAGTAGCACCATACGTATGAAGCACAATCTAATGTTAAAAGCTCTCTGATTATTGTTGGATCGCTGGATGTAAATATGATATACATTACACTTTCTTAATAAAAAATCTCTTTAGGTTGCTTTAAAAAAAAGGAAGAGGAATGCCCACGAGGGCTCCTTTAAGTGAAAAGAGATGTACCCACGGAGCGTCGTGGGAAGACTTACGATTTCATTAAATTGATCAATTTATTATTATTTTGGGTTAATCATCCTCCTATTAAACCAAGGCCATGAAAAGGGATCATGTTGTTTCGAAGACTTAAGAAAGGATGATGAATACTGATACCTTCATCGTGGTCGGAAGACTTGAAACTCGGGGAGGAGTGATAATGCCCTCTTTACTAACAAAGCAAATTGATTGATGCGGGAGAACCCTGCGAGACGTAATTTTATTAAAAAAATGATTTAACATCGTGTCAGTTAGAACTGCTGTATGTCCATAAATTCAATGGGATTAGAGGTAGTCTTTAAAAAATAAAAAATCCCAAAGGCCAATAGACCTTCCACTGGGTCATGGCTCGCTAGAGTAGAAACCAGTCTTGATAAGCATCACTAAAAGATATCTGGTCTAAATGAGGAAAGGAACTTTGTAGACCTTCCAGGTCCAAATTAAATAATGATTGTTGCTGTTCCTGCGAGAAATTTTCCAATCTGAAGCTGCTCTCAACTTCTTCTTTCTCCCAAATGGGTTCTGAAAATGATGATGCCTTGGAACAGCTGAAATCATCATGCAATCCTGAAATTAACTCTGTTGAATTGCAATTTGTCTGTGAGCGGGAAATTGGGTTGAATGCTGTATTCTGCACTGGAGCCTTAAGGGTACTGCCACTAAAAAGGGTGGTTGAGTTTTGCAAGAAATCCAGATTCTGGAAACAGATATTGGAATTCATGGGAAAAGCACGAGGGGGAACGGCGTTGTAGCATGTTGGAGAAGATCCCAATTTGCTCGAATGGTCAAAGGACGGGTTGCACTGTTCAATGGCGCTATGACTGATTGAAGTTGAGGTGGGCTCATCCTTCATCTCCTTTTCATCAATGGTTTCCATTGGTACATCATTGAAGCTTTCCTTCGGTTCTAGTGCTAATTTCTCAGCGCCGATTTTTCTGTTGTATATTCTACAGAGAACCCAATCATCCAACTGCAACAAGAAGAGTACTTTCAATGAGTATACACAGATGAAATGACAGAGCAGACATGGAAAATATAGAATTCAGTGGTGAACCAAGATCCCAACACAGGTCTCTAATAACACAAAACCCAATAAAGAGAAGACATAATTACTCACTCTTAAGCTGTCTTTCTTCCTTGCAGGCCTGTTAATATCGGCAAGACGGTATTCATGCATCAGCCAATTGGTCTTTGAGCCGCTGCGTGCTTTCCCAACATAGAAGACAAGGGCCTTTTTGACGCCCACTCTCTTCTTTACTCCTCTAGAAGCAGTAGAAGACATGGGCTTATCAGCACCAGTCGCTTTCCAGTATCCAGAGCCAGCCGCCCTGTTGGGCCTTGAACCATTTGGGTACTTTCTATCCCGGGGAGTGAAGAAGTACCATTCCTTCTCTCCAAACAGGGCTTTCTCTGTAAACAAATAAGAAAAGAACAAGCTCTTCAGTAAGTCTTAAATTCCATCTGTTCTACATTCTAGAATCTGTTTAGAAATATGGGCTACAATGCTGCGAAGAAAAAATACAAATTTTACGTGGAAGCTGCCATGGATCATATTTGTAGAGGTCCACATCTGCAATTATGGGAACAGGCAGTGGCAGCAAGGCCGCTTTCCTGCACAAGTAATGCACAATCAATTCTTCCTCTCTAGGGAAGAATCTGAATCCCAGAGGCAATTGTAAGTCCGCCTCTGCATCTCTTCTTCCCATGCTTATGCCAATGTTTTCTTCTCAATACTCTGGATCCTCTGACCTGCTACTGCTTCTGCTATTCCTGACCTCGATCCTCTTACCGGTTGCTTCTACCCTGCCTAGCCTCCGATAGAGATATTTCACTCTATTTCACTCTCTTCTTGGAACCAATCTCAGTCCGATGAAAGTAAGGAGAGGGATTTGATGAAATATATAGAGTCCTGTGTGGGCACCCGCCCACATTGCAGATAAACCTCCCCTGAATCCCCATGTTGAAATAAAAACATGTCAGTGATCGGACCGAATCCTTGAAGTGTGGACATTTTAACTAACCTATAGCTTAGCATTTCATTTTCACAGCGGGTTGCTTGAATTTTCCATCGGGGTGCTCGTCTACGTGGAGGGTTAAGTTGATGAAGGTTGGGTGTTGTTGGACCCTGGCCCACGAGTGGCTCCCCTTCCTTCCCCTAATGCCAGGTCGGATACATTAGGTGGCTTGTGAAAAATGTGCGTAGATCCCCCTTGCTTTGACGTAGTCGTCGGCGCCGCCTGTGGTTAGATACATTTGGTGGCTGCGGCATTCCATGGCGCCCCACGTGTTAGTGAAACATTCTCTTAGTGACCTTTCGCAAATCGACATGCGATTCTCTTAGTTGATGAATTGAAGGTGACCCTTCGCAAATCTACATGCAGTTTTCTCTTAGTTGATGAGCCAAAGGTGACCTTTCGCAAATCGACGTACAGTTTGGAAATGCACTCATCACTGCTGACATAACGTTGTCGGAGAGAGTTAGCGATCCTACCATGCTGCTCAAATGGTGAGCACGGATCACAACACCCAATAAACTAAGGGATATCTTTCACTCTAGGAATCGTTAACTAAGTCAACCGGGTGGAAGATCAAAGCCTTACGAGATACCACAACTATTGTCACTATGAAGGAAATTCCATGAGAAATCAAATCGCATACTTTTTCAGGTTACTAGTTTAATAATAGAAACTCATAAATTTGCTTTAAAATAGAAGATAAATTTGCTTTAAAATAGAAGAGTACTCTTTTAGAGTTAATGGCAGATTATTGAGTGGGCCTAATGGTTAGGAGCATGTGATTTCTCCTAAGAAGTCACACATTCAAAACGAGAGGGGTAGAGTATGTATGCCTTGGTAGACTTAGTAGTCAAATCATTGTGTGCAGGTGGGCCCCTTGTCCCACAAACAAAGGGGTCTCATACACCAATTTGGTGTCTTGCTTGGTCGTGACCTTAAATTGGATTATTATTATTATTATTATTATTAAACATATAGAGCTAATTATAGATATTGGGAAAGAGAAAATTATATTAATTATTGAAAACATGTATTTTGATGACATATTAATTTACGTTTAGAAGTATATAAGTCAATATATGATTTGAATAACTACAAGAATAATCCTCACATGCCCATAACATATGAATACTCAACATATACAAATAGAATAGTTAGAAAGCAGTTTCTATGCGCTGCTAAGGAGGTAATTGGAAAAAAATTAAAATATGAGATTTTCAAAAGCCCATTTTACGTACTTTAATTTTATGAAAGCACTGATTAGACTATGGTGCGACATTTGATCATTTATATTACATATTTGAAAAATGAAGGAAGAGGTTAATTTGCTACAAAATTCATGAACTTAGCTTCAAATTAGGGATGGAGCATCGTGGTCTATGTATGATGTTGTGGCATCTCTTTTAGCAAAAAAATATATATCCTTGATAAACTTAGTTGGACTTGAATTTGATGGAGCTTCATCCATTAGGGGTATTCGTGAAATTTTATTTACTAAGCTTCATTGGCATGCCCCTCATTGATTGAACATCCATTATATATCTCATCAAGAAGCATTAACAACAAATGGTGTTTCATCTTATTTTGTAGTGTTGCAAGTTATTAATAAATTTGCAAATAAAATTTATTTATGGGAAGGGAAACCTACTAAATGATATGGAGAATTGAAAGATATAATGGATTCATCTCAAATCAATAGGAAAAAAGTGTTACAAATTCATGATATTAGATGGATTTCAAGAGGCAAATTCATGGAAACACTTATTAAGCTCATGCTTGCTTTGTTAAGAGACTCAGAGTTAGGGGAAAAATGTGTGAATTGGCCACAATATTTCAACTTCAATTTGCGTCCATTTACTTGCAGATGTTCTTATTGAGTTAAATAAGTTGAATCAAAAGTTCCAACAAAGTCTAATTGACATTACATATATAGGAACTACTTTGGATATCACTATTAGCTCGCTTCATAACCAATTTATAAGAGACATATTTGGGGCAGGTACAATGCACATATCATCATTTTAAAGTAAAACACAACAAGGAACCTTTGATCTCGTAGATTGCATAGTTGTGGTACATGTATATGCAATATTAAAGTTTGACTTTTCGAAAGTCACAAAGATTATAGACACTAGTTGATTGCACTATGTTGGGGAAAAAATTGTGATTATTGGTGACTAATTCTCTAAGTGCAAGATTCACATATTTAACTATTTTTAATGTTGCTAACTCTTTTAGTCCTCATAATTATTATGATGATATGAATGATAGAGAGTCTCAGATAACATGATGTCTAACATGTTTATGTGAGAAACTAGGCGATTGGGACTTACCTATTATAGATAATGTTAGATTTTGGGGTGGAATTGTTGAATTTATTTGTACTATTTATAGATCATACCCAAGAAAACATATGTTTGGAGCATGGTATCTATGTGGAGGTGAACATGAATGGTTTGAAGGATTTCCATGCTTGATGCAACTCTCGAAAGAGATCCTTGTTATTACAACTAGTACAACAATGTATGAAAGAGAATTCTCAAAATTAAATCAAATAAAAGATGATGATAGATCAAGATTTTATTTAGAAAAACTGGATATGTTAATGTTTTTCTCTCTTAGTGCACCTCATGCTCTAAACGAGGTAGATTAGAATTCTATTCATGATGTAGGGAAAGAGATGAAAGATTGAGAGCCTCTTAATAACACTCCAGCTCTGAACCTAAAATATTAATGTAATAATCATGTGTAACTGATAGGTCGGTGATCCATAGTTATTTGGCGGCCCTACATACCTATGTAATTATATATTTTGGGGATGGTATCTCTGATATGTATGTGCCAATTTATGCTAAATGGCTAAAGAGCCAAGATTGTAAATATATTGTAAATGGTGTACATATTTTTATTAATAAAATAATGGTTAGTTGTAGATCCCACTCCACGGAAAAGAGTATGGAGGGTAGAGAAACTACATAGTGACATGAAATTATTTATGGTGTTTGAAGTTGGGAAAAAGGTACTTAGGGGCCAACGACGCTATAGGGAGGTGCCACATAGCAGAGAAGGGCCAAGCATGTGATATGGTGAAGAGGGTCCATGCATTATAAAAATATACAAGCAAGGGGCCATTATTCATCCATCCATCTCCACCATTCATCATCATGGTTTCATTAGATCACCATCATTTGTATTCCTCACCCATTCCATGACAAGAGGTGGAAAGTAGAATTTGGTTATGAACTAGCCAATGAACCTGATGTGGGGTTCTGGGGCTGACTGGGGATTTTTAGTCAGTGAGTCTTTTGATTGGACTATGGAATTGACTGGGGGATTTTAGTCAGTGCGTCCTGTGATTGGAATCTATAACTGATTAGAGATTTGGTGATCTCGATTTGAAGTGACCAAACGATGATCCATATGCATTGGGTTTTAGAACTAGATGGGAATTGTTTTGGCTTTGATATCAGTTGGTGAGCCTTGTAAGGTGGGCATCAAAGAGGGACTAGTAGAGCCCAAAGAGAGGTGTGCCAGTTAGGTTCTAGAACTGACCAAGGGTCAAATTGGTTATGTCCTGGAAGGGTGTTTAGAATCCCTGGAAGCAGTATGAGCTCTTGGAGCCCTATGCTGAGAAGTTCCTGGCTAGCCATAAGGCACCCTAGAAGGTGGGCATCGTAGAGAGACTAGCAGGTCCCAGAGAAGGGTGTGCCACTTAGGAGTAGGTTTGGGGAAACAAAGCATAGTGGTGGGATTTACGACTGTTGGGTCAGTTCCTTATCCACGAAGATGTTGTTATTATTGTTTTATTGTTTTCTGTGGAGTTGCAACTCCAGCTCGGGTCTGACCCGTGGTTGAGATTGATGAACCACAAGGTCTATGACTGGGTGGAACGTGGAGATCCTGTAACCAGTTGCCCATTTTTACTCAAATAAGTGTTCACTATTTTTAGTCTGTTGGTTTATATATTTATGATTTTATTTCTATGGTGATTATGTATTTTATGGTCGAAACCATAAGTTCAGGGTCACACATTTCACCGTTTTCAATTAATTATTTCCAGTGTGCATGATTTACAACTATGTTGTTTTAATATTTTTCCGAGTTGGGATTTAATAACAATGTGTAGGTATTATTCTACAAAGCATGGGTCAAATATGCTGCATGTAAACCCTAGATGTTGAGTGCAAGTTATTTATGCATTTTTGGAGTTCTACTAATTAGGGTTTTTGGGTATTAAACATAATTTTTGTTTATACATCTTAAATATGGTATGTGTTAGGGTTTAATAATTGTATTTGTAAAATTATATACTTCTATAAGAATATGGGAAAATTATCTACTGAAATTTAGGTTATGGCTATGTAGCATTGCCTCGTTAGGGTCAGGGACATTACACTCTTTTAGTAGGAAAACAAATTCATATGTATAATTATCTAAGATGTAGTAATTTTCAAGAATGTGAATGTAATATTTAGTATTTATTATTATCATTGGCTTACAATGTAAAGAACTTAGAAGAACCACTTTTGGTGAGTGAAAATTTTCAATTTTGGGACTATTTGACTTCTACTTATTTATCCATTTGACCATTTGGCTTCTACTTATTTGTTCTTTGGGAATAATTATTACAAGTAGAGGTATGTGCAAGTTTAAAACATTTTTTACTAAGTAAAACCCGATTCATGAATATAATACATAGATATAAGAATAACATAGTGACTATTAGGGTAGTTATTGTTGTACTCTGGTTTTTTTACTCTCTTGCATTGTTTCACATTTTGGTAATGAGCTTGCCATGAGACCTTCCTGATTTCAATAAATTGATATGTCGTTGTTATATTGTAATGCCTTGTAATGCGTTATCCTTGATCCTATTATCATATGTAAGGTTCTTAACCTACCTACTGAGTGATTTACTTCTGTGATTAACTCCTATAAGTATTATTAGTATACTTATGATATATGTATACACTAGCTACATGTCCATACCATGCAAGAATGCATTAATATCCTATAATTATTATTAAACTTGATTAATAGTTAAGTTTGATTATTGGTTGCTTAATCCCTTAATTGTGATTAATAATTAATTAATTATTTATAATTATTATGACTAATTAAATATTTAATTAATTAGGATTCTCACAAATCCATTTTGATTTGATTAACCATAAAAGGAATTATTATTTTATTATTATTATTATTACTATTAATTTATTATTATAGAATTATTATTTATTTTTTATTATCTTTATGACCTCACAAGGTCTAATCCCCTCAAATTAATTTGAGGATAGGAGAATAGGTGGGAACTATTTGAGTAAAGGAATGGTGATTGGTACATTAATGATGGGGTTTGAGGCATTGACATAGGGGGAGGATAATTGTGGGAAGCTTGTGGAGGGAGGGGATTCTTATGCGGGAACTTTGGAGGGTGAAACTTGGGTAGGATTTTGGGTGGATTTTGGTTTTGGGCACTAGGGGTTGACTTTTGGCTTTGGAAATTGGGAGTGCAGAGGTTGTCTATCACTATCAGGTGGATTTTGGTGTTGAACAATAGAGGGGTGTTAACATGAGGACATCAGACACACCACGACTGTGGTTTTCTCTTGGGCTCTAAGGGCTAGGGACCCTATGGAGATTTATTAGCCTAGAAAGTCAAATAGACTTTGCTAGTTGGTAGGGTGGCATATTTAATCAGGTAATCCTAGTGGGAGCACTGCAATTGAGTGACCATAACTAGGTATTCTTGTTATTGTTGTTTAAGCTATGAAAATTTCCATAAATAAAATTATTTTTACATGCTTTTAATATGTTGTGACATATATATCTTTAGATGTTAAATCTGTTGTTTTTTATTGTGAAATTGTGGAAGTCTCTTATAGTTCAAGGGCCCCGGAATGGGTTCTTTGATCCAGACTTATGCAGGAATGAAAAAAAATAACTATATAAAAATAACCACAAAGAAGCATTAGAAATAAATATTCATTTCTTTAATATCAAAGAACTGAAAGATGCTTACAAGAAGAATGGAAATAAACTAGCTCGGTCGATGGTAGCTTATCTATGAGAAGAGATGTCATGGCTACATGCCTCTGAAAAACACAGGGAAACCATAAACAACAAAAATCCTAACCCTAGGATATGGAATGCCAAGAGTTTGTGGGCCTCATTGGGGTTAGTTGGGCAACCAACTTTCTGGGGTTGTGACTTGGTCATATGATCTTCGTTTCTCGCGTGTGATACCTCATTGGAAAGATCTCTCTAAGTACTATAGGATTTGTTGTAGGCCCTTACCTATGTTTATGGGTCTACTGCGAACCTAAAAAAATTCCATTTATGGGATCAAAATAGCTCCAGAAGTTGAGGACCCGAAAAACAAGTAAAAATAGTAAATGCTACTATAATCAAGGAAACTGATGAAATACACTAGAGGTCTAGGTGGAATAGGTGGTTGGCCACCAATATTAACTTGGATCAATTATGCCCCCTTAGGAAGCAATCGTCCCCATTGCATGCAGAGCCTCCATGAGGTGAGGAAATTTATGTTGAACCTAGTCCCTAGTGAACCACTTGCCTTGGGGAAGGCATTGACCAACTTTGACAACTTGATATAGTTGGATACTCTACTGGCAAGTGTTTTTGATCTATGTGTCCATGATCCGATTAGTTGTGGCATGTTCAATGCAACTTGGGTTGAGCTATGCTGGTGTCATCTCCTCAGCAACATCAAAGGTGTCCAACTATGGGGGAAAGTATGGTCGTAGTTGTTCCACATTAAATACTCGGTGTAGGCCAAGGAACAATGGAATGATGATTTCAAAGGCATTGTCCCCTACAACCTTGGTGATGATGTATAACCCATATCAGAGTGGGTGAATATTGTGGTGGGCCCCAATAAAGCGCTCCTTCGGCAAATGTAACCAAACTTTGTTTCCCACCTAGAAATTGTGTGGCGCCTAATGTTGATCATGTCGTTGCTTGTAATTAGCATTGGATCTATCCAATATGTTATGGATCCATTGGTAGATGTGCTGAATGCGCTCAATGAAGTTGTTAGAACTGTAAGCTTCAGACTGGACATGAGCCCAATATACCTGAGTAGCTGCAAATGGTATGGCCACATCAGTGGGACATAGTGGTTGGAATCATAATCCCACCTGAAAGGGGTTGTGGCTAGTTGATATATGAAGAGATCTGTTGTATTTGTGTTGGACATAGGGGATTTTTTCATCCCATATGCGTGGATGCTTTGAGTTGTAGATGTGTCGAATGTGCACGATGATCCTATTGACGACCTCTGTTTTGCCATAAGTTTGGGGGTGGAAGGCCTTGGAATTAGTCAGCTTGGTATCCAACATCGACCAAAGGCTTGACCAAAATGTACTTGGGAACCTGTTATCCCAATATGAGATAATGGATTGTGGGATCCCAAATTGTACCAACACTTGTTCAAAGAAGAGCTTAGTAGGGAAAATTTTAAGAACCCCCCCTAAATTTACATGTATAATAAATGGGCGAATCTCCATGCTATATAGGAAAAATGGAAGGCGATTTTATCAATAATATGATATGTATATATAATTTTTTGGCGAATATCTCACCAGGCATGGCGAATATTTTACTCAATTATAAAATCTTGTGTTTATTGAATACACAAATGAAATCATTGCATTTCTTTAAAATATCTTTTGAAATCAAAATTACCGAAATTACATATCGATAACCTAGTGGGTGTAGGATAAAATTCACCCGTGCCATTCACAGAAAGCATGAGAAAAAACCTAATACTATATATAAAACTAAGAAAAAATCAAATTCATCACTTCTAGGGACCTCGTAACCACCCTGCCAATACACAAGTATGTTCCTATTTGCAATTAGAAAAATTACCCAAATTGCAATATGTTTACTCCACTTCTAGGGACCTTGTAACCACCCTGCCAATACACAAGTATGTTCTCGTTTGCAATTAGAAAAATTACCCAAATTACAATCTGTTTACTCCAGCATATGTTGGAAAGTTATAGAAGGATGACTAGTGCAATCAATCCATAAGTTATAGAAGGATGACTAGTGCAATCAATCCATTCCTTTTAGCCCTGGATTTGTTTCAGTTTAAAACAGAAGTATACAAATATACTTGTCCAATGTCTCTGCTTTAACCATTCACCTTAAGATGTTTTTACAATATAATTTCCTAAGTCTATTTAATGTCTTCATTATCATAAAAACCAACCTATATCCATCTTAACTCCACATCTACCACTCTTAGGGGGATGAAATCTATTTATCCCTCTGAGCACTTGGTAGACCCAGAATTAAGATGGATCTAAGATAGAATTTCCCCTTTAAATAGCCTATGCTCACATGAATACCATGGGTCAATACCATGGGTTATCATAAACCTGGAGCTTAAAAATTACTATTAGTAATTTATAAAAATTAATAAAATTAATAGTTGATTTTTATTTTATTTTTTATTTTAACCAAGCTAAAATATTTAACATACATTAAATTACAACATCCATTTTTACTCTTGATCGGATCAAATATTTTTTCACTCTATGCTAATTTGCATATCACGATATTTGATACCTCTCGGGGGTTAGTAGATCCAGAGTAAAGATGGATCTATGCTGGTTTAATTCCCCCATTTAAATAGGCTACATTCCAAGTGAATACCATGGGTCAATACCATGTGCCATTTTGGTGAATACCATGGGTCAATACCATGTGCCATTTTGGTGAATACCATGGGTCAATACCATGTGCCATTTTTATTTTTATTAATACTAATATTAGGGTTAATAATGTTTTTTTGCATGGTATTAATAACAATCTAGTCCATGGTATTTGTCCCATAGTATAAATATAAGGTGACTTATGGAGTAAATGTAAAAAAATGTTTTATTTGTTTACCATACCTCTCGTTTATTTATATTTTTATTAATTTACCATACCATTCATAA
This sequence comes from Pinus tabuliformis, assembly GCA_031772625.1. Lineage (NCBI taxonomy): Eukaryota > Viridiplantae > Streptophyta > Pinopsida > Pinales > Pinaceae > Pinus > Pinus tabuliformis. The sequence goes on along the minus strand of CM062814.1, from coordinate 501,485,528 downwards.
ATACAAGGTGACTTATGGAGTAAATATAAAAAAATGTTTTATTTGTTTACCATACCTCTCGCTTATTTATATTTTTATTAATTTACCATACCTCTTTTACAAATATGGTATTTGGCCCATAGGATTCACTTAAATAAAACCTCTTTCTTGAGCCTTCATAAATAGAATGAGGGTTATGGACTAAATATAAAAAGAGGTTTTATTTACTTAACATGCATCTAGTTTATTTATATTTTTATTTATTTACCATACCTTTTGAGTAAGTATAAAAAGACGTTTTATTTATTTACCATACCTCCACTTTACTTATATTTTTATTTGTTTACACCCTTGCATGTATATAAGGTGACTTATGGAGTAAATATAAAAAATGCTTTATTTATTTACCATACCTCTCATTTATTTATATTTTTATTAATTTACCGTACCTCCTTTATAAATATGGTATTTGGGCCTTTGGCCCATAGGATTCACTTAAATAAAACCTATCCTTGAAAATGGGCGAATGGATTCACTTAAATAAAACCTATTCTTGAAAATGGGCGAATGGAAGGTTGTAACTCCTAATTTCAAGGGCTAAATTTACCTTTTTTACCCTCTCCCTTAAAATAAGGTGGGCTATTTGAGGTGATTTGTAAAAATGTACTATGATACAAAATATTCGCCCACTAAAAATTTAAAACCCCTTAATTTCGCCAAAGGGCGAACATTCGCCCCTAAAATCACCCCTAGAGCTTAGTAGTGGCTTCTGCGATGATACTCTTCTTACAGGGTGCCAGAATGGTCATCTTAGAGAATCTCTTGATGACCACGAATATGCATTCATTTCCATTCTTAGTAAAAGGAAGACTTGACATGTAATCCATGGAGATGGATTCCCAAGGCTGACTAGGAGTAGGAAAAGGAGTATAGAGGCCTTGCTTCCTGATTTTTGGTTTGGAAATGGTGCAAGCAGTGTAGGATCTGATGCACTTCCCAACATTCTGTCAAAGGTTTGGACAATAAAAACATTTCTGCAACACTGCCACTATTTTCTCTACCTCAAAATGTCTAGTGACCCGACTATAGTGTGCCTCCCAAATCATGTTGGCACACTTGATTGAAGGAACAGAAAGGTATGCCAGGTGGCATAACAGTGTACCCAGGAGGTGAAAATATGGAACTTGCTTGCCTTCTAGGAGCATCTGGTAAGTGTTTCTGAATTTTGGGTCACTCTTGTAAAGATGCGGCCACCGCAAAGTCTCGTGTCCACAAGAGTCAAGGATAGTGGTCAGTGCCATAACTAGTGGTCAACGAAGACAATATGAAACATTATTAGTGCTACCTTTCCCATACTTGATGTTAAAATGGAACTGTTGCAGATATGTGGACCATTTCCGGTGGCAATCATTCTGTAACTGTCCTTGTATCTGTATGAATTACAAGGGTTGGTGGTTTGTGTGGATGATCGTTTCCTTCCCCAGAATGTAATTATTCCATTCTTGGTAGGCTTGCACAATGGAATAGATCTCTTAGTCATAGACTGTGTCTGAAAGTGTATCATTGTGATATGCCATCGGATGCCCCTCGTGAGTAAGAACTTCCCCAATAGCATAGTTCAAAGCATCTGTCTCAATCTCAAATGGTTTTTGTAGATCTGGTAATGTGATCACTGGTGCAGAGCAGAGGTGATGATTCAACTTGGAAAACTCCTAATGTTGGGAGCCACACCAAAAGAAGTTTTCTTTCGCTCCACCCTTCTTGACTCAAAGGCCAAGTGATATGAGAGAAACCCAACATGAACCTGCGGTAGAAATTTGCAAGAACCAGAATGTTGTGTAACTTTTTTAGAGTGGTTGGGGTTGGCCAATCTCGAATAGCTTGTATCTTGGCTGGGTCCACATGCACACCCTGCTCATCAATGATGTATCCCATATATTGAACCTCGGTGATACCCAAAGTGCATTTCTCCAAATTGGAACACAACTTTTATTGTTGCAGGGTTTGGAGGACCTGTCGAATATGGTGTAGGTGCTCTTCCCAACTATTTTTGAAGATCAAGATGTTGTCCAAATATAGTACCACAAATGAGTTGGTTAAGGGCCACAATATGTCGTCCATCACCCTCATGAAGGTTGCGGGGGCATTCGTCAACTCGAAAGACATGACCAACCATTCAAAAAGGCCCTCCTTAGATTTGAAGTCAGTGTTCCACACATTGGAGGGTTGGATTGGCACCTGGTGATAAACGAACTTCAAATCAATTTTGCTGAAATATTTGCCCCCCTTGAACTGGCCCAGAAGGTCAGAAATCTATGGGATTGGATACCTATTCTGGACAGTGATCTTATTCAATGATTGATAGTCAATACAAAGTCTCTAGATGTCATCTTTATTTTGTACCAACATGATCGAGCTCCCACAGGGTGATGAACTTGGTCTGATGTGCCATTTCTGTTGTAGTTCCTGAATTTTCCTCTTAGTTTCATTGTTCTCCAAAACAGAGCATTGGTAGATTGTCTGTTGTCTAGTAGCACACCTGGGGTCAAATCGATGCAATTATTGACCTGACAATACAGGGGTACTGTTGGAGAGGTAAATCCCCTCTACGGATAGAGGCGATCCCTACTAGCCCAGCAGGGGTCTAGCAACAATCAATCAATGCTACTCTGCAAGCTCCTAATTGCAATTACACAAAGTAGGTAAAAGACACCTACTTGGATTCCAACGCTCTTGTTCGATGAAGAGATGCCACACTCGCTCCTTTGCCTTGGCCGTTCACAATCCTCCACTATCCTCGTGGTGGGACACCTGCACACACAAAGAGAAGACAAACACAAGCATGAAATCTAGTAAAAACAATCATACATCAGTCAGAAAGGATGTAATTCACATTTAACCATTGCATAGACAAATGAGAATGGAACTATAACAGTAGTCATCTATTATTAATCAATAATCAGAGAAAGATACAACCATTGTTCTGACGCTGAGTCCTTCTCGAGAGGGTCCAGCCAGCAAGTCTCATAAGCATTCACCCAAGAAGTGGATCTCCCAAATCAAGTAACTCTCTCTCACACAAAGCTCTAAGACTTCATAACCTTTCTCTAGCTCTCTAGCAATCCACACTCTAGCACACCATACTATCTACTAGCAGCACACAAAACTATGAATTCCTTAGTGTCAAAGTCTATTCCCCCAAAGTGAGAACTAGCTGCTGATAGTAATGGTGGAAGAATATATAGGAGAAGGAGTCTCCATGGAGGGTGGAAGGATAAGCTCATCTCCAAGAAAGGTGGCCCATAAGACGAACAGACATGCCATAGAAGGGAGGGCGACACTCACAAGGCCAACAACCAGGTCTGGAGTCATCTGGAAGGTTGGCTGTTAGAACAAATTCGCCCAAACAAGATCAGCGCGGATTATAAAGGAACTGTCGTGCTGACGTCGCACCTCAATAACTGAGAAGGCCATGTCAGTGCGACTCAATACAAGGCAAGACTCGCTGGCTCATGAAATTCGATCAGCGCGGAAAACAAGTGTACTTCCGCGCTGGCAGCGCATTTGGTCTGTTATGGAGCGCCCATCAGCGCGGTTATTTGGACAAAAGTCGCGCTCATAGCAAAAACTTTGGCAAAGTGGGTTATTTGGCCAGTTTAGAGAGCATGAGCATGATAAATTTGATTTCATGACACAGTAGGGATACTGACTGGATGACAGTGACAAATTGCTGTGTAACAGATGCCCCCTAAAGCATGAAGCCCGAGAGAGTGGGAGGGGTGAAATGCTTTACAAAACTGCCGAACTGGAACACCACTAGGAAGGACCTGCACGTATGTACAACTGATAGCTTGATTACATGTAGTCTAGGCATGGGCGCAGCCATCCAAAAGACATATGAAGAAAGGTCTGTGGTATGGACGTAGCCACCCAGCTGAAGAGACCATGATGATAACAAGGTATGGTCGCAGCCATCCATCAACGAGTCATGTAATGATCATCCACAAATCGCAACCTGGACCATAACAGACAAGGATCCAGGGTCTTGCGCTCCATCCCAATCCGAACAAAGTACAAGTTCAAGCACGTGAATACATGAGTTGAAGTCGAACATGCATGAACATCGTCTGATTACCAGTCAATGATGAAAACTGTTAACAGACGCGAGAGGGGCCACCAATAATGACAATGGTCCTCAAGGTACTATAGGTACAATCCACGGCATGCGAATCAATGAGTTGGCGTCGAACACCCGCGGAATCATCCGATCGGAGGCCAATGATGAAAACCTCGCGTCGAACACGAAGAACCTGCCATTGAGGCATGCAGGCTCTAAGGCACCTGGAAGGGGTCTCTAAGTCACCGTCCTGGATAATGAGCTGAAGTCGACAGGAGGCAACCTTGATCGAAGGTGGGCCATAATGTTTCCCACATCATCGACGCGAGACAAAGGAAGATTAGTGTGACGAATCAGAAGTATGTGAGGCGTCAAGGGTAGGTTGTAACTCTGCAGAGGTCAACTTCTCTTGAACATATCAGCGGCACATTGACGGACTTGGCAGTATTTGACATCAAATGAAGAGAGGTCATGGTGACAAAGCAACTGAGCAGATGAGAGGTCAAATAGGATATCCCAAACCCACGGAGGCCAGTGAAAAACAAGATGAGATGGTCCCACCTAGACACGAAGCAGAGGAGTGCCATGTTCAAGAGCGACATACTGCCGACACGACTGTGATTACAGTTCCATTTTCCCCACCATTTCTGGCAGGTACCCCGATTATTTTTGGATGACAAGCTTGACGGGGGTAGCATATGCTTGAAAAAGTGTCATGTTGACAATACCCGAGGTCATTGAGTTTTAACGAGTCTGACGACGGAAAAACTCGGCGTCTTTTCCTGTTTAGAGAGTCTGAAAAGACAGCAGAAAAGAAAACTCCACGGGGTCCTTTTTCGTAAATTTGTGTCTCTCGAGCCCGAAAAAGTATAAAACAATGCTCGAAAGAACCGCCCGACCATTACGATCAAGGAGTACTTTTCGTAAGTAGTGACTTCGACCCGAAAAAGTAGAAAAGCGGTCAGAAGTACGTCGTTTTGGAGCCAATAACGAGTGTGAAACGACAAACACCCGGCAATCTTTTTAGTTTAAACGGTCGAAAAAAGAGCTTTAAAAGCGACCGCCTCTCGTTCCTTTTAACGAGCTGAGAGGGGGACTCGGCAATCTTTTCGTCTTTAAACGGTCAGAAAAGAGCTGAAAGCAGACCTCCATTTTTATTCTCTTTAACGAGTCAAAAAAGGGGAAAATACTCGGCAATCTTTTCATATTTTACGAGTCAGAAAAGAGCTTAAAGGCGACTCGTCCTAGAGGAACGAGTGGTATAAAGGGTAGCAACTGGTTCCGGCAAAGGTGGAACTGCTCAAAACATGTAATGGTCAAGAGGCTGGCTATCAAAACCACTCATAACTGCGGTCCCTCAGGAAAGGTAAAACAACCAAGTGAAAGCATATGATCGGCCAAAGAGATGGTGGCGATGGAATGAAAAACAAGACTCATCTAGCGGAATTCAGCGGGTAAACATGGCAATCACGAGATGTAAATCAGGGTATGGGTTCATTTTTACACAAGCTTGAACCATGGAGAACTCTGCTTGGATTAGGTTTCATGTTTACACAAGCTTGAAACGAAAAACTATGCTTGTTATAAGTTCGCATGCCCCCAGCATAATAATGCAAATCGAGGTACATGCCCCCCAAGCTTCATTGCATTCGACAAAGTGGATGGAATGAAGGTTCACTTTCGAGATCTTGGAAAGACTCGACTGGGATTTTACGAGATCTTAATCAAAGACTCGATCTGAAAAGGGAGTTGTTTCATTTTTTTAATGAGGTTGACACAGTAAAAGAACTATCCTCATAACCCGTGTTTCATTTTTTAACGAGCTTGACACAAGATCAGGAACTATGCTCGACCAAGCCTAGTTTCATTTTTTAAGGAGCTTGACACCGGAAAGGAACTATGCTCCGACCAAACCCAGTTTCATTTTTTAAGGAGCTTGACATAGGAAAAGAACTATGCTCCATCCAGACCTAATTTCATTTTTTAGGGAGCTTGACATAGGAAAGTGAACTATGCTCCGCCCGAACTTCATCATAATGAACAGGAAGTCGGGGCTTCCAAGAGTGGCGCTCCCGGTGGGAGGTCAATATCTCAGAAGTCAGGACCCAATGCCCCCAGGACACTATGCACGATGACGGCATTGCTGGATATAGGCACGGGAGAGGTGGCCACGTAGTTGATCTGGGGTGAGACAGATGCAATAGGTGGATGAAAACCAGGAGGGAAGGACAATTGTGCCGGAGGGGCTTGTGGACGAACAAATGATAATTGATCGATCGTCACTATTCTTCCGTCGTGTGGAAAGCAGACCACACGGAAAAGTGAAGAAACAAGAGCTCCCATGGCATACACATAATCACGACCAAGGAGAAGACTGAAGTCTAAAGAACCTTGGGTAACTGAGACGTCTATATAGACAATCTTGCCTCCCAAAGTAATAGGAAACTTTGGAAGGATCCCTAATGGGTGACTCGTTCCTCCGTCAAAGGCGGTGAGATTCGGTGCGACAGGTACAAGCGATGGGGAACCCAAAGCTTGCCAAGTAGTAACGGGCATAAGACTAACCGATGCGCCTTCATCCAACACAGTGCCAGGCAGCGCCATATGGGAGGCATAGGCGGTGACCCAGAAAGGCACATGGGATGGAAGGGGAGGGGTAGTCAAACGACTCCAATCGAAGGAAATGACCGAACTACTTGGTGGGGGAACCATATGGTTGGCCCCCTGCTCGGAAAGAACCGAATCTAAATTCTCCGGAGAGGTTTCAGGAGAACCTTTATCAAGCTCAGGAGAATCTGAGGAGACGAGAATAACATGAGAATTTTTCTCTTCCGAAACAGAGTGTTTGAGAGGAGGTGAACTCGAATCAACACCCTTTCCGACCAACGGCGGGTCTGGAACAGACTGGGAACAGCCAGGTTCGGGAAGAGGGGCCTGGACAAAAGGGGAATCTGAACCAATCTCATTGTCGGGAGGTGAATGATCTGCATCTGCAGAAAGACGTTGATATCCAACGGGAAGTTGGGGTGAGAGAGCAGGGAGACTTTCCAAGACACTGGAGGCTTTATCCATGAGTGGACAAAGGTGAAGGGGATGTTTTCCTTCACAAAGTCGACAGGGGATTCGAAACTTCCCTTTCTCCTTACCATTCCTAACTGATGAGGTAGCATCGCCATGATCATCAGTGGACGATGTAGGGTGGGCCGGATCATGAGACCAAACTTCTAATACCCTGGGAATGCCAGGACAATCACGAAGCAGGTGGTCCTCCCTGCATAATCGATAAGGAAACTTAACCTTCCGCGGAGGAGCAGAAGGTGACCCGACTTCAGGTGTACTGGAGTGGATAGCTGGACTTGAGAGGGGGACTGTGTGTGTAGGCTCTCCCTTAGGGGACTTCTTCTTCTTGGTCTTCCTCTTCTTCTTCTTAGCCACCTGGTTACTCTCATCGAGAATTTCACCAGGCGAAGTACAAGAGGACGACGTAGAAGTAGGCGTCGAAGGGGAGAGATCCACCTTAGGATCAACATGATGTTGTTCAGGTGGAGGGACTGATGGACTAACAGCCGATACGGTAGGGACCAAAGAGGTTGAAAACAACCACACAGGCAACCCGACAGTTAACCCTGGTAGGGACAACGTCGCCATATACGGAGCACCAACATTCCCAAGAGGAGGGAATTGTCCTAGATTCCCATCAGAGGGGGAACCTCGGTTAGTGAATCCCGGAAAAGTTGCCATAGCAAACGAAAATGAAACCTACTCAAACTAACGTACACAAGATCTAACCAGGTGATGTTATCGCGGCCGAATAAACTTTAAGACATTGGAATTAGACTTGACCTTTTCATGTTTCAAGAGTCGAGAAAAGGACAAAAGATGACTCCAGTCGCCTTCGAATGTTTAATGAGCACGAAGTGACAAGATGCTCACAGGCACCTTTTCGTTTAGGGAGTCCGAAAAGGATCAAAAGTGACTGCTCTGGAGATTCTAGGTAAAAGGTATGCCAGACTTTTCGCAAAACCACAGAATACTTTTTAGGGTACGGGTGGTCAATCTTCGTGAATGCTGTGTTCACTGCATTGCGAATCGCAAGGCGGCAGACTCGGCTTCTTATGGATCAAGGATAAAAGCCTAGTGGGGTCTCCCTATATACGCGACGGTACGTGGGAGCACAGTCCGTGTTAGACCACTATCGAGTCACAGAAGGAGGAATCACCCAACCGTAATGTGAAACAACAGTGACTATGTTTAAAGACGCCGGAACACGTCTCTAACCTAGACCTCTAGATATTTGCGTTTAGTTCCAATGCGTTTTTAGATTCATTCGGTTCATTTTATAGTTGATCTTGAGATTAAGTTTCGATTTCAGGTCCTATCATATGTTCTCTCACAATTACCTAGATGCAAACTACATGCCAAAGAGAATCATTTTGTTCGATGAATTCTAGCTATTGAAGGGTAAAGAGATTTCAATCAAACAAAACGAACACAATCAATCAAACAGCCTAATGCAACTAAAAGCGAGGAAAGGAAACTTTTTCTTTTGAAAATGCAAATCAATGAAACATTCTTTTCCTTTTCAAAATTTAAAGCAAAGCTACTAGTTTGATTTTCTTCCAATGGCACAAAGCATCTAAATGAATTTGGAGGAACCAGAACACCAAGCAAAATGTAATTGCCTAATGAAAGCACACAAAGTTCCCAAAACATCCAACGAAGGCTTCCAAATCAAAAGGAAAACTAAGTTCCGCACGAGCTATGTGATCTAAGCTCGGCAAGACAAGCAAGGATTGCAAGCAAGGAGGAAGCGAATGTGAACTGATCGATCCAAACAATCATAATCTATGCTTGGAAGTGAAGAAATCGAATCAACATAAAAAAGGTGGTTCAATAATCGACACTAAAAATCAACCAGCAACAAGCAGTGAAAAAGCCTCAAGCAAATCAATAAGATGGTTGTGGATGAATGTTGAATAGACAAGTAACCCAAGCAAACGGTTTCTCGATGAAACTTCTAAAGGGCTAGGTCACATGGTCCAAAAACACAAGAGTCACTCGAATGAAATCAAAGAGAGAGCATCCCTTAACCAAAAAGCAATCAAAACAAGCTAATGAGGGACAAGAAACCACAGGGGATAAGAAAGATTGATGAATTCAGGAGATAAAGTTATAAAAACAACTTTTCAGGAGTCAGCGCAAGTTTTACACTAAAAACCCATGTCAGCGCAACTTTTACACAGACCACCCGAGCTGTCAGCGCGACTTTTGCCCAAAAAACCGAGCTGATCTCAGAAAAACACAGTCGTCGCGGAATTAAGCTAGAAACCCAAGGTCAGCGCGGGTAGAAAGCTAGCAAGTGGCGCTGACATCGCGACTATACACGTCTTTTCCGCGCTGATCCGATTTTCCAGGATCGTCGCGACTGTTAGGCGTATAGGCGCGATGAAAAGAAAACCAAAGAACAGGGTCGCGATGTCAGCGCGACTGTTTGGAATTAAAACGCGCTGAAGATAAAAAAACAAGCAAGGCCAAAGCAAAACTTCCCAAACCAAAAGCAAAAAGCCTTCTAACAATCAAGACACTTCCCAGATGTACCCAGAAAGTTTATAAGGAGAGAAACAATCCCGAAATCTCGGAAAAAAGACCAATCAAAGTCAAACACAAACGTGGACTCAAGAGACAAAAAGGCTGGTCCCCAGCGGAGTCGCCAAATTGTTGGAGAGGTAAATCCCCTCTACGGATAGAGGCGATCCCTACTAGCCCAGCAGGGGTCTAGCAACAATCAATCAATGCTACTCTGCAAGCTCCTAATTGCAATTACACAAAGTAGGTAAAAGACACCTACTTGGATTCCAACGCTCTTGTTCGATGAAGAGATGCCACACTCGCTCCTTTGCCTTGGCCGTTCACAATCCTCCACTATCCTCGTGGTGGGACACCTGCACACACAAAGAGAAGACAAACACAAGCATGAAATCTAGTAAAAACAATCATACATCAGTCAGAAAGGATGTAATTCACATTTAACCATTGCATAGACAAATGAGAATGGAACTATAACAGTAGTCATCTATTATTAATCAATAATCAGAGAAAGATACAACCATTGTTCTGACGCTGAGTCCTTCTCGAGAGGGTCCAGCCAGCAAGTCTCATAAGCATTCACCCAAGAAGTGGATCTCCCAAATCAAGTAACTCTCTCTCACACAAAGCTCTAAGACTTCATAACCTTTCTCTAGCTCTCTAGCAATCCACACTCTAGCACACCATACTATCTACTAGCAGCACACAAAACTATGAATTCCTTAGTGTCAAAGTCTATTCCCCCAAAGTGAGAACTAGCTGCTGATAGTAATGGTGGAAGAATATATAGGAGAAGGAGTCTCCATGGAGGGTGGAAGGATAAGCTCATCTCCAAGAAAGGTGGCCCATAAGACGAACAGACATGCCATAGAAGGGAGGGCGACACTCACAAGGCCAACAACCAGGTCTGGAGTCATCTGGAAGGTTGGCTGTTAGAACAAATTCGCCCAAACAGGATCAGCGTGGATTATAAAGGAACTGTCGCGCTGACGTCGCACCTCAATAACTGAGAAGGCCATGTCAGCGCGACTCAATACAAGGCAAGACGCGCTGGCTCATGAAATTCGATCAGCGCGGAAAACAAGTGTACTTCCGCGCTGGCAGCGCATTTGGTCTGTTATGGAGCGCCCATCAGCGCGGTTATTTGGACAAAAGTCGCGCTGATAGCAAAAACTTTGGCAAAGTGGGTTATTTGGCCAGTTTAGAGAGCGTGAGCATGATAAATTTGATTTCATGACACAGTAGGGATACTGACTGGATGACAGTGACAAATTGCTGTGTAACAGGTACCCTTGTGGGTGAGGTGAATATTTACCTATAATCCTCCATGACCTTGTCCATATGCTGCTACCGTACAAAGGAGCCATGTCTAGAGGTTGTGGATATTGCCATAGTCTTATTCTTTCCCTGAGGGAAAATCACAAGGAAGAAAATTTTCCTGCTCTAGGAAATGATCTCACTACATTGCTTCATAGAGATCAGAGAGATGGCTTTAGGTGGTGCTACCTCTGGCATCCTGTATAACTTATTTCCCAAAGAAATAATAACAATGTGAGGCCTAGACTCATATACATAATGACGCTTCCAAAAGTATGGTTGGACCAATAATACATCACAAACTTCAAGAGGAGAAAAATCACACAATACCTCATCTGCAAAGGACTTGATGTTGTAGGGAAGGGGACATTGTCGGTTAACGAGGATGTCTCATCCTTGGTGAAGCCACACCATGGTGTATGACTGTGGGTGTGAAGCCACCACTTTATGATCTTTACTGAAATTAGGTTCTTTTGGCTTCTACTATCGATAATGAACTACAATGGAGAACCCTTCACCAACATTTGTGAGTGGAAGAGCCACTTGCTCTCCTTTGGGTCTTCGAGCTCAATATTCTAGATATTGGTAGTAGCAATGGTGGCATTAGGCTCTGCATCAATAATCTGCTTCCCTTTGTCATTCCCCTTATCGAGTTCAAACTCAGAGTTGGAACATGCATTTGATTCGAAAGCCTTCAACTCAGCCACTAGTCACTGCTTGGCTCAACACTCACTTGTGTTGTGAGTGGGGCTCTTATGGAACTTACACCATTTCCTTGTGTTCTTATTTTTCTTCGTGGTGTTGTTATTTTCTTGCAGCTTTGATGGGTTGTCTTGGGTTGCCTTGCCTTGGATTTTTCCTTTGTTCTCTGGTTTGATGCCTCCTTTCCCTTACTTCAAATTTGTAGATCCAATGTCTCACTTCTTTTGTTTAAATTTATGCTCGATCTTGACAGTGTATCGAGAGGCGGCGCCAAGCTAAGACATGTCCAGGAACTCCATCTCATCCTAGATGTACTTTTGTAAACAGTTGTTGTACTTGAGTACCAAATGCCACTCATAATCCTTGATACCCAACTTTGTGTGAAGGGTATGAAAAATATTTGTGAACTCCGCCATGTCTTGGTCCCTTCGCTGCCGAAGCGTGGTCCACTTTATGTATTTATCTTCATAGCTTCTGACAGGGTAATATTGTTCCTTGATGGCGTGAGGGAAAGAATTCCAAGTGGGTATGGGTGAAAACAGTGAGGGTTCCCTCTCGTGCTTCTATTCACAATAGGTTTCTCACCAGTCCTTGACATGTGGGACGACTTTGAGTAATGCAAAATTAATATTTTCCTGATTGGAAAAGTCATGAACCAAGAAATATCCTTCCAACAGATTTAACCATCGATTTACGACGTCTGCATCTATCTGGACATTCAAATATGGGAATGTCAAAGTTGACTTGTACCTTAAAGGGAGTGGCACCTCTAGAGTGGTTGCTGGATGAATATGCATCACTTATGGGTAGCTGTTGAAGGATTTGGGCAAAGTTATCCATCATTGTGTTCCTCTATCATTCGAGGGCTTCCTCAAGCAATATTTGGATAGGATCTCCTACTCATATTTATTTTCTTCTACCATGGGAGGTCATCGGTGTTTGTGAGGCTGGCCTTGCAAAGGTTCAACCAGTTCGAGCCCTAACTCCTTATACCGTGACCTCATTCAGGAGATGTAAAGAAAAATAGAGAAAGAGCAGACCGATCTGATACCACTGATCTAGAATATTGTAGGAATGTAACAAAATGAAAATATAAACATAAAAACAGAGAAGAAACATAAATAAATCTTCATTTCACTAATATCAAAGAACTTAAATATGCTTCCAAGTAGAATGGAAATAAACTAGCTTGAGTGATGGTAACTTCTGTCTCAGAAGAGCTGTGGCAGCTACATGCCTCTTAACTATGTTACAATGAGGCTCAAGGGCCTTTTTATTATTTAACAAAAAAGGGAAACCCTAAATAACCAAAATGTAACCCCAAGAGATGGAACACTAAGAATTTGTGGGCCCCATTAGGGTTAGTTGGGAAGCCAACTTCTTGAGGTCGTAACTTGGTCATATGATCTCCATTTGGCGCATACTATACTTCATTGGAAATATTTCTCTAAGTACTACATGATTTATGGAAACCCCTTCCTATGACCACGAGCTTACTACGGGCCTAAAAAAAAGTCATTTAGGGGTGAAAACAACTTTGGAAGTCGAGGACCCGAAAAACTGCTAAAAATAGTAAATACCGCTATAGTCAAGGAAACTGATGAAACCAACTGGAGGTCTAGTTTGAGTACGAATTTGGCCACCATTATTGACCTTAATCATTCTTACACATGGTATTAGATCCATATTTAGAATTTTGACCCTACAACCCACCATAACAACTTTAATCCCTACATGAATGAAGGTTACATACACTAAAATGAGGGATATATGAACTACATGCATTTGAAAAGCATAAGTAACAAAATTTTGAATTTGAAATAACAAAATGAAAAATTATTTTTACCCCCTACTTCTGAATGTATGAAAAAAACATGGGGAGTATAAGACATTGCATGGTGAACACCAAACCTCTTTAGGTGGTGAATTTTAGGAATTGGGCATTACAAAATCAACCTACTCTTCTCTGTAACTTCATGGTTCTAGGCAATTTTTCATAATTCTATTTTTTCTAGTGTTTTATTTCAAAAACCTAAGTAAGATTTCTGAAGGGTAGATTTTTCTTTTTGAAAATAGAAGGTAGTAGCTAGAGTACCCTATTATCAAAGCAAATGACACATCACAATCAAACAATCAAGAACTACGAAACCACTTACCTACAACAAATAAGGTGAAGGACAACAAAAGCCATAACTAGAAAAAGGATTTGAACCCGAGTTTATGATAAATATATTCCATTTATGATACAAGAATATTTTTCTAGCGATGCTCTATGCTATTTGATGGACCCTCTAAACAAATTATTGTTGTTAACCATTTGAGAGTATCACTTCTTAGGAATAAGCAATAGTTACCACTTGACTTAAATCCATTATGGAATCCTAGTAATGTCTTATTGTCATCTTGGAAATATTCAACTTCTGAATTTGACAAACATCCTATTATAGATTTTAATTATATGATTCGAACCATGACAATTTGAGCCTATAATCTTAGTAGAGAATCCATTATGGAATTCTATTAGTTGATAAATCATGAGAAATGCGATAGTAAGATCTCATTAAATAGTTTATTATAGACATCAAACACTCCAACAAGAAATTCACAATTCATTTTAACATCTTAGAACAACTATAATGTGAATTTTTCACTAGTCAATATCAATAATAGTAAATCTAGAGAAAAAAACTAAAATTGGGTAATCTTAACTACATGGAATTTGTTCACTTATGATGTTGACATTGGATTAAACCATCCACTAGGGTTTCACTTTTGCGATGGTCTTCCTTGACTTCCACTTGAATGACATGAGTTTCAAAATGGATGAGTAGTACTAGGTGATTTTGAAGAAATGCCTACTCACCTAGAACCTAAGCCAAAGGAAGTTTGTTATATGAGGAAACCCCTTGGGCATGATTCTTAAAAAACTTTCAAAAATAGAAAGGATAATCTATTGATGAGTTATTTTAATACATAGTAATCAAAACAATTCCATCAACAACTTTTGCAAAAAAAATATCAATAAGAGTTTTAAATATTAATCATAGATATCATTGCAAACTTACCTAAATATTTCCCCAGTAACTATCTACATTTCTTTTATTCCACCCATATAAGTCACAAACAGATTAGTTGAAACTTTCATGAAAATATAAACTAGTGTCTATTATATGTGAACTAACTATATCATTAAGAAAAAAAACAACTGACATACAAATTTTATCTATAGTACAAGAAAATAATATCACACTTTGTAGTTTTCTTTGGAAATAAATCCAGTGGTTGTTGTTGTCATATAAGTTATGAGCAAATATTTTCACACTTGTATGTGACACATGTTTTCTGTATCAATGGCCATAAGGGAAAGCTTCATCCTCTCATCAAGGAATGAAAAAGAGATTAATGGGTTTTTGCATTCAATACTCTCCCTTCCTTTTAAGGGACTTTGTTGGATCCTTTTGGGGAGGTTGATCTGAAAAGTGCTCTGGGTGATTTAGAGAATGCCAGTGGTCACTGACACTAATAGTCATGTGAGTGAAATCATAACTACATAATTTGTAATAATGGAAAATTTATAAGTCGCCAATGGTGGCCTCCCTGACTATAGTGAGAACATTGAAGACAACCAAGCATGGGTTTTGATTATGTCTAGGTCTAGAGTATAAAAAACAATAGTGAAAGAACTTATTTTTTTTTTCAAATGGTTTTCCTTGACATAGATTTTAAAGATGGGATTATGCGAAATGATTTTCACATTTGGACACTTTTCTGATCGATTAGAGATTTCTTTAAAGATGAGCTTTTTCCTACAAATTTCTACTAATTGGTTTTTATAAATGGATTTTCAATGGAGTTCCCACATATGGGTTCTTCAAAATTCATTTTTACATTGATTTTATAGCAACCCAAATACTTTACTTTATCATACATAATATTTGAATCTGTAAGGGCTTGAACCTGATGAATCCTCATCTCTAACGCTGTTAATAACCCATCCATAAGTTCTAGATGCTAGGCCACAATTCCATCAACATAAAAATCCAATTTCTTCTAAACTTACATTAAGTTATTCCCATCTAGGCTCTGTGTGATAACTCTTATGCCAAAAGAACTCATACTCAATTCACCCAACCAAATTTCAAACATGCCCTTCAAGGCCATTTTATAATAATTATCCAAATGATACCTCTGAGAGGATGATCCCAAGAGGTCGAAGGAATATTTATAATCACAAAAATTGCAACAACTCAAGTCACTGCATTCTCCCTTTCCTCGTCTCTTCAATGCCTAGATTTTGGAACTCTATAACTTTGCAAAATTGAGCAAAAGGTTCTCGAGAGTTGAAAACATTAGCCTCCCATTTGCCCCTTGTGGCTCTTCTTCTTTATGGGTGAAGGGGAATGCTATAGGAAATAAGAGGCATGTTGGACTCATGTAAGGCTCCGAGAGGATGAGGCCTAGGTGTGGGCTTATTTCATATTTTTTTTTTTGTGTTTATTTATTTATTCTATACATATTTTTTTAATTGTTTATTTTGTTTTATTTTTAAATTTATTTTTATTAAAAAATTAAAGAAAATAATTAAATAAATTCATTTTTTAGAGCTTCTTCTTCTAGATCCATCCATTTAGTAATTTTAGTATCTATGTTTGGACCATAGATTGTGGTTGATAATTAAGATAGATGAATGATGAAAATTTGATCAAGACAAGAGAATAAATTGGGGAAGAACCCTAAATTCTAAGGGACTGATATGAAAGGTCAAATATATTTATTAATTTAATAGAATATAATAAATCATTTAAAGGTTATTTTCTCCTTAAATAATAATGGATGTTATTCAAAGTATGGATTAGACAAATAAAGGGAATAATTAATATTAATAATTATTTCATTACGAATAAATCAAGCTAGATCCTTATTAACTCCAAATATACCAAGGGTGGAGAGGGATACACACTCTTTTGAATATAAAAGAGGTTTTATCTCAAGATAGATGCAGAATTAAGATGGATATAGAGCTGTTTAATTATTGATTACTAATTTATGTTTTTTATTTTATTTTTATTTTATGTAAAAAAATTTATTGCTAATTATAATTATTTTAATTTTACTTTTATGTTTATTTTATTTTGATCAACTCAAAATGTTAAACATTACAACATTTCTTCCATATTGTGTTGGAGAGTGTTTATGGGTACAATAACTAGGAATATAAAATTATCATTAATAACTAAGACAAGTGATATTCTAATTGTAATATTATTGAGTTAAAAAAGTTAATATTTAGTAATTAAGGTTAATAATTAATAAGGATATTTAATATTAATAATATAATATTTATTTTTAACAAGTAAATTAGTTAAACAATCTCAACTTGAGTGGTTTGGTGAAGAAATTGTTTCTGTAACTATGTGGGTTATAATCTCCAAATAACTAAATTCATAAAATTTAAAATATAATATAATAATAATGAATCATATAATAAAAAATACTAACTAATAATTAAAGTGAAAGAGATAATTATTAATAATATTGAGTTTCATCATTAATGTTAATCATTAATATCAATATCAATATCAATATCGAATAACTCATATTGATATTATAATAATTAGGGTAGAGGATTAATATTAATAATATTAATAATACTCATATTGATAATATTTATTATTAAATTCAAAAAATTAAATATAAACATAAAACATCTTATAAGATATTAATAATTAAATTATTACTAATAATAAGATTAAAATTATTTTTAATTAAATTATTAAAAACTAAAATATACCAATAAAAGTAATATAATTGTTAATAATATTAATTTGAAAAAAATATCAACTTTATTAAACATGAAATTGATGAGTTAATAATATTATCAAATTAATAAAATTCAAAATATCAATAAAAAATTAATAATATAAATAATATTAATATAAAAATATAAAGTATTAATAATTTAATCATTAATGATTAAAGGAACGCAAAGAAAGATTCCAACAATCCTATTGCTACTGTTGACCTTCCATTCATCCAAGGAATTATTCACAAACTTGTATTTTGAGGAAAGATTAACATTTATGATGCATTCAAATCTCTCAACACTATACATAACTCCCTCAAGTCCAGCGAAGACAATATTGACTCAAAGGTGTATAGAAGATCTTCTGTTTGTGTGGAAAACTATACAGGGCTGAAATTAGCCACTCCATAAAGCTTAGAATTCAAAAGCGCTCTCTTGACATCAATTCGAATCGTTCTTATTCTTCAACCCTAACTGAGCATTGAGATAAGAATGAACACCACATTTGTAGTAAAGAGTTTAGTATCTTTGCTAAAATTGGTCACTACTATAGTAGAAAGTTCATGGAAGCCATTCACATTGAGAAGCAATTTAATAAGATCAAGAGGGACAATGGTTGAAAAATTCTTATATAATTTTTTTTTTATTGTAACTTTTTTATTTTAATTTCTCAAAAGGTGTTTTCCTTTTTTTTATATTATTTATTATTTATAGGATTAATTTTAATTTCCCAAAAGGTGTTTTCCTTTTTTTTCTTTTTTATATTATTTATTATTTATAGGATTAAATATTAATAATTTCTTATGTTTTGTTTTAATTTTTAATTTTTAATTAATTATTATTAATTATTAATATTGGTTAATATTATTAAATGAGTAATATTTTATATTATAATATTTAAATAATTAACATTTTAACTTTTTATTGAATTATTAATACTTTTTGGATTTTACTAATTTAGTAGTAGATATCATTTTTGGGATTTAATATAATGCACTGCGTAAATCCCCCATACTTAATTTAGTAGTGTTATTAAATCAACTATTTTATTCAATTTAATTTGTCATAAATTTAAAGAAAAAAATATTTTATTGATATTATTAGCTAACCTACATCCATCTTAACTCTAGATTTACTAAGCGCGGAGAGGATCAAACCTCTTGAGATAAAAATATCTCTTAGAGTAAAAAGAGATTTGATCCTTCTCAGTGCTTGGTAGATCCGAAGTTAAAATGGATCTAGGCAAGTATATCTATATCTATATCTATATCTATATCTATATCTATATCTATATCTATATCTATATCTATATCTATATATATATCTATATCTATATCTATATCTATATCTATATCTATATCTATATCTATATCTATATATATATATATATATATATATATATATATATATATATATATATATATCTGGGGTTGACACTGAAATAATTTATTTATAATTCACTTTTTCCACATTACATTTAATTATTTTTATTATTAAGAGTTTCCAAATAGTATATATCAAATCCATATTAAATATTAAAAGAATTATAAATATCCCTCATACATTGAATTAGAAAGTAGATTTGATCCTTCTCAGTGCTTGGTAGATCCAAAGTTAAAATGGATCTAAGCTAGTATAATATATATCTAGTTGACATTGAAATATATATATATATATATATATATGGTTGACACTGAAATAATTTATTTATAATTCACTTTTTCCACATTACATTTAATTATTTTTATTATTAAGAGTTTCCAAATAGTATATATCAAATCCATATTAAATATTAAAAAAATTATAAATATCCCTCATACATTGAATTAGAAAGTAGATTTGATCCTTCTCAGTGCTTGGTAGATCCAAAGTTAAAATGGATCTAGGCTAGTATAATATATATCTAGTTGACATTGAAATATATATATGGTTGACACAAATAATTTATTTATAATTCACTTTTTCCACATTACATTTAATTATTTCTATTATTAAGAGTTTCCAAATAGTATATATCAAATCCATATTAAATATTAAAATAATTATAAATATCCCTCATACATTGAATTAGAAAGTAGATTTGATCATTCTCAGTGCTTGGTAGATCCAAAGTCAAAATGGATCTAGGCTAGTATAATATATATCTAGTTGACAGTGAAATATATATATATATATATATATATATATATATATATATATATATATATATATGGTTGACACTGAAATAATTTATTTATAATTCACTTTTTCCACATTACATTTAATTATTTTTATTATTAAGAGTTTCCAAATAGTGTATATCAAATCCATACTAAATATTAAAAGAATTTGATATATACTATTTGGAAACTCTTAATAATAAAAATAATTAAATTTAATGTGGAAAATGTGAATTATAAATAAATTATTTCAGTTTCAACCATATATATATATATATATTTCAATGTCAACTAGATATATATTATACTAGCCTAGATCCATTTTGACTTTGGATCTACCAAGCACTGAGAAGGATCAAATCTACTTTCTAATTCAATGTATGAGGGATATTTATAATTATTTTAATATTTAATATGGATTTGATATATACTATTTGGAAACTCTTAACAATAAAAACAATTAAATGTAATGTGGAAAAAGTGAATTATAAATAAATTATTTCAGTCTCAACCACATATAATCTTTCTCTCTATATATGTTTCATGTTAAAATCTTTTACTCAAAGTGGGTATTGAACTATTTTACTTATAACCTAAGTTAAATTTTCTATGTTATTGATAATTTTAAAAGCTTATATGGAAAGTCAAAAGATAACTTTGTTATTGATAATTTTAAAAATTGTATATCATCTCTATATTAGAAATAAAATAAATTACACATTTCCCTAGTTATGGAAAGTCAAAATATAAGATATATATATATATATATATATATATATATATATATATATATATATATATATATATATATATATATTACATTACTTTTCTCTATATAAAGTAGATATAAAATTATGTTATTTAATATGGACATTTAAATATTTTACGAAATATTTTTTGTTATTAATATATTTTTGTTTTAAATATCACATGTAAACTAAATGTAGAATGAATTACACATCATGTAATGTCAATAATACTATTTCATGTCATCTCTATATTTAGTAATACTACTATTTCATGTCATCTCCATATTAAGTAATTACATTTCTTCCTCATAGTAAAAAGTGAATTAATTTTTTTACTCATCTCCATATTAAGTAGTAAAGAAATTACATTTCTTCTTCATACTAAAATGTAAATTATTTTATTTTAATTTCTGTTACTTTATATCTCTATATAATGTTATGTAAAAATAAAGGTGTAAATTGAAGTATTTTAATTATGATGAACATTAGTTTATTTTATTATTACTATTTTTAATTTGTTAATTTAAATTATTACTTTAATATTTTTACATGTAACATTATGTGACAACATCTCTCCTATAATAGGTTGTAGAGAACCTCTCGCCACAACAATAATTATACGAGCCTAGATCCATCTTAATACCAGACCTATGTCGAGAGGAATCAAATCTCTCGAGATGCAAACTTATTTTTTGAGTACAAAACTTGAGGAAAGGTTTGTGCCTCGAGAGATTTGATCCTTCCATCTTAATACCAGACCTATGTCGAGAGGAATCAAATCTCTCGAGATGAAAACTTATTTTTTGAGTGCAAAACTTGAGGAAAGGTTTGTGCCTCGAGAGATTTGATCCTTCTCAGCTCTTGATAGATCCAATGTTAAGATAGATCTAGGATGGTTTCAGTTGTGTGCGGTCATACAAAATTTGTTCAACATCTAATTATTTTGATAATTTTAAATATGCTAAATATGTCTAAGATTATGTAAAATTTTCTTAGTTACCTCCGTTGAGATCAGAGAGATTGTTAGTAAATTGAATGATGAAAAATGAGGAAATACAAATTTTGAGTGCAAAGTGTTGATGTAAGAATTTTGATAGATAGAAAATGTGAATACTAAGAATATAGTCAATTACAAACAATCTTCATTGCAATCAATTTGAAAGTATTTTTTCCAATTTTCTCATATCGATCATATGAAAAGAGTAGTTGGAATCATAGACCATTCAATTATTTAACTGGAGCTACTATAGTAAACAACATACCTTGTCTTTCTTGTTCTCTAATATTAATATTAGTTTTCTCCAAAGCCAATCATTGTGACTTATGGAGTGTTAAACCCCAAATAATTTTCAATGGTAGTTATTTTCTATTACCGAGTTTGAATGCAAAGTAATTAACAATGTTGAATGATGGAAAATGGGAATAATAAGAATGTACCCAATTATAAATTCAAATAAGAAAACATTTTATTTAGGATGAAAATTCAAGTATTTTATTTATGGTTGAATAATTTTTATATGCTTACACTGAGAGAGAGTGTGTATGTTTTGGGGGTGAGAAGGAGAGACAAGGGGAGATAGAGATATAGATGGGGGGAGAGGTAAGAAGAGAGAGGCAAAGACAGGGAGGGAGGAAGAGATATGGATATGGAAGAGAGAGAGAGAGGGGAAAGGGAGGGAGGTAGACAGAGATAGATAGATATGGAGAGAGTGTGTGTATGTTTAGGGGCTGATATAGAGAAGGAGAGACAATGGGAGATAGAGATATAGATGGAGGAGGTAGAGATGTGCTTACACTGAAATCAGTGCACATTATTAATCTAATTACTTTGAAATTAATGTACATCATACATCATACATCTTGCTGCATCAAATCATAAATCAACATCTACACTAAAATCAATGAATCTAGTGCAAACAATCAAATATGAATAGAAATCAACATCTAAACTGAAATCAATGTATCTAGTGCAAGAAATAAAATAGGATTAAAATCAATATCTACAATAAAACCAATGCATCTAATGCAAGCAATCAAATATGAGTAGAAATCAACATCTACCCTAAAATCAATGCATCTAGTGTAAGGTATTAAATATGATTAGAAATCGACCTCTACGCTGAAATCAATGCATCTAGTGCAAGAGATCAAATAAGATTAGAAATCAATATCTACACTGGAACCAATGCATCGTGTGCAATCAATCAAATGGGAGTAGAAATCAACATCTACACTGAAATAAATGCATGTAGTGTAAGGTATTAAATAGAATTATAAATCTACATCTACACTAAAATCAATGCATATAGTGCATGTGATCAAATAAGATTAGAAATCAATACATCTATTTTAGTAAAATTTTAAAATATTCATGACTTTCTAGATCTAACTTCTATGTCTGTATTTATCTCTGTGAGACTCTTTCTTCTTCCCTCTCTCTCCACCTTCCATTTTGTGTCTATCTCCCTCCTCCTCTCTTTCTCTTTCTTCCCCTCCCTCTCTCCCCCGTCTCACTCGATCTGCCTCTCCCTAACTTTCTCTATATTTCTCTTCTTTCCTCTCTCCCCCTACTATCTATATTTATACCTCCCTCCATCTCTCCTTATTTGTCTCTCTACCTCAACCCCCTAGACATATGCCACACTCTCTCTCCCCCCCCATATCTATCTATATATTTATCTATCTCTCCCTTTTACTTTCCCTCTCTATCTCTTCCCTTCTCTCTCTCTCTTTCTCCCTCTCTCTCCCGCACTCCCTCTCCACCTTTCTCTCCCTACGTCTTTCTTCCCCTTCCAACTCCATCTCTCTAGAGGAACGGGTTTTCCTTTACCCTCTTGGAAAAGATGCAAGAAAAGGAGAATGAGTAATAATTTAATCAATTTTCGTTCTCTCAATGCCTGTTGATGAAGGCCTTCCTTCCTCTTCTTCTATGTTCACTCATTGTTCTATGCTCCATTTTTCTCTTCTTATATGTGCTTATTCTAAGTTGTCCTTCTGCCTAACAAATGACACTATCTATTATGGAGTGGTGTTGACTGCGGCCCCTGTTTCCCCCAAAGGTTCCACATTCATTTGAATAGGTGGTGTTGGTTCTTGTGTGACAACACCACATACATTTTCAACCAGAGGTTCTTCGACTTTTTGAAAAGGTGATGCTGGTTCTTATGTGTCAGCACCACCTACATTTCCGACCAGAAGTTATTCAATTGCTTAGACGGGTGGTGCTATTTCTTATGTAAAAACACCACCTACATTCTCAACTACAGGTTCTTCTACTGTTTGAACAGGTGGTGTTGGTTTTTGTGTGTCAGCACCACCTATATTTCTAACCAAAAGTTCTTCAATTTCTTGGATAGGTAGTGTTGGTTCTTGTGTAACAAAACCACCTACATTCTCAACCAAGAGCTCTTCAATTGTTTTGAATAGGTGGTGATTCTCCTCTTAGATTGGCATTTGATGCTGGTTCTTCTGGAGAAGCGTCGATTGCACTCTCTTCTATATCCATTTCATCTATCTCTATTGGGTCAACATGCGATGCTGGAACAATGTTGTCTGTGGCCTTTTCTTCCACTGCTACATCTTCTTCCTCCTCCCCTACAGGTAGCATACCCAAAAGTTCTTCCTCTACCAGCTCGGTGAATTGTGGCCAAGCCACAAAGGTTCGAGACAGAGCATGAAACACCAATAATCTAACCAACGCATGATTTGTGAGAACTGCTAATGGTTATCGAGACCATCAGGAAGATTGCACCCTTATGTGGAGGCTGCTCCATAGGAAGTATGGCATGTCTAAAGCATGAACCTATGCATGCTGAAACTGAAGGCATGCAAGGAGTTTGAAATGATACTTAAATAATGTAGAGAAATGACCTTCACAGGTAACATACCTCATAACAAAATACACCACCTCACCCCATGGATATGGTAGATATTTATGATCATACCCTCTTCCTTTCTAGACCACTGTCTCCCAAGCCTGCAAAAACAATTCCATAAACTCTGACATAGGAGACTTCAAAGAGAACCATTTTTGACCTCCTCGCTGTAATCCACTGGCAATTGAAATATCTTCCTCCATGACAGAAATATCCATCCCATGGACTCTAGAATTATTTCCTTCCAAGTTTAATGCAAATTCCACTATGATGGCTTCATCAAATCCTTGTAGCCTCTCAAAATACACATGGCACCCTACATCCAAGAAGATTTGCTAAACATTTGCATTCCGTCGAACCTTCTCTGTACTCTCTGGTTCGTGTCGTACAACCTGTCCACCCATTACGAAATGGCTCTATAACAACACTTCGAAGTAACAACAAACCGTCGAGAAGGAGCGTTAGTAGGTATATTTGCAGTGAGAGTTGAGATAGTGATGGGGTGCAGTGAGAGTGAAAACCGGGAGGATAAAAATGAAATATGGAAAAATTATGACGGATAATGGATGATAATGAATGGTAATAATGGTAATTACTTCACAACGTTGGAAATGGTCGTTCATTAGTACAACAATACTAACTTCAAGTCCCGATGCATATCGGTATCGTGCAAAGTATGGTGAAAAATCATGGAGTGAATGTGCTTAGCACAAGGTTAAATAAAAATAAAAAAAGTCATTATAATAGCTTCTTTTCATTTATTATAGTACCTCCCCCCAACTAAGGGATGACCGTCCATGGTCATATCGAGTCATGTCTCATGAATTATTAATCAAATCCACAAAATCGATCGGGGACATACCTGGTGACTTAGCTTGATGGAGTAACAACAAGGGAGGACTAACAACATTGAAGGCACTAAGAGCACCCAAGGACTAACAACATGGGGGGAGTAACAACATCACTTGAACACTTAATCGAAATCACGACGGAGACCAGTGGATTAATAACATCGGAGGAGTAACAACACTAGAGGAGTAACAACACTGGAATACTAATCCAGGTCCGGGTGTGAAGAAGGACCTTTCCAAGACCTTTTACTTTCGTGATGTGTTAAAATTGCTTTTTAAAAGAACATTAACAAATATAGCTACAGACTGTAAGGAAGAGGAACATAACAATCATCAACACATGAAAACAAAAGCCGTTGATAACGGAGTTCGTCTAGGAGGGACTACGTCTCCGGGCCCCGGTGTCAAGATGGTGTAGGCCGCTGCATTATGTGTTGTCAATAAAGATGATGTACACAGAGATGATGTCTCGATCATACAAGGAAGAATGCCCTCACGCAGGAGTGGCTCTAAGAGATGTTCCACAACTAGAACTCTCAATCAAAAGACTCCTATTAGTATGACACAAAAACAAGCATGGTGTGCATCCCGCCAACATGGCACAAAAGGGATGTCAAAGTAGAACACATGCATGATGATAAAAAGAGTATCCCAACAAAATACAACAAGGGATATCAAAGCATAACATGAAGAGTTAAGAAAGAAAGTACATCACATAAAAAGATCTCACATCAAATCAAGCAAGGAATCATGACAACATGTGATAAGCAAGATCCTGCATCCACATCAATCATGGATCTGTACAACATTGTGCAGAAAGAAGAAGTACACGAACACATCATATACCTCACCACCAAGGGCCATCTGAGGCAAAGGCTGTCAAAATGCTGAAGCTTGCTGAAACATCGATCTCACAGCATTGATCGCAAGAAGAATAATGTTCGCACATGAAGATGGACATCTGCATTGACACTTAGAAAAGTGACTGAAAGAAGAAATGAGAGAAAGAAAAATATAAATACACCACCAAATTTGTGGCATCGATTAGTGCTAAAATGACTATCCAAAATCCGAATTCTAAGAATTTGAAAATTTGGAGCTCAAGGAATCTTTTAGATTCCCTCAGGATTCCTCAAAGATTCTATTTTAGGGATGGACTGAAAATCCGCTGCTCATATGTCAAACCTGATTTCACCATTAGGATCCTTGCGGAAAACCATGAAAAACAAGTATAAACTTGACCATATTCTGACAAAGTGAAATTTTACCTTTTTGGCAAAATTTCATGGCTCATGGTTCCGCTCCCTATTTTCGTTGAAATCATGGTTCCATGTGCATTTTGGAAATGACTGGAAGATTCAGAAATCATATTGAAAAATGGATAGTACCATCGTGTTAGTGGTGACGAGAGGTGTAAAATCCATATAAAATTTGTCAATTTCTGAGTAGTTGAAAATTTTGCCCTCCTGCAAAATTCATGGTCCCTGCATTAAAAAATTATTAAAAAACTGCCTCGATTTGTGTGCCCACTCCTGTCTTGAAATTCGTGTAGTCCTTCTCCTCCATGCCCTGGCAAAAAATGAGTTCTTAAATAACTTGGTTGGTGAGGCTACCAAAAAATTGGTTTGGCATAGTTGGTAAATGGTTAATTTAGTGTAGAAGAAGTTTTGTGGTCAAATCCTGCCCCTCCACAAATTTCATTTTTGTTTTATAACCCAACCAATATACACCATATATATATTTTTTGTTTTAAAATAAACCATTCTTGTTTTTTAAAAAACCAAATTTCGATTTATAAGTGGGGGGCCGGGTCCGCATTGGGCGACCCGCCCCCATACCCCCGTACCTTCCGCATTATCCTTGGCGTATCATGGTGGTTGTATTAACCCTTTACCCCGCCGTGACATGACTTAAGGTTGGGCATGGTTTCAAGTTTGGGTGCGTACTATTGTTTATTTTTTAAGTTGGGCATTTAGTGTGCCTTGGAACCAACACATACCCAAACATAACCATATATGCATTCCATACTTTGAAAATATATTTTGTTTGGTATGGGCACAATAACATATGTTTTAAGTTTGTTTGAAAACCATATATATATTAACCATATTTCATATATGGTTTTCCTTTTGTTTTATTTTTGATATATGGTTTTTTTTAATATAACCAAATTTATATTAACTTTTTTTTGACTTTTAGTTAATATAAAAATGATTTTGTTATGATTTGTTTTATATAGTTTTGTATATAGTTATTTTAATAACTATATTAAAATTATTTTTGTCTTTTATGCAGGTGCAAGAGGTCAATGATGGGCTGCCATGTGTCAATGGCTGATGGGCTGCCATGTGGGTCCCACTCACTTACTGGGATGTCATGTGGCACACTATGGGCCCCACTTTTTCCCTTGTCATGTCAAACTTTGAAGAGCTCTATCTTTTGCATACGAGTTTGGTTTGACGAATCGTTCACACCTCTACGATCAGGACGACGAGATCTATGATCTGGTCTTAGGTCAAAGTCATTCCAATGAATTTGATTTTTGAGCATCCATAAGCCCTCTTTGTCCTATCTGTGTTCTCGAAGATCCACCTGGATCAAATATTTAGACGAAATTGTCATTGCCATGGAGTAAAAACACCGGAGGAGTAATAACACCAAAAGAGTAATAGCACCAGTGAAGTACTTAGCCAAAATCACCACAATCAAATTAACAACACTAGAGGAGTAACAACACCGAAGGAGTAACAACATCGGAGGAGTAACAACATTGGAATACTTAGATGAAGTCACGACCGGAATACTTAGACAAAATTGCCATCACCAGAGTAATGACACTGGAGGTATAAAAACACTAGTGAAGTACTTAGACAAAATTTTCATCATGAGAGTAGTAGCACCAGAGGTGTAACAACGCCAGTGAGGTACCTACAAGAAAAAGATTTATAGAGTAGTAATGACATTTTATTTATTTATTTATTACTATTATTATTATTATTACATTTTTTTTTTAATCAGGGTTGTAGAGGAGGAATTACCTAGACTAATAACTTCGAAAACAGAGTTATCAGAGAGATATTTAATAAAGGAGTTCCTTGAAGTTGGACAGTGATATAATATGAGGTGATGTCTATTCATGATCAAAGGAGTATGTTCCTCATCAACTGTGATAAGTCTAACGGTCCCATTATCGAACACCGTGTCAACTTCATATGGTCCCATCCACCTGGAGCAAAGTTTTCCCTTAAAATCCTTGAACTGAGAATCATAGAGTAATGCCTAATCTTCTCTTTGAAACATCTTTTTCTTTATGAATTTATCATGCCATTTAGTTCGCTCCTGCTGGATTGCAAAAGTATTCTGGACAACTACCAAACGAATTTCATCTGACTCATTCAACCGTTCCAGTCGATGTTTCTGCACTTTTGAAAGATATAAACCTACTTCAAGGGCTGTCTTGAGCTTCTTAATTTCGAATTCCACTGGAAACAAAGGGTATTTCCCATAGACAAGCTCATATCATGAAAGCCCTATTGTGTTCGACCATGTTGTTCTATACGCCCACAATGCCTTAGGATGTTTTTCAGCCCAATTCCAGTGATGGTGTGCTACATGCTTTGTAAGAATATTCTCTGGTACCTTGTTTGTGCTTTCAACTTGATCATTCGCCTGAGGGTGATATGGAGATGTTACCCTATGCTTGATTCTATATTTCTTCATGAGTCCTATTATCATATGTGATGTAAACCGTGCCCCTCCATCTGAAACTATCTCTCTAGGAGCTCCGTATCGTGCAAGAATTTTTTCCAATAAAAAGTCTGAGACAACCCGTCCTATTTCTTTCATAATGGCCTTGGCCTATACCCACTTTGTTACGTAATCCGTGCAAACCAGAATGTGAAATTTTTGCTATGAAGGTGGATTAAATGGCCCAAGAAAATTGATATCTCATTTTTCAAAGGACTTAAGAGCTAGTTGGGGCTGTAACAACATTTCATCCGCCCAACTAGACTGAGCCATCTGCTGGCAACTATTGCACCCTCTAACATATTTCCCTGCAACACGAAAAATAGAAGGCCAATAGTATCCAATTTGTAACACCTTATGACATGTCTGCTTATCTTCAAAATGTTGAAAATGGCAACAAGAAATGCTAAAAATACAAGTGCTAAAAATAGCACTACTATAAATAGTAGTTTGGGTACCAATGCTTGATTGAGCAAGAGGGAATGAAAAATGGAAGTGCTAAAAATAGCATTGCTAGTTTTAGCAGTTCAGGATGGATTCCTATTTTAGTTAGTCCCTGGACAAAAAATAGGAAGTAAAATTCGAATTTGAACTTAACAGCTGTTTGAAAATAAATTAATTAATTCTCCATGAGTTCATTAGCTGGGAAAAATCAAACATGAAGTCTATGTGAGGACATGCAACAGTTTCTCAATTAATTGAAGAATTTATCCATCAGTTAAAGAGATAAGGATGAGTTCTAATTTGAGTTGTAATTAGTTGGCTCAGTTAATTGAGTCAAGTCCAGTTAGATTGATTTAAACAATTTGTTTAAATTAATGTGAGTTCAGTTAGTTAATGCATGCTTGCATATCACTGCTACACTTCAGATAACTGAAGATTCTCTCATGAATAACTCATGCATGTCAATTCAAACAGAGACCCAATTGAGATCAGAGGAGGGACAATGTACTATTAGTTGGATGGATTTTTCCTATAAAGGAAGCTCATCCATGTAGAAGGATTTATCTCCTTCAGGACTGCGTAGTTGGATGTTAGTGAGTGTGTGAAGAGGCCAATTTACACAAGTGGCTGCACTGGACCCCAATCACAATTGCGCAAAGAAATAGGAGGCTTGGAGGGTAGAGCAGAGGTTAGATATAGGCCTTTGACTATTTATGAGCCATAGAGGTATTGTAGAGAGAGCAGGATAGCTTTTGAGCTGATTCTTTTTGTAATACTGGCTATATTTCCACTTGTATGATAATACAGAGTTGGGGTTT
Source organism: Pinus tabuliformis (assembly GCA_031772625.1). Lineage (NCBI taxonomy): Eukaryota > Viridiplantae > Streptophyta > Pinopsida > Pinales > Pinaceae > Pinus > Pinus tabuliformis. The sequence continues at coordinate 501,455,381 of CM062814.1, read as the reverse complement.
TAGGCTGAGGCTTTCCCCAGGTTATATCTTCTGTGTTATGTGTGATTGATTCCTTCTTATCAGTTATATGTGTTCTTATTGATGTTGCTCATGTTCGATTAAGCTTCCGCTAAATTGGTTGTAGAAGTAGATAAATTATTTTGCTTTAGTCTATTGCATTATCAGGTGATCTACAGTGGGAATTTCCACATGGTATCAGAGCGAGGTTTTCTAGAAAAATTTCTACATGGTATCGAAGCACAAGTGATCAAGAAAGAACAATATACAAGAAGGGAGAAGTTGAAGTTTGTGATTCTTGAATATATAAATCGAGTTCTTATCACATCTCTATTTCACCTATAGTGTTCAATGGTTTGAGACTTGAATATGCCCTTGATGGCAGTTCGAGTTATATAGCCTGCAAGGATCACATGGAAGTAGTACTAGAGGATAACGGTCTAAAGGACTTCATTGATCAAGAAGTCCCCACACTGACTGGTGCTGCTGAGTTGGCTGAATGGAAGAAATGTGTGGCTAGAGGAAGGAGAATCCTTCTGGAGAGAGTTCGAGATCACATAGTCTCGAGTCTCCATGGGAAGGAGACCCCATTTTCAATGTGGAAAACATTGAAAGATCTATATCAGAATAGTAGTGATCAGAGGAAGCTGGCACTGAAAGACAAGCTTCGAAATATCAAGTGTGAAAAGGGCGACACAATCTCTACGTATCTGAGCAAGCTCAACACATGCAGGGATGAGCTTGTAAGTGTAGGGACTGCGACAGCTGATGATGACATGGTGAGTCTTGCACCCCTCGGTCTTCCTAAGATCTGGCATACCTACCAGGACTTGGTTAATGGAAGAGAGAAACTGCCAGATTGGGAACGCCTTTAGTCAGATTTCATGTAGGAGGAGATAAGAAGAAGCACCAGAGATGGTTCTTCATCCATGGAGGATGAAGAAAATTGTGCCTTAGTGAGTAAGGCAAAGAAGGGGAAGGAGAAGGTTTCTCATTCTGAATCCAGTTCTTCCCATGGTGGGAAGAAATTTGACAAATCGAAAGTGCGATGCTTTCGTTATCATGAGATGGGCCATTTTGCTACAAATTGTTCACAGAGGAAATCCAACAAGGGATTGGGGGAAGGATCAGAAGGTGAGGCACTTGCTTCACAGTTCAAGTTGGATTTCACACTATTCGCATGCATGGTTTCATCCATGGTGGGAAGTGGTTGGTTTCTTGACAGTGGAGCTTCTTTCCACATGACCGATGACAAGAGTTTGTTCAGTACTTTGGAGGAGAAAGATCTCTAGATACTCATAGCGATGGGTAATGATGAAAAGTATAGTGTCTCAGGTGTAGGCATGGTTATTTTTCAGAGGGAGCATGGAGCTCACCTTACCTTGACCGATGTCAAGTATGTACTAGGACTGAAGAGAAACTTGGTGTCGATCGTGATGTTGGAAGACAAAGGCTATGATGTAGTCTTCAGTAAGGGAAAGGTTTTCCTTAGACACATCATCACTAGATAGGTGAAGCAGATCGGTACACGGGTCAAGAACTTGTATGCTCTTGAGGTTCAAGATGCATGCAAAGCCTTGAGGAGCAAGGCAAAGGTTAGATACTTGGTGGTTGAAAGGAAGAGTAAATTACCTCTCAACATGCAGCGCCAAAAGAAGTCTCAGACAATTGTGGAGGAGCCACAATTGGTGAAGCAGCTTCAGGAGGTTGTGGAGTAGCCACAACTGGAGAAGCCGAGAGGAGACCGAATGGAGGAATCCACTCATGCAGAGACCTCCAGTAGGGGGAAATTTCAAGCCAAGTGGGCAAAGGGATCACATGCAGCCATACCTCTAGGTGGGAGGTGGGGCGATGTGGAGTGATTGTCCCAAGCAGGAGGGGTAGGATCCTTGAGGTACCCAACCTCTTTGGTTTGACTTTACTACAAGAGCCCCGATAAGGAGTAGCAGGACTGTTTGAGTGGGTAGAGACAAATGCGGATGGAGCGACAGAGAGAGCTATAGTGTAGGAGTCCCAGGACTGTGTAGAGCTAGTAGGCTGCAACAATGCGAGAGGCACAGGAGTGTTGTACCAGTGTAGGATGGCAAAGAGAAGTGTACAACGGTGCGAGATGCATGGAGTGTTGCAGCAGCTCAAAGGTCGGAGGGGGAGCACTTGTCAGCAGCAGGTAGAGCTTCAGCATCATAGTATGTTTCTAGCCCAATAGAGAGGTCAGTGGGGGTTTTTTTGTTTCTAGAGTTGTTGGAGCAACCACACTTGGTAGAAGTGTTGCATACAGAACATTTCAAAGGTACAGGATCGGGTTCGAGTTGAATGCCTTGTTGAGAGGGAGTGTTGAAAATGGCAACAAGAAATGCTAAAAATAGCACTACTATAAATAGCAATTTGGGTACTAGTGTTGGATTGAGCAATAGGGAATGAAAAAAGGAAGTGCTAAAAATAGCATTGCTATTTTTAGCAGTTCAGGATGGATTCCTATTTTAGTCAGTCCATGGACTAAAAGTAGGTAGTAAAATTCGAATTTGAACTTAACAGCTGTTTGAAAATAAATTAATTAATTCTCCATGAGTTAATTAGTTGGGAAAAATCAAACATGAAGTCTATGTGAGGACATGCAACAGTTTCTCTATTAATTGAGGAATTTATCCATCAGTTAAAGAGATAAGGGCGAGTTCTAATTTGAGTTGTAATTAGTTGTCTCAGTTAACTGAGTCAAGTCCAGTTAGATTGATTTAAACAGTTTGTTTAAATTAATGTGAGTTCAGTTAGTTAATGCATGCTTGCATATAACTGCTGCACTTCAGATAACTGAAGATTCTCTCATGAATAACTCATGCATGTCAGTTCAGACAGAGACCCAATTGAGATCAGAGGAGGGACAATGTACTATCAGTTGGATGGATTTTTCCTATAAAGGAAGCTCATCCATGGAGAAGGATTTATCTCCTTCAGAAATGCGTAGTTGGATCAAAGGTTAGTGAGTGTGTGAAGAGGCTAATTCACAAAAGTGGCTACACTGGACCCCAATCTGAATTGCGCAAAGAAATAGGAGGCTTGGAGGGCAGAACAGAGGTTAGATAGAGGCCTTTGATTGTCTATGAGAAACAGAGGTATTGCAGAGAGAGCAGGATAGCTTTTGAGCTGATTCTTTTTGTAATATTGGTTATATTTCCACTTGTATGATAATACAGAGTTGGGGTTTTAGGCTGAGGCTTTCCCCAGGCTATATCTTCTATGTTATATGTGATTGATTCCTTCTTATCAGTTATATGCGTTCTTATTGATGTTGCTCATGTTCGATTAAGCTTCCGCTAAATTGGTTGTAGAAGTAGATCAAGTATTTTTCTTTAGTCTATTGCATTATCAGGTGATGTATAGTGGGAATTTCTACACAAAATGTCCCCCATAGGGACCATCATAAGCATCTTTCAGGACATCATAGATGTCATCTCTACTTATGAAGCGCCAGATTTCCTGATCAGATCTTGTGTAAAAGAGATATCCCTCTATCCATGAATAACGATCACTGTGATGGATAATCCTTCATTGTTCTCTGTAAGACAAGTGTTGAGGCACCTTTCCTGTAGCAAGAAAGTTAACAATATCTGCATACCACAGAGTGTGAGTACAAATTGTAAAAAAATGTTCATTTGGAAAACTATCCTCTACAGGTGTACCTTCATCACTTGTATCCATCCTAGACAGGAAATCTGTGACTACATTATCTTTCCCCGGTTGGTCTACAATGGTAATATCAAACTCCTGAATTAATAGTAACCATCTTGTAACATGACCAGGGGTTATTGGTTTGTTCATCAAATACCTGATAGTTGTATGATCAGTGTGCATGAAAGTAGGATACCCTGTGATATAATGTCGAAATTTATTAACAACATAAATGACAACCAAGAACTCCTTTTCAGTTACCATATAATTTAATTCAGTAGGGGTCAAATTCTTATCGACATAGTAAATTGCATACGTCTTCTTGTCCTCCTTCTAGCTAAAAAATTCCCCTACTAATTTTTGAGAAGCATCAATAGAGATGTGAAACGGGAGTTTCGAGTTAGGACCATGTAATATTAGAGCCTTGCAGACTAGTTCTTTGATTTCTACAAAAGTTGCTTCACATTCATCTATCCACACAAATTCTACATCCTTAGGTAACAATTGAAAAAGTGGGAATTCTATTTTAGAAAAAAATTCTATGAAACGCCTATAATAGCTAGCATAACCAATAAAGTTTCATACCTATGTTGGTGTCTTAGGCATAGGAAATTTTAAGATTACCTCTACCTTTGTAGGATCAACTCGAATTCCTGCAGCTAAAAGAAGGTGTCCCAACACTATCCATTCTTTCATCATCATATGACATTTGACTGTACCTATAGAAACATGTGTTTGCTTGCACCTTTCAAGTACTTCCTCTAAGTTTCTCAGAGCTTCTGTAAAGGAATCCCCATATGGGGTAAATTTGTCGATGTCAATCTCAACACTATCATTAACTAGATTAGAGAAAATTCCTAATATTTCCCTTTGAAAGGTATCAGGTGTGTTACAAAGGACAAATTGAAGGACTCGGTAGGCAAAGGTTCCCCAAGGGCATGTGAAGGTAGTTTTGTATTGATCCTCATGACTTATTTGTATCTAATTCTATCTGCTAAATCCATCCAGAAAGAAGAAAAACTCCTTCCCGGCTAATGTATCAAGGATTTGGTCAATAAAGGGTAAGGGAAAATGGTCTTTCTGAGTTGCTTTGTTTAGTTCCCAGTAGTCAACATACATCTGGAACTTGCCACTCTTCTTAGGTACAATGACTAGTGGGGAAACCCATTGACTGTTCGATATTGGATAAATAAAACCCACATCTAATAAATCCTGCAATTCATCTTTGACAATGTTTTTTAAGGAAGGATTCATTCTTCTTTGTGACTGCCTAATAGGTCGACATTCCTCTTTAATGTATATATGATGGGTACATAAATCAGCAGGGATGCCTTTCATATTGATATACTCCCAAGAAAAATATTCTTTATGCTCCTGAATGACTTTTAGCAACTGTTCGGATTGGGAGTGTGATAGGTCACGATTAATATTCAATGTTTTCCCTTGTTCAATTTCTACCAGAACACTATTACATGGTACAATTTCAAGAATTTTTTCTATTTTTGTTTCTGGTTCAATATCTTCCTGAACATTACAACCCATGACAATTTATAACAGCTGACGGGTTGAACTAGAAACAGAGTCAGGATTGCTGAGAAAGTTGCTAATGGTGTCATCCTCCATTTCATCTTTAAAACAGAGAGCCTTGCTAATGGTAAGAATGGGCCTAATTTCTTCATCTTCAGATTCAGGCTCTTTATTGGGTAGAGAATTTTGAATCAAGGTAAATCTAGGTTTATTTGATGAACTTGGTTCTGTAGGGGGGTAAAGGATAAGGTTCTTGGTAACTTCCCCATTGGATATTCTGATGTTTTGTTAGGTCCCTATACTACTAGTGTAACGCCTTATTGTTATTAGTGAAACCCCCTTATTATATTCTTGTACCCATGTAGTCCCCATATTGTTATTATTGTGCCCCATAGAAGCCCACTATTATTATTGTTGTGCCCTTACATTATTATTGTTATGTTGGCTATGATTATATTATGACCCTTAGACTCCTATATATAGAAAGGAGATCTTGTCATTTGCATCATCCAAGATTTGTTCATTTGTGTAATGTGAAGGAGGTTTCCCCCTCGAAGAGGCTAATTTCTAAGGCGTTGATCTTTCTTTTCTATCTTTTTGTGAGCTGGTTTCATAACATTTAGTATCATAGCTTTGGATTCTAGGGTATCACTACTCCAAACAGGTCATCGTGGAATTTTCGCTATAAATTTTATTCTGTGATGTTTCACAAGTTAAAAACAAAACCCATTTGAGCCGAAATTGTTTTGAACCTCGGGTCTGAATTTTAGAACTTGTCTCGCTGTAGTTTTGGAGATATGATCTAAGGAAGTTAGCATTTTTTGCAGACTCCCAAATTACATTCCAAATAGGTGACTTTGGGAAAATTGTCATAACTCTCTCTGAGCATCAGATTGAAATTTCATTGAATAGAAATAGGACGAAATATAGTTTTCTGTGTATCTTTTTCAGATTCGAAGGTCAAAACAGTGACAGGTGGTATGTCGTGCAAGTTAGCTCTTTTAAAAATTATATAATCAGGTCATCTTGGGAGATTGGGAATAACTCTTTCTTGGGGAATCCAATTTTGATCAGGCTTGTGGCATTAGAAAGAGAACGCAGAGAGATACTGCAAGTTGCAATTTCAGAGCTTGAAGATCTGAAATTTCAGAGATACAACAGATTCAATATCTAGCTCCCAAAATCAACAAAAAGTGATATGAGGAAGTTTGATGGCAAGGATCCAGTAAATTGGATATTACAGATGGAGCAATATTTCGATCTACATGATGTACAACTATTACAAAAGGTAAAAATAACATATTTATACTTAGAACCAAATCAATTTGTATGTTATAGAGGGCTTTTTTCTCGTAAACCACTTGTCACCTGGTCAATTTTCATGAAGGAAATGATAGCACATTATGAGGATACAAAGAGAAACACCCTCTTTAGTCAATTGATAAATATCAAACAAAAGGGTTCAATGGCAGAGCACATTGAGGACTTCCAAAAATTGAATATAAGGTTAAGTGATATTCCAGAGAAGCAAAGGATTGATGTCTTCATATGGACTTTAAAGGATAACATTCAACATCAGGTTCGTATTTGGGAACTTGATTCATTGGAGAAGGCATTTAGGTTGGCAAGAAAAAATGAAAGCGGAATTATGGAGAGAAGGAATACTACCACTCACAGTTATAAATATGGAACTATTTTTGCTCCTAGCCGTCCACAACCTACAAGGTTTACACCAAAACAATTGGAAGAAAAAAGAGAAAAAGGGCTTTGTTACAACTGTGATAGCAAATACACTAAAGATCATAAGTGTGCTGAGAAGAAATTATTTTACATAGATTGTGAAGAGGAGGAAGAAAAGGATCAAGAAACATCAAAAGAAGAGGATATACACCAGGAAACAATCCTAGAGAAAGAATAAATTAATCCGAACATATCTTGTAAAGCATTGGCAAGAATTACCACTCCTCAAACTCTCATGATAGAAGGACATATCAAGAAGAAAAATGTTCAAGAAGTGAAATATCAGATTGAACATCAAGAAGTGAATCCGAGCATATCTTGTAATGCATTGGCAGAAATTACCACTCCTCAAACTTTCAATATAGAAGGACATATCAAGAAGATAAAGGTTCAAACAGTGAAAGATCACATTAAGCATCAACAACAAGTTCTCCAACTTTTAAAGGATAATGCCACTTTGGTGCTGAATTGAATGAAACAACAGGCATATCAACATCGCAGTGAAAGAAGTTTTGATGTAGGTGATTGGGTATTTTTAAGGCTACATCCATACAAACAAATGTCCATCAAGCAAGCTATTTATGAGAAGGAAATGTTGGCAATACTACATGCACTCAATAAATGGTGACCCTACCTAATGGGAAGACATTTAAAGGTAAAAAACGATCATGATAGTCTTTAAATACTTTTTAGAACAAATATTATCTCCAGAAGAATATAAAAAATGGGTCAAACATATGTTGGGTTATGACTTTGAAATCATCTACAAAAAAGGGAAGCAAAATATTGTTGCAGATGCACTCTCAAGAAAGGATGAGGACGTGGAAGAATTGTTTTGTGTTATTTCTATTATCCAACCAGATTGGATAAACGAAGCATGGGATTAATGGAAGAATGAAAAAGAAGTGTGGCCAATCATTCAAAAGTTGCAGAAGATCCTAGTTCAAATAATATTTCTAGAACTTGTCGAGGAAGGAAAAATCATATTGGAACCTTTAGCAGTCACAGAAACAAGAAATCGAAAGCTACGAAATTGATCAATTTCAAAGTACCTCATCAAGTGGAAGAACTTAACCGCTGAAGATTCCACATGGGAGGATGAAAATCTTATATGGAATCATCCAAAACTACTCAAGCATTGATGAAAAAACTTTTTGAAGGAGAGGGGCATGTTAGGTCCCTATACTGCTAGTGCAACCCCTTGTTGTTATTAGTGCAACCCCCTTATTATATAGTTGTACCCATGTAGTCCCCATATTGTTATTATTGTGCCCCATAAAAGCCCACTATTGTTATTGTTGTGCCCTACATTATTATTATTATGTCGGCTCTGATTATATTATAACCCCTTAGACTTCTCTATATAGAAAGGAGGTATTTTGATTTGTATAATCCAATATTTGTTCATTTGTGTATGTAAAGGAGTTTTCCCCCTCGAAGAGGCTCATTTCTAAGGCATTTATCTTTCTTTTCTATCTTTTTGTGAGCTGGTTTCATAGCATGTTTCCAGAGGGACACCCAATGTAAGCATCTGTGGTTGCGAGCCAAGGTCTTCCTAAAATCAAAGGGTTCCCACCACCTGGGGATTGGGTATGTAAAATCAAAAGGTAAATGGGGTATTTCCATGAGTCTACCAAAATAGTGATATCTTCCAGCTTCCCTACCGGTCTAATAGTAGGCATATTTTCCAATTCTAGGATGGCGGGAGTTCGTTTAAGGTTCCAAAGACCCAAGAAAATCATAGTTGCAGAGGTTATAACATTAATCACTACCCCAAAATCTATTAGTACATTTGTGATATCCACCCCATTAATCTACACTGTCAGAATCGGATTCCCAGGATCCCCATATTTGACAGGTATAGATTTCCCCAGCATTATATCTGATAATTTACCCATGACATGAATAGTAAGTGGGTCCTTTAGTTGTCTACCAGGTTTCTTAGAACAATATCCTTTAATTGTCTTAGCATAAATCAGTACATCCTTCATAAATTGAAGTAATGGAATCTTAACAAATACATTTTGAAATTCTCATAAAAAGTCAAAGTCAGGATGAGGACTTTGCTTGCTCAAAGATAATGTTTCAGGATAGGGTGGACCAGTTTAACACCCTCTAGTAATAATAGTTTGTAAAGGGGTTTGTTTCTTTATAGGAATTTGTGTCAGCTCATCCCCTATCATTCTTTGTTCTAGTTTTGAGACTTCATCATCAGTATGCCCAACAATTATAGGTGAAGTCTGAGTATTGACTGCTCGACCAGATCGAATATTTAATTCATTACATCCTATAGTGGAAATACTATTTGTAGGGAGGTTGAGTGTCTCAAACTATTGAGACCCTCTATTATTTGGATTTAGATTGGGTTGGAAATGAAATTGAGGACGAAGAGGAGGATTACTAGTGGGTGCATTAGTAGGCAGTTGTAGCTGCTGTTGTGGCATAGGTTGGGAGAATTGTCCTGAAGGAGGAAGAGGAGATCCATGCCAATTCTGAGACCATGAAGAATTTGGACCAAATGGAGGATACATGGGTTGCCAGGGCATTGTATATTAGTAAGACTGCAGCCAAGAAGGTGAAAAAAGTACAGATTAATGGAAAAAATTCATATTATTAAAATATTGAGACAAGTCTTGAGGCATACCTTGATTCATATTTAGCAGCCGTGGTTGCCATGGTTTCCTTAATACCATAAAATAAAGTTTTTATGTTTCTTGATTCGTTCCCTAAAACACTGCCTTCAGTCCAGGAAGAGACAGGAAATTGCTTATGGAATGACTCTCCTCACATATCGTACAAGTCTCCATAGAATTTAATGGACATTCCTTCAATGAGTGCTTCTTCTTATATTGGGGGAAGAAAATAGACATGGCCTTATTTGCTTCCATCTACTCCTGCTTCACCTGCAACATGTCTAGTTGTGATGATAATGTGCTCAGGATATTGATTCTTAGGTTTTCCAACAGATTCCAAATTTCAGCCTTTGTAACTCCATCATTGGATGTTTTGAGAGTCCATATTCCTTGCCTTTGCCTCACATCCCCTCATGAACACTTGATTTATAGTTCACAGATGGTATCAAATTCCTCCTTTGATATATATCCTTTCCCTACTACGTTCAATAGCTCCAGAGATTCCTCCCTTAGTGCCTTGAGAAAAATATTCTTCAAGATATTCTTATCTAAGTCATTGTGGCCTAATCTTTGCAAACTATATTGAAAATGTTCCACAAAATCTTCCATATTCTCATCTTCTTTATGCATTGTTAGAGTCGGTCTGTTCAGTCTTTTGCAGGAAGATCAAAACTCTTTTTGCACTTCATTTTTAGGTATCTCGCTCGACTCACTTCGTTGCATTTCGCTAGGGGCATGCCATTGTCTGACGGAAGAGTTTGGTGTTCTTGTTTCCCTCATGCTTGTACATGCCCGGGCTAGTCAAAATTTCTCTATGTTCATCAAAGTTCATTTCAGTCATTCATATTCATGAAATGTCATTTCTGGTCAGAAAGAGTCATTTTAATTCTTGAGTCTAGGGTTTTGTCTTTAGAAGTGCTGCAATAACATGTGCAGGCCAGAGGAAGGTTCAATAAGTTTCTTATTTCAAGAGTTTCATCATCATTAATGCTCAAAGATATTTCTTCTTCAAAACTCTGTTTTGAAGAAGAAATTGTCAAATTTGTTTTATGATACGCTCCATTCACAAAATGAACTCTTGGCAAATCATCCTAATTGTCGAATATACAACACGCTCAGCAGTTTGGTGGAGTTTGATAGTTATTATCTTGAAAGTGAACCATGTGTGGCTTGTAGCTGTCCAGAAGTGCCTTATACAAGAATGAAGTTGGATAATCTGAAATCTGAGACCAAGTTCACTGACAACTGAAACATTGTCAAATGCACAGGTAGCCACACTATCCAGAGTGTCACAATGACTGTTCATGTTGCTCACCAGTCAAAATCAGTTAAAGTGCTCAATTTGTATTACAATAATAGGCCTATTTGCACTACAACATCATGGCACACATTGGGTGGGATTCATGTTTGCACCAATGGTTTTGACTTGGCTACTAGGCATCAGAGCGATTGGCCTCTATAATATTATTTGCTGGAATCCACATGTACATCGGGCACTCTCTCTATATTACATATACAACTTTTTGAAAAAAAGACACAACGAGGAGGTTGGATGTCCTTGGGAGGCATTCTATTGTGCATCACTGGTTCAGAGGTAATGTCTGCAGTCCTCGGGCACTTCTCACAATTATCAATCAAGAAAATGTCAAAACGCCCAAAAATAAAGCCAAGTTGAAGCCTAGAGGGATGGAAATGCGTTTTAGAAGGGCAGACTGGGTGTTTGCAAGCAACGCGGCGCATTGGCATAGGGCACGGCGCACCAAGTTGACGCAGCGCACAGAGCTGAAATGCACAGTGTAATTTAACACTGGTGCGGTGCATTGGGCCTGCTGCTTGGCGCACAGCCCGAAACTCATCAATGTTTTATGATTTGTCAAATTCAAATAATCTTTCCCCTCCAAAGTCTTTGATTCTTGATGATGGCTGGCAATCTGTTAAAATCGACCCTAAGGCAAAGCCTCTTCTAGTTGGTAATTCAGCAAATTTTACAAATCAGTTGACACATATGACAGAGAATTAACAAGGATCAATGGCGCTACTAAAGCACCAGTAACGGACAATGCTGCTGAAACAGCATTGGGTGCAGTGACAATCAGAGCATTTAACATGGTAGAAAGATTCAAGGAAAAGAATTTGAATCTTATTGATATAGATGCAAGTCTTTTCTTTCACACCAACGCTACTATGGAATGGTTGATCCTAAGGTTGGAATCACTGGGAAACATTATCCTTTTCACTTCAGCTCTTCTACTCGTTTCATTGCCTTCGAGTAGCATAACTCCTGGATTTGTGGGTCTTGCTCTCTCATATGCACTCTCACTTACATCTTGTCAAGTATTTCTGGCGCAATGGCCATACAATCTCTCCAAATTTATTGTTTCTGTGGAGCGTATAAAGCAGTACATGAACTTGCCATCCGAGCCACCAGCAATTATAGAAAGCAGCAGACCTCCTGTCTCATGGCCAAGTGAAGGTAGAATACAGTTAGAAACCTTGAAGATAAGGTACCGCCCTAATGCCCCTCTTGTTCTGAAAGGTATTAACTGCACATTTATGCGTGAGAAAAGAGTGGGAGTGGTAGGACGAACAGGCAGTGGTAAAACGACTCTTATTTTAGCCTTATTTCGACTCATTGAACCAGCTGGAGGAAGAATTCTGATCGCTGACCTGGACATTTTCTCTATAGGTCTTTGTGATCTGAGGTCAAAGCTTAGTATCATTCCTCAAGAGCCAACCCTATTCAAGGGGACCATAAGAAGTAATTTGGATCCCCTAGGCTTGTACTCAGATCATGAAATTTGGGAGGTGTTACAAAAATGTCAAATGGGAAAGTCCTTTGAAGATTTACCACACCAACTTGATTCTTCTATGAGTGACGAAGGGGAGAATTGGAGTGCTGGTCAAAGGCAACTCTTGTGCTTAGGTCACGTTCTCCTAAAGCGTAACCGAATTCTGGTTCTGGACGAAGCAACTGCCTCCATCGATTCTGCCACAGATGCACTTGTTCAGAAAGTCATCAGACACGAATTTTCCAACTGCACTGTCATAACAATTGCCCACAGGGTGCCCACAGTCATTGACGGTGACATGGTCTTGACCCTCTCTGATGGAAAACTTGCAGAATATGATGAACCTGCAAAACTTATGGAAAATAAATCATCATTATTCGCAAATCTTGTGGCGGAGTATTGGTCCAATTGTAGCTACAATTTCATGCAAAATTTGGCTGATTACAAGTAATTTCTATATCCTTGAAACTAGGCCAATGCCAGAGTCATAGTACACCTAAATACGCTATTACAATGAAATGTAGTACACCTATATTTGCTACTCCACTTGCCCGTATTTCATTAAAAACTGGGTACTTGGCTCACACTCGAACAGCTGAGTTATACCTTACCAGAAATAGAGCAAACCGGGAAAAGAATGTAAAGCACCCAAGATTGGGCTACTAAGTGCTATACTTCTGTGGTAGCCAACTTATTATGCAGTTTCAATGGAATAGTAATGCGTCAAATGGAACCAAAAAAAAAAATGTGCTGGTAATCAAACAATGGTGACACAAGTTAATGTCTTCAAACTGAAAACACGTGCTGAGCTTAACAAATTGCGTCTGGGTGCATTCATTAAAGGAAGAATACCTACCATAGCAGAAAAATAGGAAATGATGGTCTATTTCTAACTTCAGTTACGATTCAGAAGGGATATACAGCCACAGTTTCCGCCTCTCCATTGGTCATCAACAGATTTGAGCAGAGTTTGTAACGTGGCTCCTTTTAAGAAACAGATGATTGGCTTTCCAGCTTCTGTTTGTTAAATAATTAAACCGTCCCTTGGTTTTGGTCGATCTATTTCCTCATGGTAGAGTTTATTTATGGTAATATAAACCACTTTGTAAGAGGAGAGTTCTGAGAAAAAAGTGTGGGAGGAAAAAACCCAGCACTATCACTGTACAGTTTTGACAGAGAAATAATTAAACAGTGCAGCTCTGATTTATAAGATTCTTGCGGTATGAGTTTTGGCATGTGTTTTTTCTCTCTGTTTCATATGTATCCTGTGATGTTTTGCAGTTCATTCATGATTGTTTCCAGCTGAACACTTTTAAGTGAGAAAGGTAGAATTCAGTCATTGCTTTGCCTTGAGGAAGTGTTCAGTCTTTATGTGTTTTCTTCTGCCTGGAAAGGATTCATACATTAATGCCCTTTTCAACTTTCTTAAACAGTCTTTTCACCCCATTTAAATTCGATTCGATTGCTAAAACCTCATGCTTATCTCGCCTTATGAAATATCCTATGCCTTTGGTTAAATCTTTGCTCATGCTGTCCTTGTCCCATACCATCCTAGAAGCTCGGTCATTCATGAAAATTGTTTCTTGTATCCATATTCAATTACTAGCCTAAGATCAATATTTCACTGTAAGTCATCTCAGACTGTTTTTGCTTATATATTCACTGAGCGTGACTCGGAGAGAGCCCTCTCCTACTCTGGTAGGACTAGCTACCAGAATGAGCGTGGTTTGTGGTTACCCTAATTTTTGCCTTCCTTTAGCCTAAGGCAGATTTAGGTGCTAACATAGTGGCGACTCCACTGGGGAAGGAAAATGGTTTGCTTGAAGATTGTTTTGCCCCAGTACATCTATCAAGCTCAGATCTGATGGTTGATGGTGAACAATGATCAGACATAAGAAGACGGCTGAAATCATTCACCTGGCGACTCCATTCATTGAAGAATCCAGCAATCGGTGCTTCATGGTGACTCCACTGCAGAGAGGTCAGTAGCTTTGAGATTTTCAAGATGGATCGGGTTGTAAGAAAATACGCTCCCATGAGCCGAGATCACATTCCAGGGTTCCAAATAAGATTCCGAAAGTAGATTGGTCAAGGAATTTGCCTACGTTTAAAGATGATGGTAAGAAGGACGTTGCTTTACATCTAGTTCGATTTCACCTGCATATTCGCAAGTTGAAGGTTGATTTTCCTAAAGATTGCTTAATGAAGATATTCATGGCCACTCTAGAAGGTGAAGCCCAATCTTGATATGAAAGTTTACCGCCTGCTTGTATTTACTGTTTAAAGGATTTTCATGCCATGTTCATTGAAAGATATAAAGACTCTTATCCATCATTAAATCTAGTTCATCACTGTTGCAAACATGCTTCTACTTTTATTGAAAGCCTTCAAAAATACTATGAGGATGATAATTTTATGGATGATGAGATCATGGAAGCATTGTATGAAAATCCGTTTCAGCAGCCTACAGAACTCTTGGAGGAAACTTTGCAGCAGGATCAAAATCCGCAGGTTAAAGATTTCCATATGACTGAAAATGATGGAAAACGAAGTCTTATTTCAGATCTGGTTGAAATAAATGAGGATACACAGGAAAATGATGTTCCAATCTCTGAAAATGATGATGATAAACCAGATCGAGAGACGAATGGTGATGAGGAAAAACATGTTGTTCCGGATCTCATAGAAGAGAATTGCATTGTTGAGGCTGCCTCTGTTAGAAAATTATATATTACGGAGCAATGGAACACATAAAATATTGCAGAAATATAAACACAAAAAACGCATAAAACAAGAGAGACACAGATATACGTGGTTCACCCAGTTTGGGCTACGTCCACCCCGAACAGCCAGTCCTTCCTTTCTATTATGTAGCAAAATGAAGAGACACAACCTACAGCAAATCCGCTGTAATATCCTCTGTTTTCTCTCACAATCACAGCTCTCTGTTTCTCGCTCACAGAATACACACCTATATCTCAGCCTCAAATACAATGCCCTCATACAAAGAGAGGGGGTTGCCTTCTAGGGCAAAAAACCCTAAACTAAACATAAGTTCTACCGTCAGATCATCTGCCTAATGAACGGCCCAGATTGACTAGAAATTACTATACTTTTACAAGGCAATTTTACATTTGTTTTTAGCTTCGGGGGCGCTGCCCCCAAGCCCCCGCCGGGGGACCGCTGGCCCCCGGACCCCCTAGCCGGGGGGGATCAGCCCCCCCGGACCCCCGCGGGGGGGACAAGTCCCCCCCGCACCCCCCCGCGTGGAGGGGTGTACAAACTTCCTGGGGTATACATCTGGCTGAAACAAAGACCTCTGAACAATCATGCTCCACACACAACAGCCTCAAATGAAGAAGATAGAGTTACAGGCCTAACTGCCCTCATCTCATCAGAACACAACCTTCCTACCAAGGTAATCTAGTCAATTCGTGAACATCAAGAGGACATCTTTGTTCAAGTAGGTGAAAAAGTTTCTCTGGATGAATTTATGATAGGTGATAGAGATGTCATGCTTGAGTTTCAAGAATCATTTGAAGTTGCTTTTCTCATGATTGGTGAATGTGATGAATGTAATGAGAATATGGCTGTCATATCATGTCAAGATGATCAGAAATATATTCAGACTATAGCCGACTAGACCATTATGGATTCCATTTCAGATTCTTCTTCATATGTTTCATGTTTTGAAACGTTCTTTGAATTGGAAATCCGCTCATCTACTTGTTCAGAATTTTTTGAAGACCAGGAACGTGCTCTTATTTATGAAGAAAAATCAGAAGCAAGAGAAAAAGACATCTTGTTGTCTCAGCAAGAGGTGGCAATGGAAAATCTTCATGTTTTTCAAGATCCTATGGCAAGTTTGTTGCAGCCAGCAGTGAAGGTGATTATTGTAGTGTTCAGTGATGAAGGAGATCATGGTAAATTAGCCTTTTGGAGACCCAGTTACAAGTATCTACTGTTGACCAGAAGATTTGATAGGAAGAATCAGTCAAGAAGCCATCTTCTTGATTTGTTGCATTGGTATTTTGATATAGTTTGAGGATATATTGTCTTGTAAGAAACACAGGTGGCCATGTACTGCCACCAAGCTTTAAGTTTTAAGTGCCATTTTGAGTTAGTTTGTTAGAGTCAAGTTTTTCAGTCATTTCAGTTTGCATTGAGTTAGTTTGAGTCAAGTTTCAGTCAATAAATTGAGTCATGTTGGTTTGTCGGAATAATGGACTCCATAGCCCAAGGGACGAAGGCACTGTCTGCTCTCCCAAAGATCTGCAGTTCTCGGCACCTCCAGGGAGCTACCATCCCCCATTGGAGCCAATGTTAGAGTCGGTCTGTTCAGTCCTCCGCCAGAGATCAAAACTCTTTTTGCAATTCATTTTTAGGTGTCTCGCTCGACTCACTTCGTTGCATTTCGCTAGGGGCATGCCATTGTCTGACGGAAGAGTTTGGTGTTCTTGTTTCCCTCATGCTTGTACCTGCCCAGGCTAGTCAAAATTTCTCTATGTTCATCAAAGTTCATTTCAGTCATTCATAGTCATGAAATGTCATTTCTGGTCAGAAAGAGTCATTTTAATTCTTGAGTCCAGGGTTTTGTCTTTGGAAGTGCTTCAATAACATGTGCAGGCCAGAGGAAGGTTCAATAAGTTTCTTATTTCAAGAGTTTAATCATCATTAATGCTCAAAGATATTTCTTGTTTTGAAGAAGAAATTGTCAAATTTGTTTTATGATATGCTCCATTCACAAAATGAAACTCTTGGAAAATCATCCTAATTGTCGAATATACAACACGCTTAGCAGTTTGGTGGAGTTTGATAGTTATTATCTTGAAAGTGAACCATGTGTGGCTTGTAGCTGTCCAGAAGTGCCTTATACAAGAATGAAGTTGGACAATCTGAAATCTGAGACCAAGTTCACTGACAACTGAAACATTGTCAAATGCACAGGTAGCCACACTATCCAGAGTGTCACGATGACTGTTCATGTTGCTCGCCGGTCAAAATCAGTTAAAGTGCTCAATTTATATTACAATAATAGGCCTATTTGCACTACAACACCATGGCACACATTGGGTGGGATTCATGTTTGCACCAATGGTTTTGACTTGGCTACTATGCATCAGAGCGATTGGCCTCTATAATATTATTTGCTGGAATCCACATGTACATCGGGCACTCTCTCTATATTACATGTACAACTTTTTGAAAAAAAGGCACAACGAGGAAGTTGGATGTCCTTGGGAGGCATTCTATTGTGCATCACTGGTTCAGAGGCAATGTTTGCAGACCTCGGGCACTTCTCACAATTATCAAGCAAGAAATTGTCAAAACGCCCAAAAGAAAAGCCGAGTTGAAGTCTGGAGGGATGGAAATGCGTTTTAGAAGGGCAGACTGGGTGTTTGCAAGCAACACGGCGCATTGGCATAGGGCATGGCGCACCAAGTTGACACAGTACACAAGGCCAAAACTCATCAACTTTTTGTGATTTGTCAAATTCAAATAATCTTTCCCCTCCAAAGTCTCTGATTCTTGATGATGGCTGGCAATCTGTTGAAATTGACCCTAAGGCAAAGCCTCTTCCAGTTGGTAATTCAACAAATTTTACAAATCAGTTGACACATATGACAAAGAATTAACAAGGATCAATGGCGCTACTAAAGCACCAGTAATGGACAATGCTGCTGAAACAGCATTGGGTGCAGTCACAATCAGAGCATTCAACATGGTAGAACGATTCATGGAAAAGAATTTGAATCTTATTGATACAGATGCAAGCCTTTTCTTTCACACCAACGCTGCTATGGAATGGTTGATCCTAAGGTTGGAATCATTGGGAACATTATCCTTTTCACTTCAGCTCTTCTACTCGTTTCATTACCTTTGAGTAGCATAACTCCTAGATTTGCGGGTCTTGCTCTCTCATATGCACTCTCACTTACATCTTGTCAAGTATTTCTAGCGCAATGGCCATACAATCTCTCCAACTTTATTTTTTTTGTGGAGCATATAAAGCAGTACATGAACTTGCCATCCGAGCCACCAGCAATTATAGAAAGCAGCAGACCTCCTGTCTCATGGCCAAGTGAAGGTAGAATACAGTTAGAAACCTTGAAGATAAGGTACCGCCCTAATGCCCCTCTCGTTCTGAAAGGTATTAACTGCACATTTATGGGTGGGAAAAGAGTGGGAGTGGTAGGACAAACAGGTAGTGGTAAAACGACTCTTATTTCAGCCTTATTTCGACTCATTGAACCAGCTGGAGGAAGAATTCTGATCGATGACCTGGACATTTGCTCTATAGGTCTTTGTGATCTGAGGTCAAAGCTTAGTATCATTCCTCAAGAGCCAACCCTATTCAAGGGGACCATAAGAAGTAATTTGGATCCCCTAGGCTTGTACTCAGATCATGAAATTTGGGAGGTGTTACAAAAATGTCAAATGGGCAAGTCCTTTGAAGATTTACTGTACTGACTTGATTCTTCTATGAGTGACGAAGGGGAGAATTGGAGTGCTGGTCAAAGGCAACTCTTGTGCTTAGGTCGCGTTCTCCTAAAGCGTAACCGAATTCTGGTTCTGGACGAAGCAACTGCCTCCATCGATTCTGCCATAGATGCACTTGCTCAGAAAGTCATCAGACATGAAATTTTCGAATTGCATTGTCATAAAAATTGCCCACGGGTGCCCACAGTCATTGACGGTGACATGGTCTTGACCCTCTCTGATGGAAAACTTGCAGAATATGATGAACTTGCGAAACTTATGGAAAATAAATCATCATTATTCGCAAAGCTTGTGGCTGAGTATTGGTCCAATTGTAGCTACAATTTCATGCAAAATTTGGCTGATTACAAGTAATTTCTATATCCTTGAAACCAGGCCAATGCTAGAGTCATAGTACACCTAAATCCGCTATTACAATGAAATTTAGTACACCTATATTTGCTCCTCCACTTGCCTGTATTTCATTAAAAACTGGGTACTTGGCTCACACTCGAACAGCTGAGTTAGACCTTACCAGAAATAGAGCAAACCAGGAAAAGAATGTAAAGCATGCAAGATTGGGCTACTAAGTGCTATACTTCTGTGGTAGCCAACTTATTACGCAGTTTCAATGGAATAGTAAAGCGTCAAATGGAACAAAAAAAAACAAAAAATGCGCTGTTAATCAAACAATGGTGACACAAGTTAATGTCTTCAAACTGAAAACACGTGTTGAGTTTAGCAAATTGTGGCTGGGTGCGTTCATTAAAGGAAGAATACCTACCATAGTAGAAAAATAGGAAACAATGGTCTATTTCTGACTTCAGTTACGATTCAGAAGGGATATATAGCTACAGTTTCCGCCTCTCCATTGGTCATCAACAGATTTGAGCAGAGTTTGTAACGTGGCTCCTTCTAAGAAACAGATGATTGACTTTCCAGCTTCTATTTGTTAAATAATTAAATGGTCCCTTGGTTTTGGTCGATCTATTTCCTCATGGGAGAGTTTATTTATGGTAATATAAACCACTTTGTAAGAGGAGAGTTCTGAGAAAAAAGTGTGGGAGGAAAAAAACCAGCACTATCACTGTACAGTTTTGATAGAGAAATAATTAAATGGTGCAGCTCTGATTTATAAGATTCTTGCGGTATGAGTTTTGGCATGTGTTTTTTCTCTCTGTTTCATATGTATCCTGTGATATTTTTCAGTTCATTCATGATCGTTTCCAGCTGAATACTTTTAAGTGAGAAAGGTAGAATTTAGTCATTGCTTTGCCTTGAGGAAGTGTTAAGTCTTTATGTGTTTTCTTCTGCCTGGAAAGGATTCATACATTAATGCCATTTTCAACTTTCTTAAACAGTATTTTCACCCCATTTAAATTCGATTCGATTGCTAAAAACTCATGCTTATCTCGCCTTATGAAATATCCTATGCCTTTGGTTAAATCTCTGCTCATGCTGTCCTTGTCCCATACCATCCCAGAAGCTTGGTCATTCATGAAAATTGTTTCTTGTATCCATATTCACTTACTAGCCTAAGATCAATATTTCACTATAAGTCATCTCAGACCGTTTTTGCTTATATATTCACTGGGCGTTACTCGGAGAGAGCCCTCTCTTGCCCTAGTAGGGCTAGCTACCAGACTGAGCATGGTTTGTGGTTACCCTAATTTTTGCCTTCCTTCAGCCTAAGGCAGATTTAGGTGCTAACATGCATAATCTTAAAAATTTCTTCCTTTACATCCCAAGATTTGTAGTAGTCCTAATATTTCCCGAGGAAAATAGTCTTCATATCATCCCATGTAGCAATAGATTTCCCTCCCAAACCAATAAACCATCTTAAAGTTGTGCCTTTCAATGTAGCGGGAAATATATTCAATTTCTAAGCATAAAAAATGTAATCATACCCCCGAAAAACAACATTGAATTCAAAAAGGAATGTGTCCGGATCCTCAGAAGTAAGGCCATGGAAATTGGGTAGTGTTGTCAAAGGAATAGGCTTCATAGGTGTATCACCTATGATATCTCCAATTGGAAATTCAATTAAAGAAGTTGCAGGAGCCATGAATATCTGCTAATACTCACTTGGAATTTCAACAGGTTCTGGCTATGGTTGTTCTATAACAAGTGATGGAAGTTGTTTAACAACACTCCCTTGGTTAAATAGTTCCAATAATTCCCTCAAATCTTCTTCCTTTGAACTTGCAATATGCAGTTCCTCAGATCCTCTACTTGCTACTTCTTCTTCCCCAAATTTCACTTCTTCTATTGGAGGAGGTTCTGGTTGTGAAACTAATTGTCCTCCATATCTCGTATGATATCTTACCCTAGCAGCATCTCATGACGATGCTCCAGACTCAACCCTTGAGCTGTTCTCTTGGATGTAAGTTTTTCTGCCCAAATCAACCCCTTTTCCTTTCAGGGGTCTCCCTCTACCCCTTTTATTGGTGTCTCTATTCATATAATCAAAAAATGAAAGGGAAACATTCAAACAAATTAAAATCTCAAGACCTAGAGTAGGGTAAGAAGTTCCTTCCCCAGGACAAGGGAGCGCCCCCTAAAGAAAACAAAATAAAGAAAATAAGAAAATCACATAAATCAAGCTCAGGACCTCAAACAGCGTGAAAAATAAAACTTCCCTTCCCAAGACGAGAGAGAAATACCTGTAAAAGAAGAACAAAGAAATCTGAAGCTCCAAACTTGGAGCAAGGTGATAAAAAAGTCCTTCCCCGGGACGAGAGAATAATCCTACAAAGACACGAAAAGCAAGGAACCAAACAGCCAAACGATCTAATTCTTATGACCTAGAGCAAGGTCTAAGCTTCCTTCCCCAGGACGAGATAACGTTCCTATGGTCAATATTGGTTGTACTTTTGTGCCTTTGATAACCTCCCTGGCAACAATGCAAAAATGATGGTGTCCAAGTAGGAATCATGCAATTCACCCAATCCACATTTAATTTTCAACCCAAGGTTTTACCAGTTGTTTCAAGGCTATCATGCACTGTATATGCAGGCCACAGTTTCCCTACCCAGCGTTGAACATTAACTATCAATTCATCAATGTGTAACAAGAAATTAGAGTAACAACAACTAATAACTGTAACAAAAATAAGAGTAACCGAAATAAGGACTGACAACAACACACTGATAAACATTCACAACAATAATGAACTCATAGAAATAAACCTAACACACATCTAATCTAGCAGCACCTAGTTAGGAGAGTGGGCCCAACTCCCTAATCAACGATGCGGCAAGATCAATGAATCACGATATGCTCAGAAGATCAACTTGTGATTAATAAAAGAAATATTATAAGTATGCTATTACAAACTCAAAGTTAGAGTATTTCCCTTGTAACCTTAATGGCTCTTAACATCGATAGATTTCACATCCCACAACTCTACTTTATACAATTTGTCAATAATACAACTCCTAGAATTACGACACTGTCTGCCCTTAAATACATGGTGGTTTTCTAAATGAAACAGAATGTTAAAAGATAGCAATGTGTCAATCGAAAGGTTGATTCACCGTTGCAGCCAGTGTTCAAGGATAGCGCTACCAGCTTTGATAACATCGTTCAGTGAATCACGGTCTTGGTCATTCTCCCTTTAAATCTGCATAACTAACTGAACTAGCAAGCTACTTAGGTAATAATCCCCTAGGACTATGCTTCATTGACCAATAATCCATAAAGACATGACGAGAGGTATACCTATGCATTTTAAGATATCGATTAACCACTATTGGCATGAAATGGATGAAAAGAACATGGTAAAAGGGTGAGTAAAAGTATGCAAATGTAGTCACCAACACCGTCTATGATATAGCTTCTACATTGCCAAACCAAGGCAATCTAAGGAGTCAATCCAATGTATATGTTGTAAATATTTCTTTAGTTAACAATAGAATTTGAGCTTACAAAAAAAATTAATATCAAGTATTAATATTATGAACTCAATATTATTAATAATTTTCCCTTTCACCTCGATTAGTAAGTATTTCATATTATAAGGGCCACTATTATTAAATTATATTTCAATTTATATGAATTCAATTACAAAATACTAATATTATATATTTAGATTCATTATTAATATTAAATATTAATATTTTTAACTCAATATTATTTCCATTAGATTATTACTTTTATTAGTTATTAATGATTAATTTTATATTCGTGTATTCTTAATAAAACAAATATTTATATTTCTTATTCCCTTTCTTATAATCTATATTATGACTAACATTCATTTTTATTTAATATTAAATTAATCTTTAAACAATTATATATTTTATTAAATTAATAAAAGTGTTTAACTTAATAAAAATATTTGACTTTTCATATTAGTCCCATAGATTTTAGGGTTCCTCCCTGATTTATTCTCGTCTTGATCACACTTTCATAGTTCATTTGTTCTCATGATGACTCACATTTGATGATTTGAAATGTCTACACTAAAATTACCAATGTGGTGGATGTGAAAAGAAGAATATCAATTATTTTTCAAATCACTGAAGACTCAATTCTAAAATTTATTCTTATACTAATTTAAAATTAAAGTTAAACTAAACAACCTTAAATTTAATTAAATGAACTAGCATACTAATCAAATTAACATTTTAATTGATTATAAGTTAATATTTAACCTAATTAACATTAATATGCCAATTAGAATATTAATTAGGGTCAATGGAAAAAATATAGCATATTTGATGCTTGAAAGACATTTGAGAGTTACTAGCAGGGCATCATAGTGCTTCACTAGTGAGCAATGAGAGAAGAATTAGTAGATATATGAGGATACACTCAGTCTTAGTAACACTTATTTATGACAATAGTAAAATAAAAACTTAAACCTATCACTTTATACACATGTGTGAGAAAAGAAAGAATTGACAATGTCTTAAGTTGTACTATTGAGAATTGTGTGTCATGAAGATATTTGACTAGTTTATAATGGTGAGGATGGAAGGGAATCATGACCAAGGAGGGTTGGCACAAGGACCACTTGCACCAGAACCATCATTTACATCACTAGAGCTAGTTCTCATCTTTTGTTCCCTAGAGGTAATTAATGGAAGATTAAGAGGGTTCCAAACAGTTGAGTTGGAAGTAGATCACCCTCCAATAGGGGTAGGCAACCTCGAAAGATCAAGGGAATCTGATGGAGGACCTCCAATCAAGGAAATTACTTGGGAGTTCAAGAAGATTAAGCTCCTAGAAATTGTTATATGTCATGAAAACAAACACTTAGAATCTTGGTTGGAAGGAATTTCAAGATGTTTCACACGAAGAGATTATAATTTCAATTTAAAGGCTATGACAACAATATTTCAACTCAAAGATAATGCCCCGAATTGCTGGGTTAACCTGGAGTGACAAGTGCAACTCATTTCCAACACTATCACTTGGGAGTTATTTAAGGAAAGGTTCGAGAAGATGTAGATGCCAACATATTATGACGAACAACAAGTAGGAGCCTTCCATGCTTTGGTGCAGGGAAACCACATAGTAGATGAATATGAGATCAAGCTCATGGATTTGGTCAAGTATGTATCCTACATGGACACTAATAATCACTAGGCAGATCAATTTGTTTTTGGATCAAACCCTAATATTACAGAAATGGTTCAGATGTGGAAACCATCCTCACTGATGTAACCTATTAAAAACACTCACTATGTGGAAGAGCACTTAGACATGAAAGGGGTAAACAATTTTTCTTTTCCATAATAGGCAAGGTTTCTAGGGAAGGACCCTTGGACATTCTCTATGGGAGGAATTTTGAGGCCACCAACATACAGAAACAAGGTTGTGCCTCAAATAGTGGTACGAGGGATTTCAATGGATGCTAGTGAAGATTTGCCAAAAACCCTAGGGATTCATGCAAGTTGAGGGAAGATATTTGGAACTACAAGCAAAGGTAGGGGTTTTAGTGGAAGGACCTCATTTTAGAGGGCTCCAAATAATGCTATCAATGACCCTCCTTTAATAACTTGTTAGGGATGTGTGGGACCTCACTACGAGTATGACTTCCTTAAGTCACAACTTGCTAACCCCTATAAAGAAGGAATGGCACCAATGGGAAGATCAAGCATTCATCATAAAATCTATGCAGTGGTTGATAACCACCAAGATAAGAAACAATCCACTATGGTGGGAACCTAGGTATAATAAATCAAGTAAAACTTAATTTATTTTTATTATGTTGCTACAAATAGTTTTACTTCACCATTTTCATTAGAAAAAGCGGGGTTGGTAGCCTATGAGCATGATGACTTTAAACAAGTCGAGATGGCTTCCATGATAAGACAAGCAATAGGACCTAATTCTAACCAGTATCAGGTAAACCTCGGGGGATGTACGACTAAGTTGAAGGCATATATCACTGCACTAGCGATGTACAATGTAATCATTGGAATGGATTCGCTAGAAGCTCATTAAACTTTGGTATACATTTTCAAAAGGAAAGTGATTTGTTTAGATGATGAAGGTAGATCAGTTGAGATTTTTGGTTCAAGAGAGGATTATCCTTGTGATTCGTCTCAATGATAAAGGTAAACCATTAACTTAGGAAAGGTTGTAAATTATATGTGGTCAAGGCCATAAGTGACAATAAGAGACCCTCCCTATATTAACACCCAATTTTGTCAAAACTAGACATCTAAGTAGACCATGATATGGGTCCAACAATTGGTTCCATTAAAACCGTGTCATGTGTGAGATCCCTATGGGGAAGTGACTCATCGAGATGAAATTACAACACTATTTTAATGAAAATATTGATGTATTCATGAAGTATGAGGATTTATTGATTGGGTGGAAGGCACAAAAGTTCGAGCAACTTCTCTTTTATCATGTCCATGAGATTTTTTAGGTGGACTTTCTAGTAACTAGTTTTAGAGGCACTAAGAGCACCCAAGATTTGTTTCTAGATATGAAAGGAGTATTTTGAAACACCCAATATTTCTTAGTCCTATCATAACATTACAACCATAGACTTATAGATATTTTGGTAAAGAGTACTCTAAAATAACATGTCTTGAGGTTTATAATGAAGCAATGCTATTTTTTTTTTCTAGCATGGGAATCAATAACTCATTGGAATGAAATAATAGTTCCGTAGGTGGAAGAATAGTTTATAAAGTACCTACGGTTGAGCTTAGTGAAACTAATCCCAAACAAATAATTTCACTGGAAGAAAAGTGTTTATTTCATCTTTAAGAAAATAACATAAAATCCTATATAAAAAAGTGTTCAAGGATAAAATTAATAAGGATAAAGACCTAAAGGAAGAAGTTAGCATAAAGGTAATTGAATCCAAATAACTAATAGTGGGTGAATTAGATAACAATGATAAAGGACAATAATAATAATGACACATTGCAAAAGAAAATAAACAATGAGGAAAGCACCTAGTTATGACTAAAAGAACTTGAGAGGTTTTGAGAAAAGAGGAAAATAGGTTGATTAAAGGTATGAGGGTTAATGTGGCAAGAGTTTAATTAAGAGAATTGTCTAAATTTTCTATGCTTATTTCATGTTTCAAGAATATTTTTTAATGGGCTTTGATCAAGAACTTGTTAAGAATTTTTGGAGAAAACAAATTTGAGTTGTGAAATGTATATAGCCTAGAAGTTGATAGAAATTTTAAGTCTTTTGAATATTTTTATTATTCAAAAATAAATTTTAAATAATAAAAAATAATAATATCACAAAAAATTGTATCATCGAGTTTAAGAAGAAAAAAATTAGCAAATAAATTTATTCTAAAATTAATTCTTTCATAAATTAGTAAAATGGATTAAAGAATATTTAATGTATTTTTTTTTGTGATAATCATACTCATGAGGACTCATGGCCATTAAAAGGGATCAGGGTGTGGCCATGCGATGGGATCATGTTATTTGAAAATTCAAGAAAGTATCAATTGTTTGAAAGATCTGACAATTGGTGAGGAATATCAATATGTTCACATTGTTGGGAAGCTTTGGAACTTGGTGAGGAAAATTGATACCCTATCTATGAAAAAAAACCAAACTTCTTGATCTGGGAGAACCTTTACAGACATATATATCTATATATATATATATATATATATATCTATATATATATATATATATATATATATATATATATATAGATATATATATATATATATATATATATATATATATATATATAGATATAGATATATATATATATATATATATATATATATATATATATATATATATTTAACCTGGGTCATTTGGCCTTGTTGTAAGTCCATAAATTCAATGGAAGTGAAGGCAGACTTATAAAATAATTTAAAGAGTGGCTAATAAGCCTTGTATTAGGTCCAACAACTCAATGGAAGGGTTCATAAGAGAATAACCAATCACTAAAAGATATTTGGTCTAGATGAGGAAAGGGATTTTGTAGACCTTCCAGGTCGAAATTAAATAATAAAGGGTTTTGTTCCTGCGAGAAATTTTTCAATTTGAAGCTACCCTCTCCCGAAAGGGCTTTGAAAATGATGATGGGTAGGAAGAGTTGGAATCATTATGCAATCTTGAAAGTAATTATGTCGAATTGGATTTTTTCTATTGGTGGTTGATGGGCGAGGAATTTGGGTTGAATGTCATATAATTCATATATGTTTTTTTCATTTCCAAGTTGTTTTCATAACTTTCATGGGCGTGGGGTAGGTTCTCTAGTACATCATTCAGGCTTATGGATCCTGCAATCTAATAGTGCTTAATTACCTCACAAAAACACTTTATGGGAAAATAAGTTTTGTTAATCTCTCGATAGGAAGGAAAGAAAATCGATTGTAATAAATCAAACCTATGGATTAGAAATGTTTAATTTTCAAGTGAGCAGTTGTTTTTCCTTTGTCAATGAACACAAGTGAATTCAACCGCTCAATCTGTGCACTTGGTTGGGACTTCTACAACGTTTGTCAGACCAACAGGTAAATCCTAAAAATTAATTGTGTTTGTGCATTAAGGTTGATGATTGATATATAAATGGAGGGAGAGGCTTTTGGGCTTCATCTCCTAGTGTCTCTTCATATTCCAACTCTCCTTATTTTCTATTTACACAATTTTACATATTAATCCAATCCCAATGATTAGGTGTCAACATTCCCCCCTTTAATCTGAAGGGATGTTGGTGAGTTGAAGCATCATTTATAATCTTTCAAACTTTTCTCTTACAAGTGCTTTGGTGAAGATTTATGCAATCTTCTCATTTGTGGAACAATGGCATAGATGGATTGTCTTGGCCTCAACATGATGTCGAATCAGATGGTATTTTGTATTGATCTGCTTCGTTTGATCATGAAACTTTGCATTCTTGGCCAACTTTATTGTATAAGTGTTGTCAATCATGAGTTGAGTTAAATGCACTTGTTTCACTTGCAAATATTCCAGAATTTTCCTAAGCCACACAATTTCCTTCGTTTCTTCAACTTCTGGCACATATTCTGCCTCTTTTATGGAATTTGGTGGAACTGATTGTTTGGGTGACCTCAAGGAGATAACTCCTTATCCAAGAATCGTATCATAACCTAATGTAGATACCCCATTTTCTTTATCTCCATCAAAGTTTAAATCAAAGTACCCAATCAAGCTAAAGTTGCCCACCTATGTATACTTAAGGCCAAAGCCTTGAGTTCCCTTCAAGTAATTTAGAACTCTTTTCGCAACAGACCAATGTCCCTCACAAGGATTTTGCATAAACCTAGACAGGATTCCAACAACAAATGAAATGTATGGTCTGGTAGTAGTGAGGTTGTTGAGACTTCCTACAAGATGTCTATACTTTTTTGCATCCTAAAATTATTTTCCTTTAGTGAATGTGAGCTTTAAGTTCTGTTCCATTAGAGTAGTCAAAGGATTGCACTCAACCATGCCAAACTTGTTCAACAAATCTCCAATGTACTTCTTCTAAGAGAGGAATATAAACTTCAGATGTTGAGTTACTTCAATATGAAGATAGTACTGAACATACCCCAAGTTTTTCATTTCAAATCCTTTTCTCAATTCCTTCTTTATGGATGAAATATAACTCTCATTGTTCCCTGTCATCAAAAGGTCATGTACATACACCACAAGATATATAATTGTTTTGCTAAATTTCTTGACAAAGTTAGTTGCATCATCAAGATCATAATGTTTGAAGTTGAGTTTCAGAAGCCACTCTGTTAACTTCTCATACCAGGCTCACGGTGCTTGCTTGAGGCCTATAACAAATCCTTCTAGATGAGACATAAAAACATTCTCCTTCAGATCCCCATTCAAGAAAGAAATTTTTACATCCATTTGATGGACTTTCCAACTGTTCTGAGCTGCTAAGGCAAAGAGTGTCCGGATGGTAGCCCATTTGGCTATGCGGGAAAATGTCTCCTCATAGTTGACCCCTTCCTTCTGTCCAAAACCTTTTTCTACAAGCCTTCCTTTGTGCTTGTCAAGAGAGCCATCAACTTTAGACTTGTCCTTGTAGACCTACTTGGAACCTATTGGTTTGGTTCCCAATGGAGGATCATCCATCTTATAAGTCCATTCTTTATCAAGGCATCATACTCCTTTTGCATCGCTTCCTTCCATTCATCATGAGAAGAGGCTTATTTGAAGGAATTTGGTTCAAAATCTAGAGACAAATTTAGTTAACAATCATAAGAAACATCCATATCAATAGGTGAATCAGAATCATCTACATCACCTCCATTTTTCTTGGTTGAATTTCTTGGTCCTGTCTTTCCAACCTAATCAGGATGAACACTTTCAAGTGTCTTTGTCGGCCATTTTGGAGGACCTTTATGAGATGGCCCAGGCTGCTCAGTTAACTAAGTTGGGACTAAATCAAGATTGAGTCTCCCAATTTTGTCAATAACATCACTCAAATTGTCATCAGTGGATGGAGCTTCATGTGGGGGAGAGAGTGCTTCAAAAGAAGATTCCAAAGATTGATCTAATATAGGAATCCCCCCTTCAAGATGTGGAATCACATTATCAAATTCTTGAAAGTATTTAGCATGTCCAAATCTATCCAAGCGATCAAGTTTCCGCTCAACAACATTGTTAGCCTTGGAAGATTCAAGAAATATCACATATCTAGACACTACAAACTTATTATTAAATTCATCATAGAGACAGTATGCTTTGGAGGTATTTTAATACCCCAAGAAGATACACTTAAGAATCCTTGCACCAAGTTTGTTTCTTTGTCCCTTAGGTATCAAGGCATAACAGGTGGAACCAAAGACCCTCAGATGCTTTACCGAAGGAATGTGGCCATACCACATCTAATAAGGAGTATTTTTTCTAATAGCATTATATGGACACCTATTCTTTACATACACAACACAAAGAACTACAACAACCCAAAACATCAATTTTAAATTCTTGAAAAACATCATGGAATGTACCATATTTAAGATTGTCCTATTCATTATTTTAGCTAATCCATTCTATTGGGGATTAAAAGGCATAGTTGTTTGATGTTTGATCCCATGTGGGCGAACATAGTTTTCAAATTAATTTGAAGTGTATTCTTTTCCATTATCATTATGAATAGAGTCAATATGAGATTGTGCATAGTTTCAGTCCATGCATGAAAGTTCTTGAATGTTTGAAAAACATCAGATTTGTTCTTCAATAAATAAACCTAACACATTTTTGTGTAGTCATCAATAAATGTCATCATATAGTTATTTCCATTTGTAGAAGTAATAGGGATTGGGCCACATAGGTTTGAATGAATAATTTCAATTTTTCTATGTGCTCTAGAATGTGGATTGTAAAAAGACTCTTTTTTGTGCTTTCCTAAGATACAAGCATCACATTTCTTAATTTTAGTAGGAATTGGAGGAAAACGAGTAACACCACTTTTATTAAACATACAAAGGTTTTCATAATTCAAGTTTCCAAATCTAGCATACCATAAAAGACTTGATGGAAATGTACCTTCATCATAATGAGAACTACCTCAGAAGTTTTGTACATGAGCAGAGGTATCTTGCAGCTTCAGAAGTATTTAGTATTCTATCCTCATCATGACAAGTGAGTGATATGATGCTTTTCTGACCTCAACCTTGCCATCAAATATATGAATGGAGTTTCCTTGATAATGGATGTGGACCAAAGGAAACAAGTTTCTCCTTAGTTTCGGGAGATATAAAACATCATGCAGAAGAAAGTTTGGAAGGCCAGGAAGTTTGAGTCTGATTGTGCCAAGCCCTGATGGCTTGAGATTTTTTTTGTCTATAAATTATACCACTCCATCAGCATTGTCAGTAAATTATTCAAAAAAAATATCTTCTATAGGTCATGTGGCAAGTTGCTCCTGAATTAAGCAGCCAATCATATTTCCAAGATGTAAGTGAAGCATTAAACAAGTCTTCATTTACTCCAATATTACAATGTACCACAACATAGTGAGCAGATTCAAGTGCTTTACATTTCCATTTGTCATTGATTTACCTTTGGCTTCATTTATTTCCTGCTCAATTTTGTCCCAATGAAAATTACATGTGGATACATCGTTTCCATCTCTATTGCAATGTATGCAATGAAGATCATAATTTTCTCCTTGGAATTGTCCGCTCCTCCTGCCTACAAAATTCCTTCTACCTCTTCGACCACCTATTCCTCTAGAATAATCTTGTGCATGATTCTTCTCTTTATGTGCAATAAATACAAATTCTTTAGAATATTGAGGAGATATCTTCTTCCCAAAATCCTTCTCTCTATCAACAAACTTCTTCTCAAGGGAGTCAAAGGTAATATCTTTGAGGTTTCCGCTTGCTTGCAATGACTCCAGATAATTTGAATAAGTGGGATATAGTGCTTTGACATAAGATATGAGGGGAATGTCTATTTGAACACTTGTGGTTTTGATATCATGCATAATAGATCTTACCTCTGATGCTATATAAATAGGGTCATCATTTTTCAATTCAATACTGAACAATTAAAGCATCAATTGGAAAAATTCAAGTTTAGAGTGTGAGTAATAGAGTTCCTTCAACTTCTGTAAGACATCAAAAGCATTTGAAAATGATGAAATATGGTGACTCACCTCTTCATTTACTGATTTTTCAATCAAGGAATAGGCCTTTCTGTTCTTGTTTTCCCAAATGGAAATCTCCTTATCTGGGGTGGGCTTTGTAGGTTCATTATCTCCTTCTCCTACACAAATTCCTTTCCACAGCACATTGAAAATGAGAGTGTGTTTTATCTTCCTTGAACATTCATGATAGTTCTCTTTTCCCAAGAGAAATTCTCCAACAATAGATATCAATGAATGCATTTTAAAATATTCATGTTGTAAACAAATGTACTTTTGCTGGAAAGAAATGCACTTCTAGTGGTAATTTTGTAAAAAAAATTAAAATTATGATATATAGAGCAAAGGTATTATATTAGGGAGGGAGTATATGAGGGAGGTTTATATGGGGGGAGGGTTATATTAGGGAGGTATTATATGAGGGGAGGGCTTATATGAGGGAGGCAGGTTATATGAAGACACGTTATATACATTATATATTAAAACACATATGATTGTCAGACAAGTTATATATTAAAACAATAATACAATGCAGTTATATATTAAAATTGTAATACATGTTATATGTTAAAAAATGTTGGGACACATTATATATGATATGCTGGATTATTTGAAGGAGGCGGGTTTGGGCCGCAATCCCAATGATTAGGTGTGAACAATTTTCAAAGCTAAAGGTGAAAAATTTGACAACAATAGAATTTCAGCGTGAATCTAACATTATTCTCATGCCTAAGCCCAAGTAGTAATTGATTTCAAATATTGGGTCCCTATAATACTAGTGTAGTCAATCATTATTATTGTCATTATAGCCCCTTATTGTTATTTTTGTTCCCATGTTGTCCCCATATTGTTATTATTGTGCCCCATAGAAGCCCACTATTATTATTGTAGTGCCCTTACATTATTATAATTATGTCAGCTCTGATTATATTGTGACCCCTTAGACTGCTATATATAGAAAGGAGGTTTTGTCATTTGAACCATCCAAGAATTATTCATTTATGTAATTTAAAGGAGGTTTCCCCTTGAAGAGGATAATTTTCAAGTCGTTGATCTATATTTGTGAGTTGGTTGCATAACATTTGGTATCAAAGCTTTGGATTCTAGGGATTCCTTGCTTCAAATAGGTCATCGTGGATTTTTCACTATAACTTATTTTCTATGAAATCTAAGAAGCTAAAATTAAAACTCATTTGATTCTAAATACTAATGAACCTTTTGTATGAAGTTTAGATATTTACTCACTATATTTTCAGAGATATGATCTGAGGAAGTTACACTTTTTGCAATCTCTAGAATTCCATCTCAAACAAGTGACCTTGGGAAAATCGTCATAACTTTCTCTTGGAGCATCAGATTTAAATTTGGTCAGAAGTGATAGAAAGAGGACAGACTTTAGTTTCTTGGGTATACTTTTAAGGGCCGAAGGTCGAAATAGTGACACATGGCACTCCGTACACCATTCTATAATAAGGTCATTGTGGGATATTAGGCATAACTATTTATTGAAGAATCCAATATCGATCATACTTATGGGGCTGTAAAGAGGATTCATAGGGATACCATAGGATAACATTTTAGACCTTGGATATATGAAATTATAGAGATACAATAGATTCAATGTCAAGCTCCTACAAAGAGAAAAAAAGGTGTGTACTTTTTTAAAATTTGCATACGTTTTGTTTGAAAAAATAGCTTGAAGTGATTAAAAGGGCTTAGTGAACCATAACAATCATTAATTGATGTCCAGAGGAAATAAAATGGAAACAAAAAGTAAGAAACTCGAAATATCTACTATGACGCATGAAGAAGAATAATAAATGCAACATGATATATCAAAATTACGAGACCAAGTGCAACAAATTTCGCTCTCAGAAAGAGTAACCAAAAATGAAATGGAAGCTAAGATGGATGGTTTGAAGAATATCTTAAAATTAGACATGCAAGGTTTAAATAATGGCATGAAAGCTAATATGGAAGATTTGAAGAATGGTTTAAAAGCATACATGGAAGGTTTTAAGGAAGGTTTGACAAAGTTGCTACAAGAAATGCTTCCTAATGGTGAAAAGGTATTAGATGAAACTCATGGTGAGAAAAAAATAAATTTTAATCATGATTTCATAGACTCTAACATTAGATTGAAGACCCACCATATTCCAAAGATTGATATGAGAAAGTTTGTTGGAAAGGATATGGTAAAATAGATACTACAAATGGAGCAATATTGTGAACTTAATAATGTGAAACACACACAAAAGTTACACATTGAAAATTTATATTTTGAACCCAATCAATTTATATGGTGTCGATGGATTTTTTTTCCCATAAACCACTTGTCACTTGGTCAATTTTTATGGAGGAAATGATAGCACATGATGAGGATACAAAGTGAAACAACTTCTTTAGCCAATTGATAAATCTCAAACAAAATGGTTCAATGGCAGAGCTCGTTGTGGAATTCCAAAAACTGAATATAAGGGTAATGATATTACAAAGGGGCATAGGATTGATGTGTCCATAGTGACTTTAAAGGATAACATCAAACATGAGGTTTGCCATGGGGAACCTAATTCATTGGAGAAGGAATTTAGGTTGGCAAGAAAAAATGAAAGAAAAATTATGGCAACAAGGAATCCTACCACTCACAACTATAAAGATGGAAGTGTTGCTGCCCATAGCCTTCCACAACTTGTAAGGTTGACACCACAACAATTTGAAGAAAAAAGAGAAAGAAGGATTTGTTACAGTTGTGATAGAAAATACACTAAAGGTCATAAGTGTGCTGAGAAGAAATTATTTTACATAGATTGTGAAGAGGAGGAAGAAAAGGAATAAGAAACGTCAAAAGAAGAGGATACACACTAGGAAACAATGCCAGAGAAAATAGAAATGAATATGACCATATCTTGTAATGCATTGGTAGGAACTACCACTCATCAAACTCTCAAGATAGAAGGGAATATCAAGAAGAAAAAGGTAATAGTGTTGATTGATTGGGGTAGTACCCATAATTTTATTCATTGTAAGATAGCCAAGGAATTGAATTGCTTCCTATATCTAACATTGGAGTGTCAATTGATGGTTGCAAATGGAGGAACCATAAATTTATCTTGAAATTGTCATAATATCAAGATATCCATGGGAGAATATGTATTGAATAGTCCAATTCTTTCCATTCCAATGGATGGTGCTATTGTTGTAATAAGAGTCCAATGGCTACAACCTTTGCCTACGATAACTTTTAATTTTCAAGAAATTTTATTGAATTATTTTTGGGAAGGAAAGGAAGTTGAATTAATGATTATCACAGGGAAACTGGGAAAGATAATCAACTCCAATGATATGAAAAATATTATATAGAAAGAACAATATGGCGTAATTACAAAATTATGTTCACTAGAGGTTCCCACATTGAAATCATCTATTTCTCCAGATGTCCAAAAAGTATTGGAAAATCATTCCAAGGTATTTGAGACTCCCAAAGGCCTCCCACCTATTTGTGATAATGATCATGCTATTCATTTTGTTCCAGGAAGTGTTCCTCTAAACATCAGGCCTTATAGATATCCATATGCCCAAAAGAGTGAAATTGAATGTATGGTTGCAAAAATTCTAGAGGTTGGTATAATTCAACCTAGTCAAAGTTCTTTCTCTGCTCTAGTAGTATCGATTTACAAGAAGGATCTATCATGGTGCATGTGTCCGGATTATAGGGAGCTCAAAAAGCTCACTATTAAAGATAAATTCCTGACTTCTATCATTGATTAATTATTGGATGAATTACATGGAGCAATTTACTTCACCAAGTTGGATCTTCGTTCAGGATGTCATAAAATCGGAATGAAGACTAAAGACATTCCGAAAACAACATTTAGAACTCATGAGGGTCATTATGAATTTTTGGTCATGCCTTTTGGCCTTACCAATGCACCTTCTACATTTCAAGGTTTGATGAATTCCATTTTCAAACGCTTCCTTAGAAAATTTGTGTTAGTATTTTTTGATGATATACTAATCTACAACAAGTCTTGTAAAGATCATGTTCAACATGTTGACAAGGTCCTTAAACTATTGGAGGAGAAACAATTACATGAAAAAAACCTCTAAATGTTTCTTTGGAGTATAGTTGGTTGAATAACTAGGTCATATTGTACCTCATGAAGGTGTTAAGGTAGACCCTAGAAAAATTAAATGCATTAAGGAATGGAAAATCCCCACATCCATAAAGCACATGAGAGAATTTCTTGGGTTGACATGATATTACCACAAGTTTGTTAATAATTATGGGAGAATAGAAGCACCTCTAACAAAATTACTGAAGAAAGATGCATTTTCTTGGACTCCAGAAGCAATGAAGGCCTTTGAACATCTTAAAGAGGCAATGTGCCAAGCACTGGTCTTAGCTATGCCAAACTTCACAAAAACCTTTATTGTGGAATGTGATGACTCAAGAAAAGGAATTGGTGTTGTTTCATGCAAGAAGGAAGACCCATTTATTTCGAAAGTCATCCAGTCAATGGAAAGTATTTACAAAAAGATATTTATGAGAAGGAAATGTTGGCAATACTACACACACTTAAGAAATGACAACTTGTTGTAGTGGCTACAACCACCCTCCAAAATTTTGACTTAGCTTCATTTTGGAGCCCCCCTTCCAACCTTCACAACAACTTGCCTTGCTTCATCAAGTTCACAAGCTTCAGTGTTCTGCTTGCACAAAGGAAGCTTGTCAATCATAGCTTGATCCATTCCCCTCACAGGCTATTCACCAAGTTTTGGTCCAGCTATAGGCTAAGCAACTTCCCCAAGAAAATTGCGCATTTCTGAAGGGAAACCAACCTTCCCTCAAGAAATTATGCAATCTTGTATGGTAGCCTACTGGGTTCCAAGATTGCGTAATTCTGCCAGTCAAAATTCCCAATAGGAATTGCGCAATTTTCCCCAACAGTGTTGCTTAGCCTAGAATTTGCGCAAATATGGGCAGCAATTAGCTACTCTGCCTAGAAATTGTGCAAATCTCATGGGAAGTCAGCCCAGCTCCCAGCTAGAAATGTGCATTTCCTTCAAGTAATCGAGTAGTCTATTGCATGTGCAACTGAGTTGACCAGTTCCCTCCAGGACCGAGCAAAATGGACTTGCATGCATGGGCTGCTATTCCCAAGGCGTCATGCAAAGGAATCCCTTGTTTCAGGGATCTATGTTTGGCAATTGGAGGTTACATGCAAGGATCATTTCAGAAACCTCCCATCAAGTGTCGCTTTCCCTAGATTTGTGGCATGTGCGTCACAACCTTGATGTTATAAAAAATCATCAACTAGATGCTGCAAAGCTCATTCCTCACATCAACCTTGCAACTCTGACATCCCACATCACATCTAGGTGCAGTCGACACATTTAACTAAATTGTTTTGGGGTAAGCCAATTTCTCATGCCTTGCATTGCATTTCTATCGCTTTTTGTCTTTTTGATTGTATGAGCTTTGTTTGCTTGATTTCAGTGAATGCTTGTTGTCATTTACATATATATTAGCTTTTCCTAGCACCATTTTAGTTTTCGTCAACATCTCATTCTTGTCGCATGCATGAAACTGCTTTTCGTGAATGGTCCCCGATTCGGCAACTTGCCTCACCCACATGCATGTTGTTCCATTTTATGAATATGTCATTCACCATTTGCATGCATGATCATTCACTTATGCTTACACTCGGTATAAATATGCATTCACACTCACATTCACTTTCAGTTGCCCGTTGGCGATTCTGGCCAACCTGGGCCTGGATTTTACCTCACCGAGAGCCTCACCAAGACAACATTGCATAATCCTAAGAGGGAAGGCTCTGACTTCCTCTCCAAAAATCATCATTTTTGCCCAAAAGCTATTCCCAAGGCTGGCTTTGCACAATCCTAAGGGACAATGACTGCCGGCCAAGAAAATTGCCAAATGCAGTCATTAGGCTTGCAGCTATTGCGAGCTGAGATTGCGCATTGCACAATTCCAGAAATCAACAACCAAACCAGGCTATGCATTGTGCAGTTCCAGTAATCAGTCAGTCTCCCAATAGCCCAGATTGTGCCTTGTGTAGTCTTGGCAGTCGGTCTCCCGACCTACCGGCTGAAATTGTACAACCTTCATGATCAGTCACACAGGTATGTTGCGAGTCAGTTCTCAAGTCCATTTTGGTTTTCAAATGACAGATTGCTTTCCATGAGTGCTACCATGTCTCCAGGTATTCCAGGTGTTCATTTTCCTCTTAGTTATGCAGGTACAATGGTTTCCAAGAGAGTGGAGTTGAAGACATCATTCAGAGCACACCTATATATGTAGACGATCAAATGTCTATGAGCTTGCCTACTCATGAAGATATCAAGTTGTTTGTAGACAAGAACATCAAGATATCACAACAAGTAGCATCATGAGCAATAGCTAAACACAGCGAATACAACGAACACAACGAATGTAGTGAGTGCAGGGAACACAACAAATGCAGTGAATGCGGCGGATACAATGAATTCAAGAGGAAGGTTATTGACAAGAAAGAGGCGAAAAAAAGTTGCAAGATCAAGTAGATCCACCGATAATGAAAGAAACTTTGGAGACTCAGGCTATGAGGTAGTGAAATGACATGAAGATCATGCAAAGACATAGAATCGAAAAGAGAAGGAGTTGCATGTGCTGAAGTTACATTTCAGGCAGAACATGAAGCTGCATAGAAAGATGAATGAGTTGCATGAGGAACAAGAACAACAGTGGGTGCAACGTGCACTCACAGATGAAACTGTGCCGGACAAGTTAAAGATCCATCCTAGCAGCTAACACGGAGCAGACATGGTGAGAAATATTGTTGATCGCACGCCAAGGATTCAGTAGCATGCATGTCATTGTGTGCATGCATGCAATCCAACCCATTCAACACACTCACCAAGGTGAAAACAAGAAGCAATTCTAACTAGAGCTCAACATGTACTTCGGCAAGTTGATGCACATGACCACCAGCACACACTTGAAGATCATCACAGACACTATGCATCAATGTGTTTCCAGTTTAGCTGCACCTAAGAAGACCATGCACACGTTAGTAGATGAGTTGGATGAAAGGGGGACGAACCAATGCATCGGTTCCAACAGAGGCAAGAGTTCGTTTCAACAAGATGTCACCATGAGGTGCATGCAAACCATCATGGATGACCAAGCTTGGCATCAGGTCACCACCTTCACCATCACAAACATGCCAAAGAGTTTCTCTCATCACAGCAGACCAAGTGTCAGTAATGTCTTTCAAGGCTTGCTCAAGCCATGTTGTCTCACATGAGTACATGTGCATTGTAATGTTGAGTCATGTCAAGTGTAAGTCAAGTGTTAATAGTTGGATTTAATAGTCATAGAGTAGGTGAAGAGTCATGAGGGTAGTTGAGCTGTCACAAAGGGGAATGCTAAGGGTCACCCCACCCTTTGCTATAAATATTCCCTCATAACTCATTGTATAGGCTTTTGGTCAGCCAAGCTTCTAATAAGACTATCTTGGAAAGAGCTTGGACAATATTGTAACGCGCATTGTCTTCTCCACTGCATGGAGCTAGTTCATCTCTTTGGAGGAGTAGGCAGATGTGGCCGTAATGTTCCACTGTTGGGGCTAGTGGGATTATATGAATGTATTGTATGATTGGAACTTACACTTCTTTATATAATAAGAGCCAACGCGTTTTCACACATGTATTGTATCTATTGTAAGACTGATCTTTAACACTTGTAATGAATTTTGCTTTAACCTATGTTCTACATTTGAACTAATTCATTTGTTGTAATGCATAATCTATTAATGGAAATGTGTTGTATATGCTGTTAATGCTGCCCCGTCCGTGTCGACTGCTCTACCGGACATCAAAAAAACCTTTCACATGAACCTTGCTATAAAAACCGTTGCACTCTTTCAGATTGATCCATCAGTGTTGTACGTGTTATCTTACCTTGTACATTGTGACTACCACATCCGAGTTGACTACTCCATTGGAAGTTGTGTATGTCCTGTGTGTTATGTGTTCCTAGTTGAGTTGGGACTGATCCATTTCAACCTGGAACTCACCTTCACCCTCATCACTGTTGGGTTGTGTTATATTCTTTCCACGTAGTTAACAAGGGGTTTGAGGGGCACCCGTAACCCCACTTTATGGGGTCTAGGGCAGCGCCCTGGAAAATTTTGGTTTTGGACCCTATGTTAGGTTGGGCAGACCCACCTATGGTTTTGTGCATGATTTTCGCACATGTTTTTTGGACGCGATGGTTTTCGGTCCATGGTATTGGATGCTTCGACATGTATAAATATGTATTATAACATTGAAAGGAACATAATGGAAAATCAAGCTGGTAGTCCTGGTTTTGGGATCCAGGGGAAATCTCTATGTATATGTGTTTTATGTGGTATGATCTCGAATTGTTTATTTTCTGTGTTTTAGAATTCGTATGCAGGTAAATTCTGTACATGGTTAAAACCTACATTTGGTATCAGAGTAGATTTGGCTTCAAGGGGACGCCTTTGTTGCTGAGGGGTTTCGCTCGGGCCTGTGGTAGACCCTGTTCAGTGGGAGATTTGAGAGATCGATTCTGGTGGTGAAAGAAGATGGTGAGCAGTGGAAAGATAGAGATCAAGAAATTTAATGGTCAGAGTTTTGAGTTGTGGAAACTCAAGATGGAGGATCTATTGGTGGATAAAGATCCGTGGACAGTGGATCGTGGTAGATCTAGGTACTAAACCAACGGGAGTGTCCAATGAAGAATGGAAGAAGTTGGATCGGAAGGCAAAGAGCACAATACAATTGTGTCACGTGTGTCTCAGATTCAGTATTGCTGAATGTATCAGGGGAAGCTACGACGAAGGATTTATGGGACAAGTTAGGGACTTTGTACCAATCTAAGTCTCTGGTGAATAAACTATTCCTGTGGAAAAAGCTATATAACCTGAGGATGAAGGGATGAGACTCAGTGATAGAGCATATGAATGCATTTAATACTGTGGTAAGTCAGTTAGCATCTGTTGATATTAACATTTCAGATGAAGATAAGTGCTTCAGTTTGTTGTGTTCTCTACCAGATTCATGGGATAGTCTGGTTATTGCGATAGGTAGCAATGCAACTGCCTTGCAGTTTAATGAAATAGTCTCATCTTTGCTGACGAAGGAGATGAGACGGAAAAATATGGAGAGCTAGAATGGTGATGCCTTATCTGTATGAGGATGGTCCCAGAACAGAAAAAAAAAAAAGTCATCGAGTGGGAGATCTAAATCTCTAGGAAAACCTGTAAAGGTGGTGTGCTAGAAATGTGGAAAGGAAGGCCACTTTAAAAGGGATTGTAAATCTAAAGTTCTTGACAAAGGAAAGGGATCTGATGAGTCTCCTTCTGCAGAGGCGAAAACCACCTCAGATGAAGGTGGGGATGTGTACTTGGCTTCTTCAAGTACACATGTAGATCATGAGGCATGGTTGATTGACTCAGGTGCATCCTTTCACTTCACTCCCCATAGAGAGTGGTTCTGCGAGTATGAGAAATATGATGGTGGTGATGTCTTCTTGGGGGATGACAGGAAGGCTAGAATCATTGGTTGCGAAAAAGTGAAGTTGAAGTTGCAAGGTGGAAGGGTTAGAACACTTCCGGGTGTTCTACATATTCCTACATTGGACGGAAATCTGATTTCTGTAAGCAAGCTCGATGATGCAGGTGTAAAAATAGTGTTGGAGAAAGATACCTGCAAGATGGTTCGGGGAGCACTGGTATTGATGTGGGGAGTTCGGATTGGAACTCTGTACAAGCTACAAGGTAGCACTGTTATTGATGGGTGCAATAGTTCTATGGTTCTTGAAAGTGGAGTAGAAAATCTGGTGGTCTCTGGAGAGAAGACCATGTTGTGGCATCAAAGGCTTGGACATATTGGAGAAAAGGGCCTTCGAATACTTCATGGTGAAGGTATGGTAGAAGGTATGAGTAATAACTCTCTGGATATTGATTTATGCAAAAATTGCGTATATGGGAAGAAAAATCGAGTGAGTTCCCCTCTGGTGGTAAGAGGGTGAAACATATATTAGAGCTTGTGCACAGTGATGTGTTTGGACCTGTGGAGGTTCCGTCACTGGGTAAGTCTGTGTACTATGTATCATTTATAGATGAATTCTCAAGGAATACATGGATATATTTCCTTAAGAAGAAATCTGAAGCCTTTGATAGGTTTAAAGAATTTAAGGCTCTCGTGGAAAATCAGATAGAGAAGAAGATAAAGGTGTTGAGGACAGATAATGGTGGAGGGTTTTGCAGCAAGGAATTCGAAGAATTCTGTAAGAAGTGTGGTATAGCATGACAGAAGACTACTCCATATACACCTCAACAAAATGGAGTTGCAGAAAGAATGAATAAGACGTTGATGGAAAGGGCAAGAAGCATGCTCAGTGGTGCGGGGTTAGGACAGGAATTCTAGGCAGAGGCGGTGGATACTGCATGTTACTTGGTCAACAGGTCACGTTCATCAGCGCTGGAGGATAAGACTCTACAAGAGGTATGGACTGGTAAGAAACCCTCCCTTTCACATATGAGGGTATTTGGATGTGATGCATATGTACATGTTCCAAAGGAGAAAAGAAAAAACTTGGATAGTAAATATGAAAAGTGCATCTTTATTGAGTATAAGGATGGCTTAAAGGGTTATAAGCTTTGGAACCCAGTAACAAGGAAGGTTGTGTACAACCGAGATGTGGTGTTCAGAGAGGTGAAAGATGTTATTAAACATGAAGTCCAACCAAAGGAACATGAGAAGATAGAGTTTGGGCTAAAGGAGGAAGAATCAGACTCTACAGTAGAGGAGGAATCAGAAGATGAAGAGCCACAAACTCCAGCTATGAGAAGATAAATTCGAGAAATAAGGCAGCCAGAAAGGTATAGCCCATCTGCTTTCTGTTCAAATTTTGCTTTGTGTGTTATTGATGATGATCCCAGAACTGTGAAGGAAGCAGTGGATTCAGATGATGGAAAACTCTGAAAAGAGGCCATGGTTGATGAAATGGCATCTTTGCACAAAAATGAGGCTTGGGATCTGATGGAGTTACTGGTTGGAAGGAAACCCATTTGCAGCAAATGGGTTTTCAAAAAGAAGACAAATGCAGAAGGAAAAGTGGAGAAATACAAAGCTTGGTTGGTAGCAAAAGGTTATTCCCAAGTGTCGGGAATTGATTTTGGTGATATTTTTTCTCCTGTTGCCAAGGTAACTTCTATTAGATTACTTGTAACTGTTGCTGCTGCTTTTGATTTTCAGGTAGAACAAATGGATGTGAAGATATTATTTCTTCATGGGGATCTGGAAGAGGAGATCTACATGAAGCAACCTGAAGGCTTTGCGGTGAAGGGGAAGAAAGAACTGGTATGTAAGTTAAAGAAGTCTCTATATGGGTTAAAACAGTCACCAAGGATGTGGTATCAAAAATTTGATACATTTATACAAGGACTTGGCTTCACCAGAAGCAAAGCAGATCACTGTGTGTATTTTAAATTAATTGGTGATCATGTTATTTATTTGGTCTTATATGTGGATGATATGTTGTTGGTTGGAAATGACAAAGAAATTATCTAGGATTTGAACACCCAATTGTCCTCCAAATTCGACATGAAAGATCTTGGTGCTGCAAACTATATTTTGGGCATGGAAATTAAAAGAGATTGAGCAAAGAGGAAGCTCTGGTTAAAGCAGAAGAAGTATGTCGAGACAATATTCCAGAGGTTTAATATGCAAGATAATAACTGGTGAAGGTTCCCATTCCTATAGGTCTGAGGTTATCTGCTAAAGAGTGTCCCAAGACACAAGAAGAGGAAGAGGACATGTCTCGTGTTCCATATGCAAGTGCAGTCGGTAGCCTGATGTATGCAATGGTCCGTACTAGACCAGACATTACACATGTAGTGGGAGTATTGAGCAGGTTTATGTCAAAACCAGGGAAGGAGCATTGGAAAGTAGTGAAGCGGGTTTTCAGGTATTTGCGTGGCACTAGTGATTATGGTTTGTGCTACCAAGGAAGACCAGGATTGGACAGAGTGTTGGATATTCATGGCTTTGTTGATGCAGACTGGGCTGGAGATCTGGATTAGAGAAGATCTACAAGTGGGTATGTGTTTAACCTATTTGGAGGTGCAGTCAGTTGGATGAGTAAGAAAAATCTGTAGTGGCACTGTCAACTACATAGGCAGAATACATGGCAGCCATTCATGCAAGCAAGGAAGCAGTTTGGTTGCAGAGATTTTGTTCAGGTATGGGGTTAGTATACGAAGCTATAAGGATAGACTGTGACAGCCAAAGTGCAATTTTCTTGGTAA
This sequence comes from Pinus tabuliformis, assembly GCA_031772625.1. Lineage (NCBI taxonomy): Eukaryota > Viridiplantae > Streptophyta > Pinopsida > Pinales > Pinaceae > Pinus > Pinus tabuliformis. Next base: position 501,411,143 of record CM062814.1, on the reverse strand, counting down.
AGAACCCCACATGTCATTCAAAGACAAAGCACATTGATGTTCAGTATCACTTTGTGAGGGATATGATAGAAGACAAAAAGGTGTTGCTAGTAAAGGTGGACACTTTGAAGAATACTGCAGATGCATTGACAAAATCTGTTAGCTTTGAGAAGTTCTCTTGGTGTAGAGAGACAATCGGCATTTTAGGGCTAGGAAAATGACTAAGCTCTCTTGTGGCCCCCTGTGGAAAGAAAACAACAAGTGGGAGAATGTTGGGTTGTGTTATATTCTTTCCACGTAGTTAACAGGGGGTTTGAGGGGCACCCATAACCCCACTTTATGAGTTTCGGGGTAGCGCCCCGGAAAATTTTGGTTTTGGACCCTATGTTAGGTTGGGCGGACCCACCTATGGTTTTGTGCATGATTTTCGCACATGTTTTTTGGATGTGATGGTTTTTGGTCCATGGTATTGGACGCGATGGTTTTCGGTCCATGGTATTGGATGCTTCGGCATGTATAAATATGTATTATAACATTGAAAGGAACATAATGAAAAATCAAGCTGGTTGTCCCAGTTTTCGGATCCAGGGGAGAATCTCTGTGTATATGTGTTATGATCTTGCATTGCTTATTTTCTGTGTTTTAGAATTCATATGCAGGTAATTTTTGTACGGGGTTAAAACCTACAATCACAACCCACCTGTGTTAGAACCTCTCATACACCTTCCTTGATACTGCAACAGTCACACCCTTGCTAGTAACAGAGCTATCTTACTTGCCTCTGTGCGACATCACGGTCAAGGCATTATCTTACAACCCAATGTTCGGACTCCTACACCAAAGGGTCTAGTGTCTAATTGGGACATATTACCGGGGAGATCCCCTTACATGTTGGCGGGTCCAGTGCTGTCCTTAAACTATTGGAGGAGAAACAATTATATGAAAAAAACCTTGAAATGTTTCTTTGGAGTATAGGAGGTGGAATATCTGGGTCATGTTATATCTCATGAAGGTGTTAAGGTAGATCGTAGAAAAAATAAAGGCATTAAGGTATGGAAAATCGCCACATCCATAAAGCATCTAAGACAGTTTCTCAGGTTGACATGATATTAGCACAAGTTTGTTAAGAATTATGGGGGAATAGAAGAACCTCTAACAACATTACTAGAGAAAGATGCATTTTCTTGGGCTCCAGAAGCAACGAAGGCATTTGAACATCTTAAAAAGGCAATGTGCCAAGCATTGTTCTTAGCTATGCCAAACTTCACAAAAGCCTTTATTGTGGAATATGATGCCTCAAGAAAATTAATTGGTGTTGTTTTAATGGAAGAAGGAAGACCAATTGGTTTCGAAAGTCATAATAGCAACAAAATTTGTAACCCAACATCTTTGTAACCAAATTCCTAAATATTAGGTGTCTAACATTCCCCCCTTAATCCAAAGGGATGTTAGTGAGCTCAAGCATCATTCTAATTTTTTCTAAGTGCTTTGGTGAAAATACTTGTAGTTTTCTCATTTGTGGAACAATGTCTTAGATTAATTGCCTTGACCCCTACATGACCCTGAATCAAAATGATACTCTGTGTTAATGAATTTGGTTCAATCATAGAATCTGGGATTCCTAGCCATTTTGATTGGAAAAGTAATGTCAATCAAAAGAGGAGAAAAATTCACTCACTTCTCCTACAAGTATTCAAGAGTTTTCCTAAGCCCCACATTACGCTTTGTTGCTTTTGCAGTTACCACGTATTATGCTTATATCATGGAATCTGTTGGCATTGGAAGAAAAATCCTAATCTAACACTCATAAGATATCTTGAAGTGGATATTCCATTTTCCATCAAAGGAATATTGAAGTCTAAAATGGGCCTCCTAAGGAAAATAATAAAGTAATAGTAAAAATAATAAAACAAGTGTTATGAATTTAAAAAGAAAGAAAAATAGAAAGAAAACTACTTTTTTTGTTGTATTTTTGACTTATATCCTTTTAGATTTATTCAAATTTCAAGTTTCTACACCTATTGGATGTAGAATTAAATTCTACATCTTAGTGGAATAGACTTGGGCGGTGGGTGCTTGGTGATAGATGAGAAAATTTTATGGAAATAGTTTTTGTATGTTAGTGTTGGAAATTAATAGGAATTCCTACCACTCATTGCCATTTTCTCATAACTCATCTAGCTTCTCGGTTGAGCGGTGGCAACATACAAGACAACAAATGATTAAAATGTTTATGTTCATGTATATGTTAGTTAACATGATATTACTAGATTTCATTCAATTAGTTTGATCGTCGACATTCATGTAGTTCCAACAGCAAGATGGCCAATGGCTGGGATGTAGATGGGGATGGTTTGACAAGGAAAGGTTCTTGTCCCTGTCAACAGACAAAGAATAAAAATAAATCATTAATCAACTAAGTATGGCTCTATGATGACTTTTCCCTAGCGACCAAACCCTGCCTCGCCTCTGGGCTCTGTCTTTGAAACAACAACAAAGTAAATGGCATACATGCATAATTAATAACATACACATAGGGAACCCAATACTGAATATTGAATTTTAAATGAAAGGGAAGGTAATGATTTTTTTATCATGCACATACCCCTTATAGATGTCTCAATCTCTCCAAATATCACTCCCTCTCTCTAATCTGATTATTACATAAGAGAAGTATTTCAAGAGAGTTCTCATTCAAATCCAACAACCCAAATTTGTCTCCTATATTATTTAACAGAAGCCCAAATATAACTAAATCATCCCTTTTCCATAAAAGCTAAATGACACTTGACTAACTCCCTATACATTTTGGTTCCTTCTAGACCATATCTAATTTAGTGATTACAATTCAGATGACTTAGAGAACCCAAATTCCCTTGAAAATAAATTAGGGAAGCAACTCCCTTAGTAAATGTGTTTTTGACCTAAGGAGGTTAGTGGTGAATTTGACTTGTAGATGCCCCTACATCATAAATTGACTTGATAATAAATTTTGGAAATTATAGTAGAAAATAATATTAAGGATGTTATGTATCTATTTTATTGTACCTATAATTCATTGATATCTTGTGTTAGGAATTGAAGACTTGTTCACCAAGTATGTAATGGATTTCATTTTGGCCTTTATTTGGCTCACAATACTTCCTCGAGGGCCATAACTATTTATGTTAATGAGGAATTGGTTTAACTTCCTTGAAATATTCAAACTTTTGGCATATAATGCATTGTTTAAGAAAAGGGTTCATCATCCTTACATTTGAACATAACTACTTAATTTATCATAAAAATGATATTTAAGGACACATCAATGACAACTAGCTACTTCTTCTGTCACATCCCCAAGGCTAATTCCCCTTCATTGTAAATATTTCATATATTTTGATTTTAATTAAACATGCCTGAGAATTGGGACACAAATTGTAGAGTTTGAGAAAGGAGGTTGCTTTGAATTTGAAGGAAGCTTGACATGTTTTATGATAGCCATGAATGGATGGTAGGTATGATTTTAATTGGACTTACCATATCAGTTAATGGAGTTTGGAAATAGGAGATAGGACCCATGCTTTCCTTGGATGCATTCACAAGGTAGAAAGGACACAAATTAGGAGGCAACATGCGCTGCATGGGTAGGACTGACAACTTGAAGTATGGAAATAGGAAGTTGAAGGGGGATCTAGGAAAATAACATCCCCATGACCACATGAAGATAGAGCCACTATGACTGAGCTAAAAGGACAATGACCGGAGTGTCTACCACACAAATGAAATGGTTGCATCACAGTAGTGAAAGGACCTACGGAGAAGGCAAGTTTCCATCAACACACATAATTTGGGAAGACAATATTCTCTAATGGAATTCTCATCTATTGAGGGAAAGACTAATCTAATATAGAGAAAAACATAGTACACAAGAGATCAATGCTAAACAAGGGAAAAAGGAAAACTGTCAGAAATATGAGGAGGAGGAATAATTTCGCTATAGAGGAAGAAAGAAAACCTCAACACAAGGATGAAAAGAGAACATAGCTCTCTATTACTCCCAAAACATAAGGAGTAGATCCAACATTCAGTTGAGCACTGGGAGCTGGAAGAATATCTCTTAGGTGAGGACAAAAGGCTCTATATTCCCTATAATACTAGAGGGTGGAGATGGTTTTCTCTGGATTCCCTTGACAACTTGGGTGGAGGCCTATTCCTTGGATTCCTAGAAGGAGAGCTCTTTAGCCCCCTATGCTTATTTTTTGGTTTTACAAAGTGGAAAAATATCTCATAGGTGAGGATAATAGTCTCTATATTTCCTATAAGACTGCAAGGTGGAGATGGTTTTCTATGAATTTCCTTGACAGATTATGTGGAGGCTTTTTCCCTAGATTCCTGAAAGGAGAGTTCTTTACCTCCCTCTGATTTTTTTCTTGGTTTTTATAGTGAGATCTTGAATCTATTGCTGATTTGAGGGTGGAGGCATAAGTCGATACACTCCCTTGTTGATTTGAGGGTGGAGGCATAAGCCTCTCAACTCCCTTGTTGATTTTATGGTGGAGGTGATAGCTTATAGATTGCCTTATTTTGAAAAGAGTGGAGGTAGAACACCCCTGGACTCCCTTATTTGACCGGTGTGTGGAGGTGAGCCTCTAGATTCCTTGTTTAAACCTTTGATAGTAAAGCTACATATCTTATTGGAGTAGCTAAAGCATGGAGGTGATGGACCTATGGATTCCTTATGATATATTAACTACATGAAGTAGTTGAAAGTTGGAGGTGGTGGACCTATGTATTCCATGTAAGATATTGACTGCATGAAGTAGCTAGTGGGTAGAGGTGGATGGTCCTCTCAAGTCCCTATTGCAATTGGAAGAATTAGTTTAATCCTTTAATCACTCATCCTCAAGCTCTAGAACTTGGCTTAGGCCTTGGCTATAGTGTGTCTAAGGTTGGGTGCATAATTTAAGTCCCTATCTCAGTTACTAAGCACATTTGATAAGTTAAGGGTATATTGAAGTATTGTACCTTGAATGTTATGAATATGTTTAATGTGTTGGCTTAAGGCCTATAATAGTATTTATTTAATGTGATGGTTATGATTGTGATCTAATATCAAATGTGATTTTCAGAATGTTTAAATAATTTTGATTTTCCTGTGAGTTTCATAAGTAAATGAGTGGATTCTTGTATGCAATCATGAGATTATTTTTGGTTTATTATTAGCCTAAGATCCATGTAGATATCTAAAATATTATGGGCTTGAATTTGGTCCAATGGGCCTAAGTGTAATGGATAGAAAAACCTTTGTCTTATTTATTGTGTAACTAACAATTTAGATATCAAGCCGTATTATTGGCTACCAAACTTGGGAAGGATAACATTTTAATATGTATAAATATCTATATATTTCCAATATGGGTTGAAGCCTCTTTAAGCTCAATAAGAATGGCATGGATGCTTTGTATGTGCACACTTTAAAAACTTAGGAGGGATAGCTCTAAGAGATTTACAATAATACATATGCACTAGTATGGAAATTAGTGGGGGTTGAGTCGTAAGGCATTAAGGGCCCACCCCTTGAGTCATAAGTAGGTGTTGTAAAAAAGCGTTGAAGGAAGAGTATTTTATAGCATATTTCCATTTATGTTGTGGGGCAAGGAAGTTCAAGGCCCAGAGGAGTAAGGAGCAAGTTTAGATTTTACAAAATTGTAGTTAGTAATAGTATTTAATTGGTTGGTCGATATCTTGGAAAGAGACAATATATGTAATTAACTCAAAATATTAGGCACTGTAATGAGTCTAAACATTGTATGATTTCAAAAAATCCATGGATGTAGAAAAATTAATTACATATATTGGAAATATTAATAATAAGTGAAAATAAATATTGAGTTTCAATGGAACCATCTAAGAAATCAATTTTTTGAACTATTGAATACAAGGTCATTTAATCAGATACAAGGCTATTTTTGCTTTAACCTGTAGTAGTTTCACTTTACCCTACAAGAGTTTCATAATTGTTAGATTCCTTAGATAAGTTGAAGTCAATATTTCCCTATTCCAATAGGGAGAAATTGTTTTTAAACATAATGTGCGGAAAAGTAAACAACTTTAGGTCTGGACATGACATTTTTTCTTTTGCCCGGTCCACACAGACCCCCCGTTACTGGATTTAATCCTCCACGAAAAGTCAAAAAGTCTGAATATTCCGACCAATTCAGGGTTAAAAATGGGGTCAATCCCTTAGCAAAACTGGGATAAAGTTGTCTATTCCTTGTAAGAAGAATGAAAAGTGTGATAATAGAGAATTTCAATTTTCCTTCAATGAAGAGAGAAACACCAACCCATTACTTTACTTTAATCTCAGGAACATAAAAAAAGTATGATGTTGGTGCTAGATCTTCCTTTGGCTCTTGATCTCACTAGTGGAAAAGGAGTTTGATCCCATCATTTATTATTTCTACCTTCAATTAAAATGGGAAATGAAAACGTTCTATGGTTTGGTAGTACCCAAGTCACTCTCCAACAAAGAAAATATTATTAATTGGAAAGGGAAGTAATGATCAGGCAGTGCATTGCCCATAAAAATAATGTCTTTATGCTATCTATTTTAAGAGGTCATTCATGGAGCATAATAACAAGGTAAAGGCTAGGAATCATAGGATATAGAGAGAGGATATGAGTCAAGGACAAGCTACTTAGAGTGGCATTGGTTTGATAGGGAGCCTTACCTTACTCAATATAAGAAAGAGAGGTTATTTCTGTTTTTTTGATCAAGCCACACAATGATGAGTTCCACCTTATATTCAACCCACCTTTCCCATGTGCCTACATTACTCATGAATTACATCATTAAAACATGAGTGATAATCTAGGAATATTAGGCTAAGATATATTTCTCACTCTAAAAAATCAACCTCGAAAAAGGAATCGATAAATAAGTCAATCAAATGGGAGATCAGAGCCTTTCGAGATACCACGACTACTGTCACTATGAAGGAAGTTCTAGAAGTAATGAAATATCATACTTATTCAAGGTAGGGGTTTAAAAATACATGAAACATTATAGACTCATATTTTTTCTTTACAAATTTTAGAAGAGAAAATAAAATGGAGTACTCTTCCAATTGCTAAACATGTAGAACTAATGGTAGATGTTGGGAAAGAGAGAATTATATTAATTATTGAAAAATTGTATTTTGTTGCCATATTTGATTTATGTTTAAAAGTATATAAGATAACCTATATGATTTGAATAGATATAAGAACATTTCTCACATGCCCATAATAGATAAATATTCAACATATACAAATACAATAACTAGAAAAGAGTTTTTATGAGTTGCTAAGGTGGTGAATTGGAAAAAAATCAAAACATGAGATATTCAAAACCCATTTTACTTAATTTAAATTAATGAAAGAACTTACTAGACTATGGTGCAACATTTGATAATTCTATGGTGCATTATTTGATCATTAGATGGTGTGACATTTGATCATTTATATTACATATTTTACAAATGAAGGAAGAGTTTAATGGGATACAAAATTCATAAACTTGCTGCAAATTATGGATGGAACATCACAATCTGTGTATGATGTCGTGGCATATCTTTCAGTGAAAATGGATCTATCCTTGATCAAGTTAATTGGATTTGGATTTGATGGATATTCATCGAGATTCCATGAGGGGTATTCATGAAGGTTTATATACTAAGCTTCATTGACATGCCACTCATTTATTGGATATCCATTACAAGCTCATCAAGAACTATTAGAAACAAATAATGCTTTGATTTATTTCGTAAAGTTGCAAGTTCTCAATAAATTTGCAAATACAATTTATTTATGGCTAGGGAAACCTACTAAAAGATATGGAGAATTGAAATATATAATGGATTAATTTCAAATCACAAGGCTATAGGTGTTACAAATTCATCATATTAGATGGATTTCTAGACGAAAAGTCATGGAAAGGCTTATTAAGATCATGCTTTCTTTTTTAAGAAACTATTAGTTAGGGGAAAAATGTATGAGTTGGCTGCAATATTTCAAGTTCAATTTTGCATCCATTTAGTTGCAGATGTGCTTATAGAGTAAAATGAGTCAAGTAAAAAGTTCCAATAAGGTATAATTGACATTACATCTATAGGAACTACTTTGGATATTACTATTAGATTGCTTCATAATCAATTTATAAGAGGCATATTTGAGGCAAGTGCAATGCACATATAATCCTTTTTAAGTAAAACACAACAAGGAACTTTTGACTTTGCAGATTGCATAGGTGTGATACATGTATATGCATTGAGGTTTGACAATTTTCCAAATTCATAAAGATCAATGACACTAGATGATTGCACTATGTTGGGAAAATAATTGTAATAAAGATGAATAACTCTCTAAGTGTAAGATTCATAGGTTAAACCATATTTAATGTTGCTAAGATTTCTAGTCCTCGTAATTATTACAATGATATGAATGATAAATACTCTCAAACAATAAGATGGATAACATGTTTATGTGAGAAGCTAGGTGATGGGGAATTATCTATTGTAGATAGTGTTATTTTTAGGGAGAAATGGACAAATTTAATTTTAATATGTATAGAGCATACCCAAGTAAACATATGTTTGGAGAATGTGATCTATGTGTAGGTGCACATCAATGGTTTGAAGGATTTCCATATTGTATGAAACTAAGGCAAGATATTCTTGTTATTACAACTAGTTCAAAAGTATGTGAAAGGGACTTTTCAAAATGATATAAAATAAAACATGATGATATATCAAGATTTGTTTTAGAAAAATTGGATACATTAATGTTTCTCTTGCTCAGTGCATCTCATTCTCTAAATGAGATATATTAGAATGTTATTTATTATGTATGGAAATAGATGAAAGATTGGGAGCCACTTATAGTAGGAAAACATTTTCATATCTATAATTATCTAAGATCTTGTAATTTTGAAGAATGTGAGTGTAAACTTCAGTCTTTATTATTATCATTGGCTTACTATGTAAGGAACTTGAAAGAACCACTTTTGATTGGTGAATTTTGTCAATTTTGGAACCGTTCGAGTTATACTTGTTTGTTCATTTGACCATTTGACTTGTACTTGTTTGTTCTTTGGGAATAATAATTACTAGTAGATGTATGTGCAAGTTTGAAACTTTTTTTACTAAGTAAAACCCCATTAACGAATATAATACATGGATATAAGAATAACATAATGACTATTATGGTAGTTATTGTTGTAATATGACTTTTTTTCTCTCTCTTGCATTGTCTTCAATTTTGGTAATGAGCTTTACGCGAGACCTTATTACAAGAAATTAATATGTTGGCTTTATACTATAATTCCCTATAATGCTCTATCCTTGATCCTATTATCTTATGTAAGGTTATTGACCTACCTATTGAGTGATTTACTTATGTGATTGACTCTTATAAGTATTATTAATATACTTATGAGATATGTATATGCTAGCCACATACCCACTCCTTGCAAGGATACATTAGTTTCCTATAATTAGTATTAAACTTAATTAATAGTTCATCTTAATTAATGGTTGATTAATTCCTTAATTGAGATTAATAATTTATAATTGGGGAAAAAAGAGTGGGAGGGATTATATTTCACCACAATGAAGAAATAAAGATACAATATGCATGGGGTTTTGGGATTGCTTCTAATAATCAAGTTGAATTTCTAGCTTTGTGGCAAGGGTTAGAATTGGCTATCTTGAGAAGAATTTGACAGTTAACAATATATGGAGATTTTATGATTGTCATCCAGCAAGTACGTAAACTAAAATAGAATTCAAAGCAAGTCCAATCCTCCATCCTACAAAGAATAAGCCTATAAATACCAAAATTTGAGATTATCAAATTCTACCATGTCAAATTTGAGATTGTCAAATTCTACCATGTAAGTGGAGGCACCTCAACTCAAAAGTAGATGTGCTAGAAAATAAGGGTGCCTTTTAAGAACAAGGGATCCTATCTCAAGATGATATAAGTGGCATGCATAAATCATTTCCATGAAAATGTAAGGTATAAATTAGAGTATAAGTGATTTTGATGAAATAGACCATAAGGGGTATACAAATTAAAAATTAACATACACATAAAACTGAAAACCAGACAATATGTATGGCCATAAAATCGAAAAAATAATTAATTAAGGAAATAAGATATTTACAAGGGAATTATTGGCCTATCATTGGCCTCTCATTCCTCACTATCACTTCTACACTTGCATGTGTCATGGGCTCACCTAGAGTTATACAAGTGGATCTGAAACCAAAATAGGTTCTAGATCCTAAACAATCTCCCAAAATATCTTTCATGATCCATATGTTGGCATTATGATGCATGTGTTGTACTGGATGTTGGCATTATGATTCAAGTGTTGTCCTTGATGGCAACTCACTCAGAGGTTGGTACAGGTAATGGCAACTTAATCAGAAAACAGATCCTAGTACAGCTTACCAAGGAAGTTCATACACGCAGGTTTGTTAAGCCCAAGTCGCGTGTACACGCAGGTTGGCTTCAGAAAAAGCGCGTGTATGTGGAAAAGTACCTTTGGTCCATGGCGGTTAGTCCTTGGAAGTTGTGCCTATGGTTTTGGACCATGGTGTCTCGACGGACGTGTCGATCCCTAGTTTCGAGGTTGATGGTATTGTGTTACTATGGTTTTGGCTCTTGGTATTGAGCAAGGCCTAAGGCTATATAAGGAGAAGATCACTAGGCCAAAGTAATGAAGAGTGAGTGATGAAGATCTGAGAAAGTGTGTGATTCAAGTGCTGGTTATGGGTTGGTGATCTGAACCAAGGTTTCACTCATGTGGAGGATGATGGATGATGGAACGAGATCTCAAGGCTTGGAATGATTATCTTCATATGGTTTGCCTGTGGATAGATCAGATCTACTGACGCATGTTTATTATTATGATCTGGGTATGTTTTGATGTCTGATATAGCTGCAGAGTTATAAGTTAGAATTTGCAGATCTGTACGCGGGTTGGCTTTGGTAAAAGAGCGTATACACGCAGGTTGGGTTCATCCAAGTAGCGTATACAATGTGAAGTATGATATTTGAAGATGAAGTTGGATCTGGTCGTTGTTATGTTGTCTGGTTGTTGTTGACAGGGTTACAGTGATTCAGAATTGGGTGTTTCAGTGATTGATGATGCAGGTTGTTCTACAATGATGATTGTTTCATGGATCCAGTATGAAAATGTATGAAACGTGGTCCCGGGTAGCTCGTAGGCCGGCACCTACGTACTGGTAAACATATCAGCCAGTACAAGAGCCAGGGGGTTGTAGCTCCCTTCCACTAGCAGCTGGAAAACGAGTAAAGAAGCATTCTGTAGGTAGGCACCTACGTACTAGTAAATGGATCGGCTAGTACAAGAGCTAAGAGGGTTGTAGCCCTCTGCAGGTTGTAGCCTGCGTGCTGGTAAAGGACTGCACCAGTACATTGTAAAAGAAGTTCTCATTAAAGAAGAAAGAGACAAATTGCAGCAGGTGGTTTTCACCCACATTGGGTTTCCACCTTATATCATGGTGTTCATGTGTGTGGCTTTTGTGTGATGATCTGTTCTGTTATACTGCACCTGTTTACTGTTAATATGCTTAATAATGTTCTGATGCATTTACTGAAGATAAGATTAACTGAATCATAAGATCTCTGGATATACGCTAGTTGCATTAGACACAGTCGCGTGTACACGCGGGTTCACTTAACTGAAGTCGCGTATATGTTTCTGAGTATGAAATTGAAAAGTTTTATCTGATCTGATAATACTGATTCACCCCCCCTCTCAGTATTATTTCCAACACTGGATGGAAACCCAATTGTAGAAAAACAACTCAATTGTATATGGTAACTAGATGAATCTACGTAACTAGATGAATTTACAGGAGAGATATCAGATGTGACAGGATGCATGGTAGTCGTGTTTACAGATGTGACAAAATGCAGGGCAGTTCAAAGGAATCATTTTAGATGTAATATGGAAAATCAGATTATAATAGGTCTATTTAGAGGGAACAAAGTAATGGTACAAAAGAATAGGATGAAGGAATAAGGGACTACAGATCAGAATCAAGAAATTGAAGAAAGATAATGGTTTAATAAGTATACGTTGTTTCACCTTGTCCAAGTAGTGTATACACACGGGCTCACGGAATAGAAGAAGCTTATACGTATGCATGCACTTTCACAAAAGGAAAAGTGCGTATGGGATGGAAAATCAAGGTTTTGGTCCAAGGTATTGGTCTGAGGTTTTGGTATGAGGTATTGGTTTGAGGTTTTGGTCTGAGGTTTTTGGTCCAAGGTATTGGTTCAAGGTTTTGGTCCAAGGTTTTTTTTTCTAAGGTATTGATTCGAGGTTTTGGTCAGAGGTATTGACAAAGGATCTAAGTATATAAGGAGGAGAAGATCAAAGGGTTAAGTGCACAAGTAATGAATATCTTATGAAGTGTTAGATCAAAGGCAAATATGCATGTTATAGGTTTCTGATGCTTTTCTTGATCTAGACTAAGTATGCACCTAAGTGTTTGATGATGGATGAGATCTAATAATGGATCAGGATCATAACAACTTATCATTATGTGATCTGATAATGGATAGGCAAGATTTGAATGCTAACGAATGTTTTATCCTTTATATGTCTTGATATGGGTATGTCTAAAGTATGGAATGGATGCGAAGTTATAAGTAAGTAATTGCAGATCTATATGCTGGTTCACTTCGGTGTAGTTGCGTATACATGCTGGTTCGACTCTTCTAAGTAGCATGTACAAAAGAAAAATATGATGTTCAGGGATGTCTAATCTATTTGATCAGTACTACTGTTTTACTGTTGTTTGTTAATGATGTCTTCATTAGATCTGAAAGTAAAATGATTGTATAAGGAGATTGAGTCTGGTTGATTGATTGATTGAGAAATAAGGGTGATGCTTGTTGCTATATATTTATAACTCTGTAATATGACAATAGATCTTCAGAATGTCACTAATTGGTATAGTTTTTGGTTCAAAGGTTTTATGATTTAGTATCTTTAGAGGTATACGTAGGCTAGGCTAAAGGATGTAGCGTATACACACAAGTTGGCTTAATTGAAAAGCGTATACATTCTGACACATGAATTTCGATGTTACAGTTGATCCTGGTTGTTGATGCAGTGTTCTGGGTCCAGATCTATTTACAGGCTACAATGATTTGTCTACTCCAATTGATTGGTTGAATTTGATTAAGTTTGAATGAATGGATGATTCAATTGTGATTGTTTGATTCTGTATGTCAGAGATCTTAGTGAATGATTGATTCAGTTGTGTTAGAGGTTCATTGATTGTTTGATTTAGTAAGTCAGAGGTTTCAGTGATTGATTGATTCAGTTATGGTTGATTCAAAGATTGATGATTGGGTTTTAGTTGCATTAGATATTGATGATTGAGTTTCAGTGGTTAGTTGATGCAAATGTATTTGATGGATGTATTGCAATGGCGATTGACTTTTGAGCTTCAATGTTACTGATGGGTCCAGTATGAAAATTTGATGAAACGGGGCCTACATGTTGCGTTGTTGTGTACCAGGAGTATGCAGTCTAAAAATTAATGAAACGTGGTCCCTGGAGGATACTGAGGGTTGGAGCTTTGAGTGAGGAAGTCAAAGCTTCCTTCCAGTAGTGGCTAGTGATTTGATTAGGGGGTTGGAGCTCCCTTCCAGTAGCACCAGGAGAACGAGTGAAGGTTGTAGCCTTCTGTAGGCTGACGCCTAACTACTGATAAATATATCAGCTAGTACAAGATCTAGGGAGTTGTAGCTCCCTTTCAGTAGAAGTTGGAGAATGAGAGAAGGTTGCAGCCTTCTGCAAGTGGGAGCCTGCGTACTAGTATGAGTCTGCATCAGTACAAGATTGTAAACAAATTATTCTTTATATTAAAAGAAGATAGAGACAACAACAACAAGTGGTTTTTCTCCCACATTGGGTTTCCACCTTAAATCTTGGTGTTCATGTGTGTTGTTTATGTATGTTGGTTTATTCTATTATTATGGCACATGGTTACTGTTTAATGTTTAATAAAGTATTGATGCACTGATTAAAGATCAAAGTATGATGAATTAACTAAATCATAAGTTCACTAGATATACGCTGGTTTCCTTAAGAACAATTACGTGCACATGCGAGTTCCCTTCATTGAAGTAGGATATATAAATATGACTATGGAAATGAAAAAGTTATTGATTTCATAATATTTGTTCACCCCCCCCCCCACCTCTCAGTATTATTCCCAACAATTGGTATCAGAGCAGGTCCTTTGGCAGAAGCTTCATCGCTTGAAGGAGATCCATAGTAACAATGGGAAAGAAGCAAAAGAAGAAAGCACCTCAAAAGAAGAAGACATCTCAAAGGAACTGTGACAGTGGGAGAGATGATTGGCAATTATGTGGAAGCAACTCTTCAGATTCAGAATCACCTCAGAATCAAGATGAACAAGAAAAAGAATTATCAGGTACAAATTTTTCCTCTGGTGATACATTCCTTTGTTCATTTGAAGATAATGAATGTGACAACGAAACAACTGAATTTTCTCTTATGGGTGAAAGAGAAAGAAATCAAATAGAGGTAGAATTAAAAAAACTCATCGACATAATTAGAGATCAAAAGCATCTAATTGATAAAATGGAATGTGCCTACAAAGAAGAAATTACTAGGTTAAAAGCTCAATTGGAGGAAGGAAACAAAAGAAAGAAAAGGAAGATCAAAGTCAAAAGCTACAGGATGAGGTGACATCATTGAGAAATGAAGTGAACGAAAAGGACACAACAACCAAGGAACTTATAGAGAGAACCAATTACTGTGAAGGCCTTGAAGCTATGATCATTTCTCTAAAGGAAGGCCTTAAAAATTCAAATAAGAAGAATGAAGAACTACTTCAAGCATTTGAGGAACAAGAAAATGAAGTTCTCGAATTAAGGCAACAAGTGGATCAAGGAAGAAAAGTTGAAGAAATCATGAAGAAGCAGTATCTTGAAAAGGAAGAGAAATATCAGGTTGAGGTAAATATCCTAAAAGGTAAATTAGAGGAAAAGGATAAACTTTTACGATTTCAAGATAGTACTAAGATTTTGGATGATATTCTTAGTAGTCAAAGGTCTCCTGCCATCAAATTTGGTCTTGGTTTTAATGAAACTATTGAAGGTGACTCTAGCTCAGAAACTAAAGCAAGGAACTCTAGTGCAAAATCTGAAATTCTCAACAAGGGGATAAGAGGTCAACCTCATCAACAACCAAGGAAAGAAAGTCTTCAAATAAAATCATTTACTCCTAACCATGGAAGTGCTAATCGATTCTTTCCTCTGACAAATAATGTTGAATGTTTTATATGTCATAATTTTGGACATGTTGCAACATGATGCAAAATTGGAATGGTTCAAGCTAATAATCGTCACACAGAAAGATCATCAGCTTCCAAGTACTTTACGGGATATTGTTTTTCTTGCAATATCTTTGGTCACAAAGCTATTAACTACTATAGAGGGAATATGAAGCATATAAGATGTTATGATTGTAACAAGTTTGGGCATATAGCAAAACAATGTAGGAGAAAATTTTTGCCAACATACCAAAAGGAGCAAACATCATCACACTCCAAGGTATGGAAGAAGGAAGTACAACCAAAAATATGTGAAATAGATCAGTATATAGACAGAACAAACACAGGAGGAACTAAAAGTATGAAATTTCATTTTTTTAATTCTCATACTCATTTATCAGGAAGACAAGTCATGTATATATGCAAGTTCGAATTTGCATAGTCACGTATATGTTGGTTTGATGAAGAAACAGTGGGATAGACTTAGAAAAATGATCTGATATGGTTCAGGCAATTATCAATTATCTTTTTTGTCTTGATGATTGATGACTACACTCTGTGGATGTTGTTTAGAAGTGATTTTGATCGTCATAAGTTGTTGATGACTTGATATATATCTCATTGATGATTCTTACTGATATTTGCAATGATAAGATCTGACAGTGAACAGTTGGCACAGGTTTAGGGGGAGAATATGTTATTCTTCTAGTAACGTATTGTTCGCATTATGTTTAGAAGTCTTTGGTACCTAATGTTTTTTATCAATGATGATGATGCCTTCTTACTGTATGATGATAGTTTGATGATATTTACACTATCATATCTTGGAAACTAATGATGGACATATACAGGTTGTTGATTAGGATGTTGCTGACAGATGCTTATGGTGCAGATCATATATGGTGTATGGTAGTTGTTGATGACTATGATGGCCTTGTTTAGATCTTTGGTCTTTGTTATAAATTTCATGTATATCATTTGATGTAAAGGTCATATAAAGGCTCGTGATGTAATAATACGCCACCGTCTATCATAGTCTATTAATGAGTCCTTTTTGGTCATATGATGTATTTTTTACCCCCACTATGCATCATAAGGATGATGTAAAAATTGCTATATTTTATTCATGTATAAACATTTGGTATATCCCCTCTTGGTTTTGAGATGTATGAGTCTTTTCTGATAGGAAGGTCATACTCACGTATTTGAGTTATAGAGTCATGTTATTCTTTTGGAAAATATTTTTGCAGACTCTACATGTGCTCAAGGGGAGAATGGACGGTTTAGTGCATCTCAACATGTACAAAGGGGGGGTTTTATTAGAGAATTCAACATGTGCCTAGGGGGAGTATGATCAATGTTCCTATTCAGTTTCTTAGATATGGAAGTCTTCATTTTGGTCAACCCTTTGCCCTTGATCTCAAAGGAGGAGAATATCTTGGTCCACCCTTTACCCTTGATATCAAAGGGGGATAGTATTTTTGTGTTTCTTGATATCTCTAACAAGTTCAAAATCTTGATGCAATCAACACCCGTATGGTTTCCATCAAGTACAAAGGGGGAGATTATTGGCATTATGATGCATGTGTTGTTGGGGTGTGTTATATTCTTTCCACAACTAGCAAAGAACCCTTCTTACCATTCAAGGACAAAGCACATTGATGTTCAGTATCACTTTGTGAGGGATATGATAGAAGAAAAAAAGGTGTTGTTGGTAAAGGTGGACACTTTGAAGAATACTGCAAATGCATTGAAAAAATATGTGAGCTCTGATAAGTTCTCTTGGTGTAGAGAAATAATGGGCAATGCAGGGCTGCATAAATGACTAAGCTCTCCTGTGGCCCCCTGTGGAAAGAAAACAACAATTGGGAGAATGTTGGGGTGTGTTATGTGTTGGTAGTTCCAGCTTTGGGATCCAGGGGAAAATCTCTATGTATAGTTTTTTTATGTGTTATCCTCTCGCTATTGTTTATTTTCTATGTTTTAGAATTCATATGCAGGTAATTTCTGTATGGGGTTAAAAACTACATGTGTTGTACTTGATGACAAACCACTATAGTAGAACAACTCACTTGTATATGGTAACTAGATGAATCTACGTAACTAGATGAATCTACAAGGAGAGATATCAGATGTGACATAATGCATGGTAGTTGTGTTTACAAATGTGACAAAATGCAGGGCAGTTCAAAGGAATCATTTCATATGTAATATGGAAAATCACATTATAACAGGTCTATTCAGAGGGAACAAAGTAATGGTACAAAAGAATAGGATGAAGGAACAAAGGACTACAGATCAAAATCAAGAAATTGAAGAAAGAGAATCGTTTAAGAAGTATATGCTGTTTCATCTTGTCCAAGTAGCGTATACACGCGGGCTCACGGAATAGAAGAAGTGTATACGTATGCACACACTTTCGCAGAAGGAAAAGCACATATGGGATGGAAAATCAAGGTCTTGGTCCGAGGTATTGGTCCGAGGTTATGGTCCAAGGTATTGGTTCGAGATTTTGGTCTGAGGTTTTGGTCTGAGGTTTTTGGCTCAAGGTATTGGTTTGAGGTTTTGGTCTGAGGTATTGGTTTGAGGTTTTGGTCCGAGGTATTGATTGAGAAAGAAGGGTGATCCTTGTTTCTATCTATTTAGAACTCAGTAATATGACAGTAGATCTTTAGAATGTCACTGATTAGTATAGTTTCTGGTTCATAGGTTTTATGATTCAGTATCTTTAGAGGTATACGCAGGTTGGGCTAAAGGAAGTAGCATATACATGTAGGTTTCCCTCATTGAAGAAGTGTATACATTCTGACACATGAATTTTGATGTTACAGTTGGTTCTGGTTGTTGATGCAACGTTCTGGGTTCAGATCTGTGTGATTAAGTTTGAATGAATGGTTGATTCAGTTGTGATTGTTTGATTCTATATGTCAGAGATCTCAGTGAATGATTGATTCAGTTGTGTCAGAGGTTCAATGATTGTTTGATTCAGTAAGTTAGAGTTTTTAGTGATTGATTGATTCAGATATGGTTGATTCAGAGATTGATGATTGGGTTTCAGTTATATCAGATATTTATGATTGAGTTTCAGTGGTTGGTTGATGTAGATGTATTTGATGCATGTATTGCAATGGTGATTGATTTTTGAGCTTCAATGTTATTGATGGGTCCAGTATGAAAATTTGATGAAATGTGGCCTACAATTTGTGTTGTTGTGTACCAGGAGTATCCCGTCTAAAAATTAATGAAATGTGGTCCTTGGAGGATACTGATCATTGGAGCTTTTATTTAGGAAGTAGAAGCTTCCTACCAGTAGTGGTTGGTGATTTGATCAGGGGGTTGGAGTTCCCTTCTAGTAGCATCTAGAGAATAAGTGAAGGTTGTAGCCTTCTATAGGCCGACACCTATGTACTAGTAAACATATTGGCTATTACAGGAGCTAGGGGGTTGTAGCTCCCTTCCAGTAGAAGCTAGAGAACGAGAGAAGGTTGTAGCCTTCTACAGGTGGGTGCCTACATACAGGTATGAGTCTGCACTAGTACAAGATTGCAAACAGATTATTATTTATATTAAAAGAAGACAACGACAACAACAACAGGTGGTTTTTCTCTTGCATTGGGTTTCCACCTTAAATCTTGGTGTTCATGTGTGTTTTTTTATGTATGATGGTTTATTTTGTTATTACTGCATATGGTTACTATTTAATGTTTAATAAATTACTAATGCACTGATTAAATATCAACATATTATGAATTAACTTAATCATAAGTTCACGGGATATACGTTGGTTTCCTTAAGAACAATTGCATGCACACGCGAGTTCCCTTCACTAAAGTAACATATATAAATTTGACTATGGAAATGAAAAATTTATTGATTTGATAACACTGATTCACCCACCCCACAAGAATTATTCCCAACACCATAAAATATCCCCCCACAAGAATTATTCCCAACACCATAAAATATCTCACTTAATCCCTTGTCCCTAGATAATATCGAACTAACACATGAATATATCAAATTTTCCAAAATAATCTCGAACCTTCTCCTATTTACAATAATTTTCATTCTCTCTTAAAACTATAGGAAAACACAATAAATAATTAAATCCTAACTTAGGAAACTAACTCCTTTAGTAAAAATTCAACCCTAGGTGAGATGCTCCTCAATCAGACTCCCTAGGTAAAATAAAAACATGGTCCCCTAACAATATATCTTTATAAGTTGATAAAACTCCTCATGGATCCCAAACTTTAGTTTGTTGTTGATCATCCATTCTTTGTTGTTCTGATTCAATGATCGTGACTTTTAATTCGTCGGGTTTCAAAATTTTATGCTGCAATTATCCTCATTCTTTCCTAATATATACTTGTGTATTCAAATGTATCTTGTTGTTGTCCTTCTTCTTCATCTCACAATATCTTGGTTTAAGTGTGTTTCCCATTAGTTTCCTTAATTCTTCAATTTCAATATCCAATATAGTTTCCAACTGAAGTTTGTTGTTACTAGCTTAGAATATAAATTCATCATTTTTAACATTAAATTGCAAATTAAATTGTATCTCAGTCCACATTTTCACATTAAGCATGCTTGAGAATTTATATTCTTCTTTTACAACTTATTTAGATTCAAGTTCCATCATCATCTTTTCTAGTAATTGTAATTCTTCTTGACATTTCATAATAATTTTACGGTCTCTTTCAGAAATCATATCAATAGATTGGTGTTAATTCCTCCATGAAACATAATTAGTGTCTTTTAACACATCCTACATCCACACACCAATTGTTAGATTCAAAAACATAAGACTTTATAGTCTCGACAGATGATTCTATCCTCGAGTCTTTATGTTGATATTCTAAATAGTTTGTGGTGCCATCTATGGGAATCAAACAAATGATCACATCAACAGAATTCATTTCAACATGATAATCATCGTCACCAATCATCGATCCTTGTTTTGGTTCAAAAATGCATACATTCATCTCAGTTATCTGGAGTGTTTCCACTTCCCTTAACAAAACTTTCAACTTATGCTTCTGCCTCCTTGCAATAAAATGCTTGATTAGCCATCTGGTTGTGCTCTTCATTATCCATCCATGTTTTTGATTTTGTAGCATCTCCATCAATACTTCAAATTGTGCCTTCAAATCAATGATGTCTTTCTCGAACTCTTTATCATATACGCCAACTGTTATTCCATTGCTATGGATTTTCTTTGAATTCTGCAAATGACTAGTCATCTTCATCTCCTTTTTACCTTTCATAAGTTCCTTTGTACTCTGCTTCCTTCACTACAAGCTGCTACAATATCTCTTGTCTTTACAATACATTGACCAAACTTTGGGTGTCGGGCTCTACAAATCATGCACCCATTACATTCAATAACTCAAACTTAATTGCATTTTTGACTGAATAAATTACTTTCTAACTCTAGACTTCTAATTTGCTATCAACTTTTACATTAATGGATCTGATCCTTACATTGAGAAACTCTTTCATTCATAAGATCTCAATGTCACATAACTCTCTTCCCATTTAAAAACACTACAAAGTTTTCCAAAACTCACTTAATTAACCACAAAATCCCATTATTCAAGGCAACATAATGTTATATGATGCCACTTTTATATATCTTTTAAATAATAATGAGGAAACATTTTTTTTTTTTTTTTTTTAAATCTTCACTTATTATTTCTCTTATGACTCACAATTACACTTGACTTCAACAAAATTCTTCCTTATTTACACACCAAGATCCTTTCACTCACACTGATCTTGAAATTATCCCTATCCACTACTTAATAAGCTCGAGATGATCACCATGACATAAGATATAAATCCTTATTAATGTCACGTTAAATCATTAATACCATTATTTTTTTTTACTTCTTTTATAAGATAGACCACTTTTTAAAATATTTAATTTTGGTAATTAAGACATGCACTTACCTTTTCATTGTCATTTCTCAACACTGTTTAAAAGTTCAATCTACTTTGATCTCCATCAAGAATTTTGTTAATCACCTGTAATTTGTAATATCTAAATAAAAATAGTCTAGTTGATCCATAATGCATTGGCCACTGTATCAAATCACTTGAATCAAACAACTCCACGTAACACCGCGACACGACAATGTTGGTTTGGTCCATATGCTGACTAAAAATTCAGTGGCATGATCTTCTCCAGGATGCTCCACATATATTCATCTAAAGTTGTTTATCATTATAATACTTAACTCAAAATAATATGGCAAAACTTACCATAAACATTTTTCCCATTGTGGTCCTGCAAACATGCCATGTTCTATACTCTATTGAAAAGTACCTTCCAATATTTTCTTTAGTTTGATGAATCCCTGCCAGTCTTGGTCAAGTTTCACTTCATTTAGTTAACATGCGTTATTATTTATCCCAGTTCCAAAATATTTTAAATTCGGTGCAGGGAAACAATCAATTTTTCAAAATATAACTCATCCACCACTCTTTTTAATATAAATTACACACCTGGTCATAAATGTACGCTTGGTCTCATAAGATCTCAGGCTTATCTAATTCTTAAGACAATGTGTAGGCCAACAATATACTCAACATACCAACAATCTTAGTGGCTTTAACAACTACATGGCTTTAGTTTTCAAACTTCTTCCTCACAATTTCAATGCATAACAAGACGTTAAATTTAGTCACTTACCAATCGAACCATGCTCTTCCTCTGTCGAGCTTGGCCTTCTTGTATGCCAGAGTCTCAGTTATTAGCATAACTTCTTACAATAGGTAGCGATCCTTTCAGAAGATAGTCTTCCAGCAAATTTCCATTATATGAATTCCTTAACTTATCTCAGCACTGGCTCCTCCTCTGCTTGTATGAAGTCTCTATAGGCTCAACCTTCACACAAAAACTTGAACGCTAAAATGCTCCTTCAGGTTCCTCAAATGATGTTTCTCGCACAAGCTTTATGATGTTGCGTTTTGATTTTCTGCAATAATGATGTCAACAATACTCCTTTTGTAGTCACCTTCTCTCTTTCACCTAACACAACTTCAATACAACTTTCATACATCTCCCTTTGAATCAATTTATCATTGTGCACAAAGATTGACTCTTAGCCATAATAATGAAAATAATCCATCAACGGGCTTCAACAACTCAATGTCAATTCTCACTTAGTTCGCCACCATAATTTGTTTTCTACACCTAAACTCAATTCTTAACACATGCAGATGAGGTCTCAATAGGAATAACTTCAAAAATAATTGCACCATTCCAAGTCGAGGTTTAGTTTTGAGGCATCACAGGCTTCATGATGTATACACTCAATGTTGGAGACCCATGAACGATACATGCAGTTCCTTATTCAACTTAATATGAAACTCATCTTGCTCATAGCACCTTCTCTACCTCTTGCTATGATACAAAAAATGATGTAGCAGACCGTAGGGGGTATGAAAATTAAAAATTAACACACACACAAAACTAAAAAATAGAGAATATGTATGCACATAAAATCTAGAAAATAATTCATTAAAGAAATAAGATATTTACAAGAGAATTATTGGCCTATCATTGGCCTCTCATTCCTCACTCTCACTTCTACACTTGCATGCCTCATGGGCTCACCTAGATTTATACAAGTGGATCTGAACCCAAAATAGGTTCTAGATCCTAAAAAAAATCCCAAAATATCTCTCATGAACCATAAAATATCTCACCTAATCCCTTATCCCTATATAAGATCTAACTAACCCATAAATATATCAACTCTTCAAAAATACTCTCGAACCTTCTCCTATCTACAATAATTCTCATTCTCTCCTAAAACTATAAGAAAATACAATAAATAATTAAATCCTAACTTAGGAAAATAACTCCTTTAGTAAACATTCAACTCTAGGTTAGATGCTCCTATATCAACTTTGATCACTTTAAGTAGTAATAAAGATGGGTTTATTTTATTATCGGTCTGACAACCTATTTTTCAACTACAATCAAGTATTTTGAATCCCGAGTCTCTTTCCATAGCATTCTAACAACCTCTCCACTTTTAAGGGATCTAGTTCCATGCATCCACCTAGCTAGATCATGTGTTATCATGCTAAGCTAGAGACAAATGGATGTTAGTTCATATCTTGCATGACAATTATGACTTTATTTAGGGAGTCAAGTGTTTTGATAATCGATGGTTTATGCAAGCAGGTGCAGGTTATAACACAGAAATCATTCATTGTTCATTTTTTGCTTATGCTTTGAATGTTGGGTGTAGCATTGTGATGGAATGGTCATGAGCCAATTGCATGCATAATCAAGATACATTTATAAATGTGATAAATATATATTATAAATGTTATATTCTTTCTACGACTAGTTGGGGGGTTATATTTGGTGCATCGTATTATGTAGATCCAGTCAAGGGAACTACGATTATATTGTAATCTAGGGTTAATGGATTAGGGTTTATGGATGCTTCAACATGTATATATATGTATTGTAACATTGAAATGAATATAATGAAAAATCAATCTGGTAGTATCGATTTTGGGATCCAGGGGAAAATCTTTGTGTATATTTGTTTTATGTGTTATTCTATCGCTATTATTTATTTTTTGTTTTTTATAATTTGTATGCAGGTAATTTTTGAACGGGGTTAAAACATACATTTGGTATCAGAGTTGTTTTGGCTTCAAGGGGATGCCTTTACTGCCGAGGGGTTTTGCTCAGGCCTGTGATAAACCCTGCTCAGTGGGAGATCTGCAGGATCGATTCTTGTGGTGAAAGAAGATGGCGAGCAGTGGAAATATAGAGATCGTGAAATTTAATGGTCAAAGTTTTGAGTTGTGGAAACTCAATATGGAGGATTTGTTGGTGGATAAAGATCAGCAGATAGCGGTAGATCCAGGTACTAAACCAACGAGAGTGTCTGATAAAGAATGGAAGAAGTTGGATCAAAAGGCAAAGATCACAATACAATTGGGTGTCTCAGATTCAGTATTGCTAAATGTATTAGGGGAAGCTACGGCGAAGGCTTTGTCGAACAAATTAGGGATTTTGTACAAATCTAAGTCTTTGGTGAATAAACTGTTCCTATAGAAAAGGTTGTATAACATGACGATGGAAGATGGAGACTCGATTACAAAGCATCTAAATGCATTTAATACTGTGGTAAAACAGTTATTATTTGTTGATATTAAAATTTCAGATGAAGGTAAGTGCATCAGTTTGTTGTTCTATCTACTAGATTCATGGGATAGTCTGGTTATTGGAATAGATAGCAATGCAACTGCCTTGTAGTTTGATGAAATAGTCTTATCCTTGCTAACGGAGGAGATGAGATGGAAAAATATGGAGAGCTAGAATGGTGATGCCTTGTATGTATGAGGACGGTCCCAGCAGAAAAAAAAAAGAAAAAAAAAGAAGAAGAATTATCGAGTGGGAGATCTAAATCTCCAAGAAAATTTGTAAAGGTGTGCTGGAAATTCGGAATGGAAGGGAACTACAAAAGGGACTGTAAATATAAAGCTCCTGATAAAGGAAAGGGATCTGATGAAGGTGAGGATGTGTAATTGGCTTCTTCTTCAAGTAGACACGTAGATCATGAGGCATGGTTGATTGACTCAGGTGCACCCTTTCACTTCACTCCCCATAGAGAGTGGTTCTTCGAGTATGAGAAATATGATGGTGGTGATGTCTTCTTGGGGGATGACAAGAAGGCTAGAATTGTTGGTCACGGAAAATTTAAGTTGAAGTTTGAAGGTGGAAGTATTAGAACACTTTTGGGTGTTATGCATATTCATGCATTAGCTAGAAATCTGATTTCTATAAGCAAGCTAGATGATGTAGGTGTAAAAACAGTGTTCGAGAAAGATACCTGCAAGATGGTTCGGGGAGCACTGGTATTGATGCGGGGAGTTTGGACTGGAACTCTGTACAAGATGAAAGGTAGCACTATTATTGATGGGTGCAACAGTTCCGTGGTTCCTAAAAGTGGAGCATAAAATCTAGTGGTCTCTAGAGAAAATACCATGCTATGGCATCAAAGGCTTGGACATATTGGAGAGCAGGGCCTTCGAATACTTCATGGTAAAGGTATGGTACAAGGTATGATTAATAGATCTCTGGATTTTGATTTCTGTGAAAATTGTGTATATGGGGAGTAGAATTGGGTGAGTTTCCCCTTTGGTGGTAAGAGGGAGAACCATATGTTAGAGCTTGTGTAGAGTGATGTATTTGGACCTGTGAAGGTTCCATCACTGGGTAAGTCTATGTGCTATGTATTATTTATAAATGAATTCTCAAGGAATACATGGATATATTTCCTCAAGAAGAAATTTGAATTCTTTGATAGGCTTAAAGAATTTAAGGCTTTGGTGGAAAACTAGACAAAGAAGAAGATAAAGGTGCCGAGGATAGATAATGGTGGAGAGTTTTGCAAGAAGGAATTTGAAGAATTTTGTAAGAAGTGTGTTATAGCATGTCAGAAGACTACTTCGTACATGCCTAAGAAAAATGTAGTTGCAAAAAGAATGAACAAGACATAGATGAAAAGGGAAAGAAGCATGCTCAGTGGTGTCAAGTTAGGACATGAATTCTGGGTAGAGGTGGTGGAGACTGCATGTTACTTGGTCAACAGATAACCTTCATCAGCATTGGAGGATAAGATGCCACAAGAGGTATGGACTGGTAAGAAATTACCCTCTCTTTCACATCTGAGGGTATTTGGATGTGATGCATATGTACATGTTCCAAAGGAGAAAAGAACAAACTTGGATAGTAAATATGAAAAGTGCATCTTTATTGGGTATAAGGATGGCTTAAAGGGTTATAAGCTTTGGAACCCAGTAACAAGGAAGGTTGTGTACAACCAAGATGTGGTGTTCAGAGAGGTGAAAGATGTTATTAAACATGAAGTCCAACCAAAGGAACATGAGAAGATAGAGTTTTAGCTTAAGGAGGAAGAATGAGACTCTACAACAGAAGAGGAATCAGAAGATGAATAGCCACAAACGCCGGTTGTGAGAAGATCAATTCGAGAAAGAAGGAAGCCAGAAAGGTATAGTCCATCTGATTTATGTTCAAATTTTTCTTTATCTTTTACTGATGATGATCTCAGAACTGTGAAGGAAGTAGTAGATTCAGAGGATGGAAAACTCTGGAAAGAGGCCATTGTTGATGAAATGGCATATTTACACAAAAATGAGGCTTGGGATCTAGTGGAGTTGCCAGCTGGAAGGAAAACCATTGGAAGAAAATGGATGTTTAAGAAGAAGGTGAATGCATAAGGAAAGGTGGAGAAATATAAAGCTCAGTTGGTAGCAAAAGGTTATTCCCAAGTGTCGGAAATTGATTTTGGTGATAATGTTTTTCCTGTTGCTAAGGTAGCTTCTATTAGATTACTTTTATTTGTTGTTGTTGATTTTGATTTTGAGGTAGAACAGATGGATGTGAAGACAACATTTCTTCATGGGGATCTCAAAGAGGAGATCTACATGAAGAAACCTAAAGGCTTTGCGGTGAAGAGTAAGAAATAATTTGTATGCAAGTTAAAAAGCCTTTGTATGGGTTAAAACAATCAGCAATGATGTGGTATTAGAAATTTGATACATTTATATGGGGACTTGGCTTCACTAGTAGAAAAGAAGATCACTCTGTGTATTTTAAATTAATTGGTGACTGTGTTGTTTATCTGGTCTTGTATCTAGATGATATGTCGCTGGTTGGAAATGACAAAGAAATTATCCAGGATTTGAAGACCAAATTGTCCTCCAAATTTGACATGAAAGATCTTGGTGATGCAAACTATATTTTGGGAATGGAAATTAAAAGAGATTGGGCAAAGAGGAAGCTTTGGTTAAACCAGAGGAAGTATGTTGAGACAATACTACATAGGTTTAATATGTAGGATAGTTAACCGATGAATGTTCCTATTCTTGTAGGTGTAAATTTATCTGTTGAACAGTGTCCCAAGACAAAAGAAAAGGAAGAGGACATGTCCCGTGTTCCATATGCAAGTGCATTCGGTAGCCTGATGTATGAGATTGTGTACACTAGACCATACATTGCACATGCAGTGGGAGTATTAAGCAGGTTTATGTTAAAACTAGGGAAGGAGCATTGGAGAGAAGTGAAGCGGGTTTTCAGGTATTTGCATGGCACTAGTGATTATGGTTTGTGCTACCAAGGAAGGCCAGGATTCGATAGATTTTTGGAAATCTATGGCTTTGTTGATGCATACTAGGCTGGAGATATGGATCAATGAATATCTACAAGTGGGTATGTGTTTAACCTATTTGGAGGTGCAGTCAGTTGAATGAGTAAGAGACAATCTGTAGTGGCACTATCAACTATAGAGGTAGAATACATGGCAACCACTCATGCAAGCAAGGAAGAAATTTGGTTGTAGATATTGTGCTCAAGTATGGGGCTAGTACATCGAGATATAAGGATAGACTGCGATAGCCAAAGTGCAATTTTCTTGGCAAAGAACGCTACTTATCATTCAAAGACAAAGCACATTGATGTTCATTATCACTTTGTGAGGGATATGATAGAAGACAAAAAGGTATTTTTGGTAAAGGTGGACACTTTGAATAATACTATATATGCATTGAAAAAATTTGTGAGCTCTGAGAAGTTCTCTTGGTGTAGAGAAACAATGGGCGTTGCAGGGATGGATAAATGACTAAGCTCTCTTGTGGTCCCATATGGAAAGAAAACAACAAGTGCGATAATGTTGGGTTGTGTTATATTATTTCCACGACTAGCGGGGGGTTACAGGGGGGGCAGTAACCCCCTTGTCAGGGGGTATGCAGGGCCCCCCCTACATGGGGTCTAGGGGGCAACGCCTTGGGATTTATTTTTTTCAGACCCTATATTACCTATGGTTTTGTGAATGGATTTTGCACATGGTTTTGGGCACGATGGTTTTCGGTCCATGGTATTATGTAGATCCAATTAAGGGAACTACAATTATGATATAATCTAGGGTTTATGGATGCTTCGGCATGTATATATATGTATTGTAACATTGAAAGGAATATAATGAAAAATCAATCTGGTAGTCTCAGTTTTGGGATCCAGGGGAAAATCTCTGTGTATATTTGTTTTATGTGTTATTCTCTCGCTATTGTTTATTTTATTTTTTAGAATTCGTATGCAGGTAATTTCTGAATAAGGTTAAAACCTACAATAAAATGGTAGAAGCTAATGCAACATATGGTTTCTAACTAACCTCTTGAGATTGCAGAAGTCATGAATTTATGGCCTTGGAAAAGAAACTGAGCTTAATGGTTACTACCAACCTTAGCAAGAAGGTTGACCTATGGAATTGATAATGTTGGTTAAAATTTTAAAGGGGTTGATTTTCTTTAAAAAAAAATATAACGCTAGTCTTGGTAAGGAGGTAGAATATAATTAATGCTAATGGTTCTCGTAAAAGACTGATTTTTAACTCTATTTAGACATGATTATAAATGAATTGATATGCTCATGTGCACAAAAATTTTGATTTTGAAAATTATGTTGAGATATAAGTATGCCTAATTATGTCTTATATTTTGAGACATATGACTAATGAATAAATTGATATATGTTTGTAGCTGTAGGACATCATGCATGGTATAGCACGACAAGGCAACATTTAATGTCTAAATCACATGGATGATGCTAACAATTGAATGTATGTGGAAGTGGATAAAGAGACTTATTACAACAAGAAAACAATCACTTATATGGAATCTCAGACACTTGAAACAACATGGTATAATGCTGGAGGAGAGGGAAGAAGAGAGGTGCTCCTTCAAAACTCTCTAATAACAATTGAAGGCTTCCTCCTCAGAGAAAATGGGGAGGTTGTACAAGTTCAAAAGGCTACCATGAAATATTGAAGAAGGCTCAGGCTGAGATTTATTCATGAAACAATGGAAACATAAAAACTCATGGGGATTGAGTTGTGGTTGTTGAATATTTTATGTTTTATGTTCCTCGATTGGTTATATGCTTGATTTTCCATTTTGATTGTTGACTTTTGCATGGACATACTATTTTTCTTAGTGATTTTATGACTGTTGTCATGAATTTCTTTCTTTTTACTATTTCCCTCTTTTACTTTGGATTTTTCCTTCCATTTTTCATGCTTTGGGGATCTTTGGAACATTGGCTTGACATAGAAGGAAAACCATGAAGCTTTGGGAAGAGGGTTGTTGGGAACCCAATGGAAGTATGTAACCTGGGTAAGGCCCTTGCATATAAATAAAAACATGAGTAAAAATGAGAAAGGCTCGGGTTGGGTGATGTGTAGGGAAAGACCATCGTTGGTGTATTATGGAGCATAACTCTTAATATAAAAAGCAAGAATGAATTATGCAGGTTGAAAATTGTTTATGTGAAAAATAACAACAATAGAAGGAGTTCTCTAAAAATATGGATTTATTTAACATGTGCTAATATATAATATATTCATGACTAAATGGATAGTAGTATGATAGCCAAGAAGATTGGTTGGGTCCATGAGAAATAATGGATAGTGGAATGACAACCATAAAAATGGCAGAAAGGAGGTTCTCTTGAAGTTAACCCAATTTACATACATAAATCTATGATTTGTTAATGGTCATGGAAATGTTTATATAAAAATATGAATACCATTGTGACTGATAGGTTCTGTCAGAAGTCATTTTTGTGGAACAATTATGGTTTATATTTATTTAATGTAAATATGGATGGCATGTAAAGTTCCTGGTTATCTGAGGAATCAGTTGGACGAAAGTAGCCCTCATTGATCTATGATTTTAATATCATGTGAATATGTTTCTTATATTATTCCTGAATTTGCATCATGAAAAGGGAAAGTTGAAGGATATATTAGCAGCACAAAAACAACATGACATGAAACATGCTTGAACAAGAATGGACAATTGAAGGAACCACATAACCGTTTGTTCTATGAGTGCACATGACAAAAACATGGAAAAATACAATTTTCATGTGAAGGAATAGGGTGATATAGATTCTCATTTTGGGTGGAGGCCTTGTATCCTTTGGATTCCTGATTTATATGGGTGGAGATGGTATAGTCTTTGGATTCCTAATGATATGAGACAACATGCTTGCAGTTAGTTATAATTTTGGACACATGTTCTATTGTGCCATGTGTACATGTAATGTTGTATATGTGTATATGTTGTATCATGCCACATGTACATTGTATTATGCCCTATGTATATGCATATGTGTTGTGTAATGTGTTTAGGACATACATGTATGGGACTATATGGGCTTATGTGTTGTGTATTGTGTTAGGGTGGAGATATAAGGCTTTGGATTCCCATGAGGGTGGAGGTATAAACCTTTGGATTTACTTTGTGATTTAGTGTGGATGTGGGACACATATAGACTCCCTTGATAGACTAGGGGACATGAAAAGAGGTATAATTTAAACTCTTACAATTTCCTTATGATGATTCTCATGAGAGATTGTATGCCATGTTACAGGGAAGGATGGGAATTTCTAGTCTGGGTGAATAGAGTTGGCTATGGGACCAACAAACAACAACTTGAAGATATCAGAGTGCACATCAAAAGCACAAAGAATACTACAAAATAACCACTAAAATATGATTGATTTAATGGGTATATATACATTAAGTTGTTGGGAAAAAACTGTATATGTGAATTGTAATTGTAATCAAGCTATAAATATAAGGATCCAAATCAATATTTCTTAGTTTAAGCATGTTTTAATTTGTGTTTGGGAATCAAAATAGTGTGGACGGTGTTCATCCAAGGGGGAGGAGTTTGTGACCCCCCAAGGCTAATTTCCCTTCATTGTAAATATTTCATATAATTCAATTTTAATTAAAAATGGTTGAGAATTGGGACAAGGATTTTAGAGTTGAGGAAGGAGGTTTGTTGGGATTTTAAGGAAACTTGACATGTTTTGTGATAGATATGAATAGCTGGAAGGTATGCTTTTAATTGGTTTTACCATGTTAGTTAATGGATTTTTGAAAGAGGAAAGAGGAAATATGACTACCTTAGATAAATTTACAAGATAGAAATGAAACAAAATAAGAGGCAACATGGGTTGCACATGAAATTGATAGCTTGAAGTCAACAAATAGGAAGTGGCAAGGGGACTGGCATAACAATATCCCCACGACCATGTGAAGCCAGAATGACCATGATTGAGCTAGAAGGACAGCGATTAGATTGTTTTCCACTCAACCAAAATGGTTGTAGAATAGTAGTGAAAGAACCTACAAAGAAGGAAAATTTTCCTCAACACAGATAATTCAGGAAGAAAAAATTATCTAATGGAATTTTCACACATTGAGGTAAGACTTATATGATACAAAGAAAAATAGAGAATGTAGGAGAGCACTACTAGACAAGGAAAATAGGAAAACACTTAGAAACATGAGGAGGAGGAATAATTACGCTATAGAGGAAGAAATATGTAGGTTTTAACCCCGTACAAAAAAGACTTGCGTATGAATTCTAAAAACATAAAATAAACAATGGTGAGAGAATAAAACATAAAATAGATATACACATATATTTTTCCATAGATCCCAAAACCGGGATTACCAGATTGATTTTTCGTTATATTTCTTTCAATTTTACAATACACATATATACATGGCGAAGCATCCATAAACCCCAACCCATTAACTGTAGATTAGAAAATAACCATATTTCCCTTGACCTGAGCTACAAAATACCATGGGTAGAAAACCATCATGCCCAAAACCATGTGCAAAAACTACTAATAAAACCATAGGTAGGTCTTCCCACCTAATATAGGATCCAAAAGAGAAACTTTCATGGGGCACTACCCCGAACCATGTAGAGGGGGGCGAATGCCCCTATTAAAACCCCTGATAAGGGGGCTCTCACCCCCCCTATGACCCCCCTACTACGCCTGACACAATAATAGGAGGGACTTCCACCCACCCGTCCATGTGGCTAGTCATGGAAAGAATATAACACACACCCAACATTCTCCCACTTGTTGTTTTCTTTCCATGGGGGGCACATGATAGCTTAGTGATTGTTCCAGCCCTACAATGCCCATTGTTTCTCTACACTAAGAAAAATTCTCACTGCTCACAAAATTTGTCAATGCATCTGCAATATTCTTGAAAGTGTCCATTACCAGCAACACCTTTTTGTCCTTAACCATATCCCTCACAAATTGATACTGAACATCAATGTGCTTTTTATTTGAATGATAAGAAGGGTTCTTTGCCAAGAAATTGCACTTTTCCTGTCACAGTCTATCCTTATATCTTGTTGTACCAACCCCATACTTGAACACAATATCTACAACCAAATTGCTTCCTTTCTTGCATGAGTGGTTGTCATGTATTCTGCCGCTATAGTTGAAAGTTCCACTACAAACTATCTCTTGCTAATCCAACTGAACACACCTCCAATTAGGTTAAACACATACCCACTTGTAGATCTTCTCTAATCCAGATCTCCGACCCAATTTTCATAAAAAAATCCATGGATTTCCAAACATCTATCCAATCTTGGTCTTCCTGGTAGCACACACCATAATCACTAGTGCCCTGTAAAATACTTGAAAACCTGCTTCACTATTGTCCAATGATCCTTCCCGGGTTTTGACATAAACCCGCTCAATACTCCCACTGCATGTGTAATGTTTGGTCTAGTGTAGACCATTGCATACATTAGGCTACTTACTGCATTTACGTATGGAACACGGGACATGGCCTATTCCTCTTCTTGTGTCTTGGGAAACTATTTAGAAGACAATGAACCAAACTTTCTGGTCTGAAACATATTGACAAATGCATTCTGATGTGATTATCACTAATAGCCTTGTCAATAAAATATATAATTTTACACTGACGCGAATAGGAGCCTTTACCAGTTTACTATCCTGCATATTAAACCTCTACAATATTGTCTCGACATACTTCCTCTTGTTTAACCAGAGATTCATTTCTGTCCAATCTCGTTTAATATCAATGCCCAAAATATAGTTTGTAGCACCAAGATATATCATGCTGAATTTGGAGGACAATTGGGTCTTCTGGATAATTTATTTTTATTTCCAATCAACAACATATCATCCACATACAAGATCAAATAAATAACACGGTCACCAATTAACTTAAAATACACATAGTGGTATGCTTTGCTTCTGGTGAAGCCAAGTCCCCATATAGATGTATCAAATTTCTGATACCACATCCTTGGTGACCGTTTTAACCCATACATAAAAAAATTTAACCTTCATACAAGTTCTTTCTTACCCTTCACCACAAAGCCTTCAGGTTGCTTCATGTATATCTCTTCTTCCAGATCCCCATGAAGAAATGTTGTCTTCACATCCATCTGTTCTACCTCAAAATAAAAATCAGCAGCAACAGATAAAAGTAATCTAATAGAAGCTACCTTGGCAATAGGAGAGAAAATATCACCAAAATCAATTCCCGACACCTAGGAATAACCTTTTTCTACCAATTGATCTTTGAGTTTCTCCACCTTGCCTTTTGCATTCATCATCTTCTTAAAAACTCATTTTCTACCAATGGGTTTCCTTCCGGCTGACAATTCCACTAGATTCCAAGCCTCATTTTTGTGCAAAGATGTCATTTCATCAACCATGGATTCTTTCCAGAGTTTTCCATCCTCTAAATCTACTTCTTCCCTGATAGTTCTAGGATCATCATCAGTAATAGATAAAGTAAAATTTGAATAGAAAGAAGCTGGACTATACCTTTCTGGCTCCCTTCTTTCTCGAACAGATCTTCTCACAGCTAGAGTTTGTGGCTCTTCATCTTATGGTTCTTCTTCCACTGTAAATTCTGATTCCTCCTCCTTTATCTCAAACTCTATCTTCTCAGGTTCCATTGGTAGGAATTCATGTTTAATAAAATATTTCACCTCTCTAAACACCACATCACAGCTGTACACAACCTTCCTTCTTTCTGGGTTCCAAAGATTATAACCTTTTAAACCATCCTTATATCCAATAAGACGCAACTATTAGATTTACTATCCGATTTGATTGTTTTCTCCTTTGGAACAGTACATATGCATCACATCCAAATACCCTTAGATGTGAAAGAGGGTTTCTTACTATTCCATACCTCTTGTGGAGTCTTATCCTCCAACACCAATGAAGGTGATCTGTTGACTAGGTAACATGCAATCTACACCACCTCTGCCCATAATTCTTTTCCTAACCCGACACCACTGAGCATGATTCTTTCCTTTTCGATCAATGTCCTATTCATTCTTTCTGCAACTCCATTATATTGAGGTGTGTATGTAGTCTTCTTCCATTCTATACCACACTTTTGATAGATCTCTTCAAATTCCTTCTTGAAAAACTCTCCACCATTATCTCTCCTCAACACCTTTATCTTCTTCTTTTTCTATTTTTTCACAAGAGCCTTAAATTCTTTAAACCTGTTAAAGAGTTTAGATTAATTCCTGAGGAAATATATCTATCTATTCCTTGAGAAGTCATATATAAATGATACATAGTAGGCAGACTTACCCAGTGATGGAATTGACATAGGTCCAAACACATCACTGTGCATAAGCTCTAATATCTGTTTCGCCCTCTTAGCACTAGAGGGGAAACTCACCCGATTTTGCTTCCCATATACACAATTTTCATAGACATCAAAATACAGAGAGAAATTAGACATACCTCGTACCATACCATTACCATGAAGTATTCGAAGGGCCTTCTCTCCAATATGTATAAGCCTTTGATGCCATAGCATGGTCTTTTCTCCTTATACCACTAGATATTCTGCTCCACCTTCATGAACCAAAGAACTATTGCACCCGTCAATAACAGTGCTACCCTGAAGCTTATACATAGTTCCAATCTGAACTCCCCGTTTCAATACCAGTGCTCCCTAGGCCATATTGCATGTATATTTCTCAAACACTAAATATACACCTCTATCATAAATCTTGGTTATAGAAATCATATTTCTGGCCAATACAGGAATATGTAGAACACCCGGAAGTGTTCTATTCCTTCCACCTTGCAACTTCAACTTGACTTTCCCACGACCAACTATTATAACCTTCCTGGCATACCCTAAGAAGACATCACCACCATATTTAGCGTACTTGTGGAACCACTCCATGTGGGGAGTGAAGTGAAATATTGCACTTGAGTCAATTAACCATGCCTCATGATCTACATGTGTACTTGAAGAAGAAGCCAAGTACACATCCCCGCCTTTAGCTCAGGTGGTTTTCACCTCTGAAAAAGGAGCATCATTAGATCCTTTTTCTTTCTCAAGAGATTTAGATCTACAATCCTTTATAAATTTCCCTTCCTTTGCGCATTTCTAGCACACCTTTATAGGTTTTCCTATAGATTTATATCTCCCACTCGAGGATTTATTTTTGTTTCTGTTCTGGGACCATCCTCGTACAGACAAGGCATCACCATTCTGGCCCTCCATATTTTTCTATCTCATCTCCTCTGACAAAAGGAATGAGACTATTTCATCAAACTTCAAGGGAGTCACATTGCTACCTATTGCAACAAGCAGACTATCCCACGAATCTGGTAGAGAACACAACAAACTGATGCACTTATCCTGATCTGAAATTTTTATATCAATAGATAAAAATTGCTTACCACAGTATTAAAGGATTCAGATGCTCTGTCACCAAGTCTCCATTGTTCATCCTTAGGTTATACATCTTTTTCTGTAGGAACAGACTATTCACCAGAGACTTAGATTGGTACAAAGTCCCTAACTTGTCCCACAAAGCCTTCACCGAAGCTTCCCCTAATACATTCAATAATACTAAATCTGAGGTAGACAACCGTATTATGCTATTTTCCTTCCGATCCAACTTCGCCTAGTATTTAGCTGACATTGTCATTGGTTTAGTACCCCGATCTACTGTGATCCACTGATCTTTATCCACTAGCAGATCCTCCATATTGATTTTCCAAAACTCAAAACACTGACCATTAAATTTCTCGATTTTTATCTTTCCACTGCTTTCGATATTTTTTCACCATAAGAATCAATCCCGCAGATCTCCCACTGAACAGGGTTTACCATAGGGCCAAGCAAAACCCCTCAGTAGTAAAGGCGTCCCCTTGAAGCCAAAACAATTTTGATACCAAATGTAGGTTTTAACCCCGTACATAATTACTTGCATAAGAATTCTAAAAACAAAAAATAAACAATGGTGAGAGAATAAAACATAAAATATATATACATAGAGATTTTCCCCTGGATCCCAAAACCGAGAGTGCCATATTGATTTTTCATTATATTCCTTTCAATTTTACAATAGATATATATATACATGCCGAAGCATCCATAAAACCCAATCCATTAACCCTATATTAGAACATAATTGTATTTCCAATGATTGGATCTACAAAATACCATGGCCAAAAAACCATCATGCCCAAAACCATGTGCGAAAAGCACGCACCAAACCATAGGTAGGTCTACTCACCTAATATAGGGTCCAAAAAAAAACTTTCCCAGAGGCGCTACCCATGACCTTGTAGAGGGGGGCTATCGCCCCCCTATGACCCCTTGTCGTACCCAACGCAATGAAGAAGTCGAGCTTGTAGGTTTTAACACCATACAGAAATTACCCGCATATGAATTCTAAAACACAAAAAATAAACAATACGAGAGCATAACACATAAAACACATATACACAAAGATTTTCCCCTGGATCCCAAAACTGGAACTACCAACTTGATTTTTCATTATTTTCCTTTCAATGTTACAATACATATTTATACATGCCGAAGCATCCAATACCATCGACCGAAAACCATCGCGTCCAAAACCATGGACCGAAAACTATCGCATCCAAAATCATGTGTGAAAAATCATGCACAAAACCATAGGTAAGTCCACCCAACCTAATATAGGGTCCAAAAACAAAATTTTCTGGGGCACTGCCCCGGACCCCATAGAGTGGGGTTACCTACACCCCTCAGACCCTTGTGATGCCCCCTGCTACGCAATCGGCACAACAAAGGGGGGGCTTCGCCCCATTCTAACCCCCCAGTTAACTATGTGGGCTAGTCGTGGAAAGAATATAACATAAACCAACATTCTCCCACTTGTTGTTTTCTTTCCACAGGGGGCCACAAGAGAGCTTAGTCATTTATCCAGCCCTGTAATGCCCATTGTTTCTCTACACAAAGAGAACTTCTTAGAGCTCACAGATTTTGTCAATGCATCTGCAGTATTCTTCAAAGTGTCTACC
Source organism: Pinus tabuliformis (assembly GCA_031772625.1). NCBI lineage: Eukaryota > Viridiplantae > Streptophyta > Pinopsida > Pinales > Pinaceae > Pinus > Pinus tabuliformis. Next base: position 501,373,537 of record CM062814.1, on the reverse strand, counting down.
TTTATTAGCAACACCTTTTTGTCTTCTATCATATCCCTCACAAAGTGATACTGAAAATCAATGTGCTTTGTCTTTGAATTATATGCAGGGTTATTTTCCAAGAAGATTGAACTTTGGCTATCATAGTCTATCCTTATAGCTCCCTGTACTAACCCCATACTTGAACACAATCTTTGCAGCGAAACTACTTCCTTGCTTGCATGAGTGACTGCCATGTATTCTGCCTCTGTAGTTGATAGTGCCACTGCAGATTGTTTCTTACTCATCCAACTGACTACACCTCCAAATAGGATAAACACATACCCACTTGTAGATCTTCTCTGATCCAGATCTCCAGCCCAGTCTGCATCAACAAAGCCATGAATGTCCAACACTCTGTCCAATCCTGGTCTTCCTTTGTAGCACAAACCATAATCACTACTACCACGCAAATACCTAAAAACCCGCTTCACTGTTGTCCAGTGCTCCTTTCCTGGTTTTGACATAAAACTGCTCAATACTCCCACTGCATGTGCAATGTCTGGTCTAGTACAGACCACCGCATACATCAGGCTACCAACTGCACTTGCATATGGAACATGTGACATGTCCTCTTCCTCTTCTTATGTCTCGAGACACTGTTCAACAGATAACTTTACACCTACAGGAATAGGAACCTTCACTGGTTTACTATCCTACATATTAAAACTCTGCAATATTTACTATCCTGCATATTAAACCTCTGCAATATTATCCTCCAACATTGATGAAGGTGATCTGTTGACCTGGTAACATGCTGTCTCCACAACCTCTGCCCAGATTTCCTGTCCTAACCTAGCACCACTGAGTATGCTTCTTGCCCTTTCCATCAACGTCTTGTTCATTCTTTCTGTAACTCCATTTTGCTTAGGTGTGTATGGAGTAGTCTTCTACCGTACTATATGTTTCAGGGAAAACTAGTGTCGATTCGAACTGCTAGTCCCACTAAGACGGGTAGCTATCATAGAAACAAACAATGAAATATTTTTAAGAGTTCCTTTAAGTGTGATAGATGGAAGAGAAGAATAGAGGACCAACCTGGATCTTTCGCTTTGATCCTAGCTTGATTTCTCCTTTCCTTGATAGAATTTTCCACTCCTCTCCTACTTGTCCCGCTTCAACGAGTACCTGTAGAGTCAAAGTAATAGAAAACTATCAAAGCATCTCTATCTAAAACATCATAACCAATATGGAATCAGAAACACATTGACCATATAATTGCATTCATAAACAATAAGATTCACAAATACAAGATCAGATGGAGGAAAACTCAAAGAAATTTATTAATAGTAATGTAAGAGAGGATTACAACCCAGCTGTCTGATCCAACATCATCCTCCCAGTTGTAGAAGCCCTCTTCACCTTGTGAACAAGTAAATCACCCAACAATGCAATGTATCTTCTCAACAAACCAACAATACTTCCTTACAAAATACAAAATTCTAGACTCCAGATCTCTCAGATGAGTGATCCATTTATAGATGTCTTGCAAAGGTGTGAGTCAACTTTGGATTTTTGATAAGTGTCATTCCACTGATAGTTCTTGGTTCCACTTGGAGATTTCATGATCTCTTACTCATCCCTGGGCGAAATCAGAGAGGTAAGTTTCAAAGGAGAAGTTTCTGGAAGATTCCATGATCATCCACCTTGCAAACTGTCTCTGCCATTTGTCTATTCTCACTCATCGCACCCCATAGAAGGCCATTTTAGTATGCATCACACCTAGCCAGCTAGGTTTTCAGTATGCATCGCACATTGTCCATGGAGCAGCCTGTATGGTCCAGATTTGGCCAGTTCTGAGTAGTTTTTCAGGTGGAACTTTTGGGAAATGATGTAATCAGTTGACCATGATCCTTTAGGGTATGAAGCAACACTTTTAGCGACTTGAGGAGTCCTTAGTTTATGGACATATGAGTTTGGGGTTGCAGTGCCCAAATATGTCTATAACAGATGCCCCCTAAAGCATGAGGTCGTAAATCTTCTGATGTCGGGTGAAAAGCTTTATTCATGAGGATCCGAGGTATTCGAACTGGAAGGTGACCTGTATAAGATACAATACAATACATCATCATCATATTATTTTCAGGATCTAGCTGAGGCGGGCATTCCCATGTTCAGCTTTATAAATTCATTTTCATGTACATAGGACAGACAATCGTCTATTGTTTCAGACTTGTGATTCTTCGCATGAAGAGTCATCTTCCATGGATAGATGACTATCTGTGTAGCTTCTGTGTACAATTGATGTATTTATTTTCCTAAATATATCATAGCCCGGATGGATGAAACTAGATCTGGGGTCTGCAAAACTCGTACAATATTCACCTAATGTACAAGTTGATCCATGTGAAAAGATGTTCTAAAGTCGAACATGGAAAGACATCGCATGATTAATAGCCAATGATGTAAGTTGTTAACATATGTGAGAGGAATCATCGATAATGATGATGACCCTCAAGGTACTATAGTACAATTCACATGGTGTGAATACATGAGCTGATGTCGAACACCATGCAAAGTATTTCGGTCGAAGGTCATTGATGTAAACCTATCGCCGGAAGTGAGAAAATTGACATTGAGGCATGCAAGCTTCAAAGTACTGAAAGGGTTGTTTCTAAGTCAACTTCTTGGATAATGAGCTGATGTCGACAAGAAGTGACCTGTCGTAGGAGGGCCTTGATGTATCCCACATCTACGACGCGAAACAGAGCAAATTATTTTTGTGGAGGTGAAAACGATCTGATGATATGAGGTTCAGGAATGGCGGTCATGAAAAATGAAGCATGGATGTAATGTAATGGATGAGGCGTTTGCTGGATGGTGAATTCTCTGAATGAATTCTCTTGAACATATTGGCAACACTGATATGGACTGGTAGTGTTAACCCCATGGACAGCATGGTGGACCAATGGTGATGGTGAATGGAAACCCAACCCAGCTCAATCACGGTGATGGAGTGAAAGTGTCATGTTGAAGAGCGATTTGATACCAATAGAGTTCTTCAAGTTTTCTTCCCATTTTTTCCCAGTCATTGCTGACTAGTACATCTTTATTTTTGACAAGCTTGACGAGGATAACATACGCTTGGTCTATAATTTTCCCTTCAGGCAAACTTGACGCTTTGTGTTTAGCGAGCCTAGCGCCAGTGAGACTCGTTCTTGTATGGGTGGACAAGTTTGTAGCTATCGTTTTAACGAGTTTAACGACAAAGATAACTTGGTCATTTTCTTGTTTAGAGAGCTTGGAAATGGACGAAAAGGGGACTCCAACAGTCCTTTTTTGTGGCATAAATCCCTTAAGTCCAAAAAAGTGTAGAATAATGTGAAAGGGATGAATTTTCGATAGTTTTAACGAGTCGATAAAGAAGTGCTCAATCTTTTTGTTTAATAATCCCTCAAGTCCAAAAATATTAAAATATATGAGAGAGATAGTGTTCCCCTTATTTAATGAGTTGGGAAGGCTAATAGCTCGACGATCTTTTTATATTTAACGAGTCTAAAAAGAGTTTAAAAGAGGCTCGTTTCTGAGGAACGAGTGATGTTTCTGGGTAGTAGCTGGTTCCAGGTAAGTTTGGAACTTCTCAAGACATGGTAGTGTGAAGAGGGTGGCAATCAAAATCACTTGTCGCAGATGTTCCTCAAAAGGGTAAACAATCAAGTGGAAGCGTATGGTCGGCCGAATGAAATGGAGGTGACAGAGGGAACACAACCAAAGTTCAAAAGGGCAGATAGCAAAGTGATCACAAAAGGTTATTTACCAGAGGTGGGTTTATTTTTTAATGAGCTTGAACCTTGTGCCAACATGAGCTCAGTGCGGGTTGATTTTTTAACGAGCTTGAACCTTGCGGAGAACATTTCTCTTACTAGTCTTTTGATAATGTCTTTTGGTAGATTTATTTTTTAATGAGCTTGATCACTACTATAACATGTGCTCATGACCTTTTCATGTAAGCTAGAAACGACCAAGCTATGAGGTTAAAGGGTTAAGAACCTACAAACTAAGAAAATCAAGGGTCGCTTTTCACTTGCACGCAAAGGTTTGCATGCCCCCAGGTCTTTCAGTAAAAGGAGAGTTTCTAGGTTACCAAATGGAAGTTCCTACGGTAAGGTAGGATTGTTTCTGTCGGCCAACAAAAAATTCTTCCTTTGCGATGTCTATTGAAATGGACAAAGGTGATTGCTGTGAGCTTCCAATCACATAACGTACGAAGGCGAATGCTGTGAGCTTCCATTCATAATCGTATAAAGGAAATAATCGTGTCAAATTGATCACAAAACCTATATAGGAATGTTATTCGGTCCAATTATTATAATCTTTCAAGAAAATATTTCTATTCCTTTGGGTTCGCCTGCCAAGGCAAACTAGGGTGCATGCCCCCTAATCTTCATCACACTCACCGAACTACTCGCGGTAATTAGGTGGATGTGATGAATATGGAAGAGGCATTGTTGATGCGAAGAGGCCATTTAGGGATGATGGTTGATTTATAACTGTGTTTGAAATAGGAAACGAAAGCTGGTCGACAAGCTGTATAAGTCTGCCTTCATGTGGAAAACACATCACTCGAAATAATGTGGAGACAATGGCTTCCATGCTATATATATAATCACGTCCAAGGGGTAGATTGTAATCTAGTGAACCTTGGACTACCATCACGTTCATATGAACGGTTTTCTTTCTCAAAGTTATGGGCAACTTTGGAAGGATCCCTAATGGTTGACTGGTTCCTTTGTTGAAGCCCGATAAATTTTGTTTTTCAGGCAAAAGTGATGGCAAACCACACGCTTTCCAAGTAGTTGAGGAAAGGATACTCATCGAAGCCCCTTCATCTATGATTGTACCAGACACAATCATTTTGTAAACCTATACTATGATTCAGAATGATACATTAGATGGAAGGCAAGGTTTCGCTAGTTGATTCCAGTCAAAGAAAACAACCAGACTGCTCGGAGGAGGTACCGGATAAATGTCTGGATACGTTTCATGGACTTGGGGGGTCTCTTCCTATGGTTAAGGAATGGGTGGATTTCCCCCAAGTTCATTAGACTCTATATCGACAAAAAGAATTTGAACGATGTCATTCTCATCCTCTTTGGAAACTATATCATATGAAGATGGATTTTCTGAAGGCAAGGATGGGTCGACTGCCATCTCGACCAGTTGACTTTGATATGGTATGGACTCAGAAGGCTCACTTTCAATGATAGGTGATTCAGTCGACAATTGAGTTATATCAATCAGGTTTTCAACTAGCGAAGGACTTGGCAAGAGTTTCTTGTAACCAGGTGGAAGCTTGTTAGGTCCCTATAATACTAGTGATTACCCCATTACTATTGTAGTTGCATCCCTTATTAATATTGTTGTGCCCCTATTGTCCCCATATTGTTATTACTGTGCCCCATAGAATCCCTCTATTGTTATTTTTGTGGCTTTATATTATTATTGTTAGGTCAGCTAGGTTATATTGTGACTCCTCAGACTCCTATATATAGAAAGGAGGTTTTGTCATTTGAATCATCCAAGAATTGTTTATTTATGTAATGTAAATGAGGTTGCCACCTCGAAGAGGCTGAATTATAAGGTGTTGATCTATCTTTTCTATTTTTTTTGAGCTAGTTTCATAACATTTGGTATCAGAGGTTTGGATTCTAGGGTTTCGCTGCTCGAAATAGGTGATCGCGGAATTTTCACTATAACTTTTTTTCTGTGACGTTTCAGAAGATAAAAAAAAAACCATTTGAGAAGAAATCACACTGATCCTCAGGTTCGAATTTTAGAGCTTTTTGCGCTACATTTCCAGAGATATGATCTGAGGAAGTTGGTCTTTTTGCAGACTCCTGAATTACATTCCGAATAGGTGACCTGGGGAAAATCGTCATAACTTTCTCTCTGAGCATCGAATTGAAATTTCATAAGAAGGTACAAAAATATGATGGACTGTAGTTTCTTGTATATATTTTTCAGAGAAAAATTTCAAAATAGTGACTCGTGGAACATTGTATAAGTTCACACTACTGAACTAGTCTATAATCAAGTCACTGTGGGAGATTTGGCATAACTCTTCCTTGGAGAATCCAATTTGGATCAGACTGGTGGCATTGGAAAGAGGACATAGAGGACTACTGTAGATCGTAATTTCAGAACTGGATGATTCGAAATTACAGAGATACATCAGAGGCAATATCGAGCTCCTACAAAATGAAAAAGGGTGTGTAGATTTTTTAAAAATTTTCTTAAGCTTGGTTTGAAAAATTATTTTGAAGAATTCAAAGCGCATAGTAGAGCATTATTATCAGTAACTGATGCCCCGAGGAAAGAAAATGCAAACACCTAGTAAGCAACTTGAAATCCCTAGCATGACTCATGAAGAAGAGGAATAAATGCTACATGATATATCAAAATTACAAGACCAAGTGCAACAAATGTCACTCTCACAAAAGGTAACAGAAGCTAAGATAAATGGCGTGTAATCTAAGATAAATGTTGTGGAATCAAATGTAAGGGGCGTGGAAGCTAAGATGAATGACATGGAAGCTAATATGGATGATTTGAAGATAGATTTGAAGACAGACATGGAAGATTTGAAGACAGATTTGAAAAAGTTTCTACAAGAAATGCTTAATAATGGTGAAAGGGTAGTAAAGGAAACTCATGATGAGAACAAAAGAAATGTTAATCATGACTTCATAGACTCTAATGTTGGACCGAAGATCCACCATATTCCAAAAATTGATATTAGGAAGTTTGATGGCAAGGATCCCGCAACATGGATATTACAAATGGAGCAATTTTTCGATCTCAATAATGTGCAAAACACACAAAAGGTACGTATTGCAACTTTATATTTGGAACCAAATCAATTTGTGTGGTATCAATGGCTTTGCTCTCGTAAACAAATTATCACTTGGGCAATTTTTACGGAAGAATTGATAGCACATTATGAGGATACAAAAAGCAACAATTTTTTTAGCCAATTGATAAGTCTCAAATAAAAGGGTTCAATAATGAAGCACATTGAGGAGTTCCAAAAATTGAACATAAGGGTAAAAAAATATTCCAGAGGAGCATAGGATTGATGTGTTCATAGGGACTTTAGAGGATAATATCCAACATGATGTTCGCCTTTGGGAACCTGATTCATTAGAAAAGGCATTTAGGTTAGCAAGAAAAATGGAAAGCAAAATTATGGCAACCAGGAAGCATACCACTCACAACTATAAAGATGGAAGTGTTGTTGCCCCTAGTCTTCCACAACCTATAAGGTTGACACCATAACAATGGGAAGAAAAAAGAGCAAAAGGGCTTTGTTACAGTTGTGATAGCAAATATACTAAAGGTCATAAGTGTGCTGAGAAGAAATTATTCTACATCGATTGTGAAAAGGAGGAAGAAAAGGAGCAAGAAAGGTCAAAAGAAGAGGATATACTCCAAGAACAAAGCCTAGATAAAGAAGAAATGAATCCAACCATATCTTGTAATGCATTGGTTGGAATTACCACTCCTCAAACCATCAAGATAGAAGGACAAATCAAGAAGAAAAAGGTAATAGTGTTGATTGATTCAGGAAGTACCCACAATTTTTTTCATTGTAAGATAGCAAAAGAATTGAATTGTTTCCTATATCTAGAACCAGAGTGTCAAGTGATGGTTGCAAATGGAGGAGCGATAGATTACTCTGGAAAGTACCATAATATCAAGCTCTCCATGGGAGAATATGTATTGAATAGCCCAATGCTTTCCATTCCAATGGGAGGTGCTGATGTTGTACTAGGAGTCCAATGGCTACAATCCCTGGGTACAATAGCTTTTAATTTTCAAGAACTTTTCATGAAATTTTCAGTGGAAGGAAAGGAAGTTGAATTAAGGGGTATTGCAGGGAAACCTGGAAAGATAATCAGCTCTAACGGTATGACAAAGCTTCTAAAAAAGGAACAAAGAGGTGTAATTGCACAATTATGTTTGCTAGATGTTTCCACGTTGGAATCATCTATTTCTCTAGATCTCCAAAAAGTTTTGGACAATCATTCCAACGTATTTGAGACTCCCATAGGTCTCCCACCTATTTGTGATCATGATCATGCTATTCATCTGATTCCAACAAGTGTTCCGCCAAACATAAGGCTGTACAGATATCCCTATGCCCAAAAGAGTGAAATTGAGCGTATGGTTGAAAAAATGCTAGAGGCTGGTATAATTCAACCTAGTCAAAGTTCTTTCTCTTCTCCAGTAGTATTGGTGCACAAGAAGGATGGATAATGGCACATGTGTCTGGATTATAGGGAGCTCAACAAGCTCACTATTAAAGATAAGTTTCCCATTCCTGTCATTGATGAATTAGTGGATGAATTGCATGGATCAATTTACTTCACCAAGTTGGATCTTCGTTCAGGATATCATCAAATCAGAATGAAGACTGAAGACATTCCGAAAACAAAATTTAGAACTCATGAGGGTCATTATGAATTTTTGGTCATGCCTTCTGGCCTTACCAATGCACCTTCTACATTTCAAGGTCTGATGAATTCCATTTTTAAACCCTTCCTTAGAAAATTTGTGTTAGTATTTTTTGATGATATACTAATCTACAACAAGCCTTGGAAGGATCATGTTGAACATGTTGACAGGGTGCTACAACTATTGGAGGAGAAACAATTATATGCAAAAAGATCCAAATGCTTCTTTGGAGTACAAGAGGTGGAATATTTGGGTCATATTGTATCTCATGAAGGAGTTAAGGTAGACCCTTGCAAAATTACAGCCATTAAGGAATGGAAAATCCCCACATCCATAAAGTATCTACAAGCATTTCTTGGGTTGACAGGGTATTATCGAAAGCTTGTTAAGAATTATGGGAGAATAACAGCACCTCTAACAACATTATTGAAGAAAGATGCATTTTCATGGACTCAAGAAGCAACAAAGGCCTTCGAACATATTAAAGAGGCAATGTGGCAAGCACCGGTCTTAGCTACACTGGACTTCACAAAAACATTTATTGTGGAATGTGATGCTTCAAGAAATGGAATTGGTGTTGTTTTAATGCAAGATGAAAGATCCATTGCTTTTGAAAGTCGTCCAATCAAGGGAAAGTTTTTACACAAAGCTATTTATGAGAAGGAAATGTTGGCAATACTCCATGCACTTAAGAAATGGCAACCCTACCTAATGGGAAGACAATTCAAGGTAAAAACAGATCATGATAGCCTTAAACACCTTTTAGAACAAAGATTATCCTCTAAAGAGCAACAAAAGTGGGTCACAAAGATGTTGGGTTATGACTTTGAAATCATCTACAAAAAGGGGAAGAAAAATGTGGTGGTAGAAGCACTCTCAAGAAAGGATGAGGATGTGGAAGCATTGTTGTGCGCCATTTCTATTATCCAACCAGATTGGATAAACGAAGCAAGGGAGGAATGGAAGAATGATGAAGAAGTGTGGGCACTTATTCGAAAGTTACAACAAGATTCCAGTACATCCGATACATTTAGCTGGAAAAATGATTCGTTATGGTACAATGATCGCTTATACCTCTTTAAGAATTCCCAACTAAAACAAAAGAGTCTTATGGAATTACACACTTCTCCCTTAGAAGGGCACTCAGGATTTTTAAAAACTTACCACAGGGTTAAGAAGGAATTTTTTTGGGATGGCCTTAAATCAGATATTCAAAAGTTTGTGGCAGAATGTTTGATTTTCCAACAAAATAAAGTTGAAACAATTAAGACATCAGGTCTATTACAACCTTTATCCATTCCAAGCCAACGTTGGGAGGAGGTTTCAATGGAGTTTATCACAGGTTTACCCAAGTCTGAGGGAAAATGTGTCATCATTGTGGTAGTTGACAAACTTACCAAGTATGCACACTTTTTTGCATTATCACATCCATTTATAGCCAGTACAGTTTCTATTGCATTTATGGAAACAATTCAAAAGCTACATGGAAACCCAAAGATTATTGTAAGTGACAGAGATCCCATTTTCACTGGAAATTTTTGGACAGAATTATTTTCTTGTCTTGGTACTCAGTTAGCTCATAGCTCATCTTATCATCCTCAATCTGATAGGCAAACTTAGATAGTAAACAAATGTTTGGAAGGATATCTTCGTTGCTTTGTATCTGATAAACAGACACAATGGGTCAAATGGTTGCCTCTAGTTGAATGGTGGTATAAAACTTCCTTCCATACAGCAACAAAAATGACCCCATTTATGGCACTTTATGGATATCAGCCACCATCCATCACATCATATTTAAGAGAAAATTCTAAGGTTCAAGCAGTGGAACATCACCTCGAACATCAACAACAAGTCCTCCAACTCTTAAAGGATAACCTTGTGTTGGCACATAATAGAATGAAACAACAAGCAGATCAACATAGCAGCGAAAGAAGTTTTGATGTAGGTGATTGGGTATTCCTACGGCTACAACCATATAAGCAAATGTCCCTCAAGCAAGCTAAGAAGGATAATAAATTATCACCAAAGTATTATGGTCCATACAAGTTGTTGCAAAAGATTAGTACTATGGCTTACAAATTGGAGCTTCCTGCAACTTCTTGATTGCACCCAGTTTTCCATGTTTCATGTTTAAAGAAGGCTATAGGTGACAAGCTCCCAGTTCAAACAGTATTGCCAGAAATTGACGAGGAAGGAAAAATTATATTGGAACCGGAAGCAGTTACAGAAACAAGAACTCGACAACTACGAAATAGATCAATTTCAGAGTATATTATCAAGTGGAAGAAGTTATCCGCTGAAGATTCCACATGGGAGGATGAAAATTTTATACAAAAGCATCCAGAACTACTCAAGCATTGAGGACAATACTTTTTTTGAAGGAGAGGGGCATGTTAGGTCCCTATAATACTAGTGATTACTTGATTACTATTGTAGTTGTATCCCTTATTAATATTGTTGTGCCCCTATTGTCCCCATATTGTTATTACTATGCCCCATAGAATCCCTCTATTGTTATTTTTGTGGCTTTATATTATTATTGTTAGGTCGGCTGGGTTATATTGTGACTCATTAGACTCCTATATATAGAAAGGAGGTTTTGTCATTTGAATCATCCAAGAATTGTTTAGTTATGTAATGTAAAGGAGGTTGCCCCCTCGAAGAGGCTGAATTATAAGGCGTTGATCTATATTTTCTATTTTTTTTGAGCTGGTTTCATAACAAAACTGCTGTGGTGAAGTAGGATGGTTATCCAAAATGCTTTTGGCTTCGTCCAGAAAAGGAAAACGGTAAAGAGTGTGATCACCTTCAGATAACCTACATGGAACTCTAGCTTTTCCTTTCTGTCGATTGACTTCGTTTTCACTAGTTGATGGTGCGCTGTCAACCTGACTATCAGGGGTTGATGACACCGAATGGTGCAACTGGGGAGACCATTCTCTAAAGATCTATAGGATGCAATGGAAATCTCGATGGTAATGGTTCTCCTTGCAAATTGTGCATGGAGTTTTTGGTTTGGAAACTTTAGTGTGCGGATTTTCGCCAGATGATGCTTTGGTGTTTCCTTGTTTGGCTGGCTTCTTCTTCTTCTCGTTCCCTTTCTTTTTCTTCTCAGTTACTTGGTTTTTAGTGTCACTAGTTTCACCAAGTGAAGAGGAAGAAGGGGAAGGAGAAACAAATGAAGTATAAGGTGAAGGGGTAACTTCAGTATCGTCTGGTTTCTGGTTAGATTGTTGAGGAATTGCAGTGTTTTGAATGACAGAGGTTGAGAAAAGCCATACCGACAGGCCGATTGTGATTCCTGGAAGGGACAATGTAGCCATATATGGAGAACCAATATCTCCCCAAGAGGAGAAAGGACTAGGATTCCCTCCAAGGGAGATTCCTTGATTGGTAGATTCCATTATCTCAACCTCAGATCAACGTAGGAACTAGGATGTTATTCCATTTAAAATAAATTTTAAAGACACTTGGATGCAACTTGATTTTTCAATTTTTAAGAGTCGAGAAAAAGCTAAATGTGACTCTAGTCGCCTTCAATTTTCAACGAGCCTGAAGTGACATGTGTTCAGATGGACCTTTTCTTTTAAGGAGTCGAAAAGGAATGAAAGTGACTGCTCTGGAAGTCTAGCTAGAGGGTTTACCAAATCAATCGTAAAAGTGTAAAATACACCTTGGTGATAAATGATAGAGAAATTACCAAGGACTTATGTACGAAAGTCATTCTTCCTGAATGCTGTGTTTAGTGTATTACGATCGATAGGGCGACAGACACAGCTTCCTAAGGATAAAGGATAATAGCCTATTGTGGTCTCCCAATATATACATGATGGTACAGGGAGAACAAGTCCATACTCGAACTTGTCATATCAAAGAGGAGGAATCACCCAACCTACGATGAAAACGATAGTTACCAAGTTTTACGACACCGGAACACGTGTCTAGCCTAGACTTCTAGATGTGTTGCATTAGATTCCAAAGCGTTTTTATGTTAATTGAGGTTTATTTTATGGTTGATCTTGCTTAGAAGTTTGTCTTTCAAGGTTCACCGCATGATGTGGATGTGAAATACCTAAATACAATCTAAAATGATAAACAATCATTTATATTCTTTTAGCAATGAAAATCCTAGCTACAAAGGAAAGAAGATAACGAATTTTTTTTCAGTAGAGAGCATAGAGCACACACTAAATGCACTTTCCTAAATCAAATTTCCCAAGCAGTCAAAATGCAGATGCACATGCATGTATTTATTTTCCACTTTCTTAATGTGAGAATGACGAAAAGAAAGCTAAGTACCGATCTGAACTATTTTCTTTCAACACGACAATTCTAACAATTTTCTCTTTTCAAAACAAAAGGAAGACTAAGACGACACTTTTCGATTTCGAATTTAAAATTGTTTTCGACACTTGAAATACTAATAATTTCAAAATCAAGGACAATGACAAAAGTACAATCAACCATCTAGAAGAGGAAGACTTTACGACACTCTTCTTTTGATTCAGAATGACAATTATGACACTTGCATCAAAGACGACAGTTCAATTAGGCTACTTTCGACAAAGGAGGATTGCAAATGATTGACAAATACACAAAAACATTTACAATTCCTAACTGACGGAGGCTAAAATAATGTGAAGCAAGATGGTTACAACAAGAATGTACTGATCATGAACAACAAAACTACTGAATAAATCTGAAAACACAGAGAAAAACCAAAATTTAGAGAAGAAAACACAGTTTACTCAATCATCGCACCTGTAGCACAGGGAAACAGGGATGCATCTCACCTGCAACACACGGGAGGTGCGATGCATCTAGGTTGCACAGTTACAGACAGTGCGATGGGCTAGTGAGCGAAACTAAGCTTGGTTTTTCCTCAAAACTTGCAGCTAAGTTCAGTGATTTAGGCTGAGTAATGATGGACAATAAACACAAAGCATAAGGGTAGGATCTGATGAGGTTCTGAGCTACCACAAGGGCACCTAGGATGCTTAGTTCATAAACCAACCCAGAGATTGACTGAAGCAGCATTTATCTACTTCGCAATTGCATATCAAAGGCATTTCGAAGGCTAGCTGGCTAACTGCAGGCTTCGTCTGTAGTTTATAAAGTAAACAATAAACAAAGAAACAAACTATTCGTTCCCCAGTGGAGTCGCCATTTTGTTTCAGGGAAAACTAGTGTCGATTTGAACTGCTAGTCCCACTAAGACGGGTAGCTATCTTAGAAACAAACAATGAAAGCTTTTTAAGAGTTCCTTTAAGTGTGATAGATGGAAGAGAAGAATAGAGGACCAACCTGGATCTTTCGCTTTGATCCTAGCTTGATTTCTCCTTTCCTTGATATAATTTGCCACTCCTCTCCTACTTGTCCCGCTTCAACGAGTACCTATAGAGTCAAAGTAACAGCAAACTATCAAAGCATCTCTATCTAAAACATCATAACCAATATGGAATTAGCAACACATTGACCATAAAATTGCATTCATAAAAAATAAGATTCACAAATACATGACGATATGGCGGAAAACTCAAAGAACTTTATTAATAGTAATGTAAGAGAGGATTACAACTCAGCTGTCTGATCCAACATCATCCTCCCAGTTCTAGAAGCCCTCTTCACCTCATGAACAAGAAAATCACCCAACAATGCAATGTCTCTTCTCAACAAACCAACAACACTTCCTTACAAAATACAAAATTCCAGCCTCTAGATCTCTCAAATGAGTGATCCATTTATAGATGTCTTGCAAGGGTGTGAGTTAGCTCTGGGTTTTTGATTAGTGTCATTCCACTAATAGTTCTTGGTTCCACTTTGAAATTTGATGATCTCTTACTCATCCCTGGGTGAATTCAGAGAGGCAAGTGTCATAAGAGAAGTTTCTAGAATATTCCATGATCATCCACCTTGCAAATTGCCTCTACCATTTGTATATTCTCGCTCATCGCACCCCACAGAAGGCCATTTCAGTATGCATCGCACCTGGCCAGTTAGGCAGTTAGTATGCATTGCACCTTGTCCATGGAGCAACTTGTATGGTCCAATTTTGGCCAGTTCTGAGTAGTTTTTCAGGTGGAACTTCTGGGAAATGATGTAATCAACTGACCATGAACCTTTAGGGTATGAAGCAACACTTTTAGGGACTTGAGGAGTCCTTAGTTTATGGACATATGATTTTTGGGTTGCAGTGCCCAAATATTTCTATAACACTATACCACACTTCTTACAAAATTCTTCAAATTCCTTGCTACAAAACACTCCACCATTATCTATCCTCAACACCTTTATCTTCTTCTCTGTCTGGTTTTCCACGAGAGCCTTAAATTCTTTAAACCTGTCAAAGACTCTAGATTTCTTGCTAAGGAAATATCTCAATGTATTCCTTGAGAAGTCATCTATAAATGATACATAGTACACAGACTTTCCCAATGATGGAATCTTCATAGGTCCAAACACATCACTGTGCACAAGTTATAATATATGTTTCACCCTTTTACCAACAGAGGGGAAACTCACCCGATTCTGCTTCCCATATACAAGATTTTGACAGAAATCAAAATCTAGAGAGCTATTACTCATACCTTCTACCATACCTTTACCATGAAGTATTCGAAGGTCCTTCTCTCCAATATGTCCAAGCCTTTGATGCCACAACATGGTCTTCTCTCCAAAGACCACTAGATTTTTTGCTCCACTTTCAGGAACCACAAAGCTATTGCACCGATCAACAATAGTGCTACCTTGCAACTTGTACAGAGTTCCAATCCGAACTCCCTGCATCAATACCAGTGCTCCTCGAACCATTTTGCAGGTATCCTTCTTTAACACTGTTTTTACACCTGCATCATCCAACATGCTTACGGAAATTAGATTTCTGGCTAATGCAGGAATATGCAGAACACCCAAAAGTTTTCTAACCCTTCCACCTTGCAACTTCAACTTTACTTTTCCACGACCAACGATTCTAGCCTTCTTGTCATCCCCAAATAAGACATCACCACCATCATATTTCTCATACTTGCAGAACCCCTCTCTATGGGGAGTGAAGTGAAAGGATGCACCTGAGTCAATCAACCATGCCTCATGATCTACATGTGTACTTGAAGAAGCCAAGTGCACATCCCCACCTTCATCTGAGGTGGTTTTCGCCTTTGCAGAAGGAGCATCATCAAATCCCTTTCCTTTATCAGGAGCTTTAGATTTACAATCCCTTTTGTAGTGCCCTTCCTTTCCGCATATCTAGCATACCACCTTTACAGGCTTTCCTGGAGATTTATATCTCCCTCTAGATTTAGACCTCCCACTCGATAACTTATTTTTGTCTCTGTTCTGGGACCATCCTCATATAGACAAGGAATCACCATTCTAGCTCTCCATATTTTTCCGTCTCATATCGTCCATCAGCAAGGATGAGACTATTTCATCAAAATGCAAGGCAGTTGCATTGATACCTATTGCAATAACTAGAATATCCCATGAATCTGGTAGAGAACACAACAAACTAATGCACTTATCTTCAGCTGAAATTTTAATACCAATAGATAACAACTGACTTACCATAGCATTAAATGCTTTCAGATGTTCTATCATCGAGTCTCCATCTTTCATCCTCAGGTTATATAGTTTTTTGCACAGGAACAGTTTATTCACCAGAGACTTAGATTGGTACAAAGTCCCTAACTTTTCCCACAAATCCTTCGTCGTAGCTTCCCCTGATACATTCAGCAATATTGAATCCAAGACACATAATCGTATTCTGCTCTTAGCCTTCTGATCCAACTTCTTCCATTCTTCATTAGACACTCTCGTTGGTTTAGCACTGGATATAGTGCGATCCACTAATCTTTATCCACCAACAGATCCTCCATATTGAGTTTCCATAACTCAAAACTCTGACCATTAAATTTCTCGATCCCTATCTTTCCGTGGCTTGCCATCTTCTTTCACCACCAGAATCAATCCCGCGGATCTCCCACTAAATAGGGTCTATCACAGGCCCGAGCGAAACCCCTCAGCAACAAAGGTGTCCCCTTGAAGCCAAAACAGCTCTGATACCAAATGTAGTTTTTAACCCCGTACAGAAATTACTTGCATACGAATTGTAAAACACAAAAAATAAACAATGCGAGAGCATAACACATAAAACACATATACACAGAGAATTTCCCCTGGATCCCAAAACTGAGACTACCAACTTGATTTTTCATTATGTTCCTTTCGATGTTACAATACATATTTATACATGCCGAAGAATCTAATACCATGGACCGAAAACCATCACATCCAAAACCATTTATCAAAAACCATTGCGTCCAAAACCATGTGCGAAAATCATGCAGAAAACCATAGGTAGGTCTGCCCAACCTAATATAGGGTCCAAAAATAAAATTTTCCTGGGCACTGCCCCGAACCCCATAGAGTGGGGTTACCTGCACCCCTCAAACCCCCTGTGACTCCCCTTCTATGCAATCGGTGCAATGAAGGGGGGTATCCACCCCACTTCTACCCCCCTGGTTAACTACATGGGCTAGTCATGGAAGGAATATAACACAACCCAACAGAGCTATAGTGCCCCCTATGACCCCCCCATGCATGTGGCTAATCGTGGAAAGAATATAATACACACCCAACATAAGCCTTAACATAGGGAGGAAAACAACGCATAGCTTAATGTTGCTACCATAACACAAGGAGTAGAGTAAAATTTGGTGGACCATTGGGAGGTGGAAGATTATCTCTCAGGTGAGGAAAATAATCTCTTAATTCCCATAAGACTAGAGGGCGAAGATATTTTTTCTTGGATTCCCTTGATAGCCTGGGTGGAGGCCTATTCCTTGGATTCCTTGAAGGACATTTCTTTAACACCCTCTTCTTATTTTATGATTTTAAATAGTGGAATAATATATCTAAGGTGATGACAGTAGTCTCTAGAGTCCCTGTAAGACTAGATGGTGGAGATGATTTGCTATGAATTCCATTAATAGATTGGGTGGAGACCTATACCTTGGATTCCTTAAAGGAGAGTTCTTTAGTTCCCTCTTCTTGTTTTAAGTTTTTAGAATGAGATCTGGAATCCCTTGTTGATTAAAGGGTGAAGTCATAAGCCTTTGGACTCCCTTGTTGATTTGAGGGTATATGCATAAGCCTATGGACTCCCTTTCTAATTGGAGGGTGGATGCATAAGCCTCTAGACTCCCCTTTTAATTTGAGGGTGGAGGTGGTAGCCTTTGGATTCCCTTGTTTTGAAAAGGGTGGAGGTAGAACACCTATAGACTCCCTTATTTGACTAGTGAGTGGAAGTGAGCCTTTGGAATCCCTGTTTCATCTTGTGATAGTAAAGATATAGTTCTTATTGGAGTAGCTGAAGGGTGGAGGAGGTGGACCTCTAGATTCCCTATGAGATATTGATTGCATGAAGTAGTTGATGGGTGGTCCTCTAGAGTCCCTATTTCATATGAGAAAATCAATTTAATATCTTAAGTATTCATCCTCAAGCTCTATAATCTAGCTTGGGGGTTGACTAATATAAGAAAGGCTTGGATGCAATGTGTCCAAGTTTGAGTGGGGAGTTGAAGTCCCAATCTCAGTTGCTAAGAACATTGGATAAGATAAGTGTATACTCAAGCCTTGTACCTTGAATGCTAAGACTATGTTTAATGTTTTTTCCTAAGGCCTATAATGGTATTGTTTTAATGTGCTAGTTATTCCTGTGACCTAATATGTAATGTATTTTCCCGTGAGTTTCCTAAGTAAATGAATGGATTGTTGTTTACAGTCATGAGCTTGTTTCATGTTTATTATTATCCTAAGAGGCCTATAGACATCTGAAATGTTATGGGCATAGATTTGGTCCAATGGGCCTAAGTATAAGGGATGTAAAATTCTCTATCTTATTTATTATGTAACTAACAATTTGACTATCAGGCCTTACTATCAACTACCAATATCAACTAGGAGAGTGTTCTAAATACCTATATATATGTCTAAATATATGCATATTTGTAGGATGGGACGAAGCTTATTTAAGATTAGGAAGTATGGCATGAATGCTCTATATGCACACACATTAAAAGCTCAAGAGAGATAGCTCTAAGATATTTAGAATAATATAGCTGCACTCATATGGAAATGAGTGGGGGGTGAGCCTTTAGGAATTAAGGCCTTGAACCTCTAGTCATAAAAATCCATGTGTGTGGGTGCTATAAACAAGCACTAAAGGCGAATCAAGTCTTAACATATGCCCATTTATGCCACAAGTGTTGGATGTTTAGGGTTTGGAGGAGTAAGGAAGCTCAAGCATTATACACCATAAGATCGCGCACCATGAACAAGTGTGGAAGAGGGGATCCCATTGTCGTTGGATGCCATGGGATGATCCTCATTATCCACTTAACCCTTGAAGTATTTCCATACAGATTTAAAGTGGAGGCATGGTTATATCTCACTGAGACTTATCCATTGAGACGATGTGGCACAGTGGGGTTGGTTTCTAGGGTTTTGATGTATGAGGGAAGAGAACCTCAAAACCATTTATAATGTGAAATTAAACTTTACCCCTCAATTAAGGAATTTTTGGACCCATGACCAATGTGGTAGGTTTTGTGGGCATAGTGCAATGTAGAAAGCTAGGAGAAGGACATGAGTTAGTCAGATTCAGGGTTTTTGTGGGGCCAAGTGGCCTGTAAATGGGTGACATGTGGCACACCCAAAATGGAGCCAGATGGAAGCGTGACATCATTGTGATGGAAAGAGTCACTGATGGCACCTTGATGCCTTATCCCTGGCAATTTGTTATGGGGTCAGATTAATTCCCACCAAGATTTTATCCCCAAGGTGATGTGGTCATTCTGGAGCCCACATCCATATATATAAAAAAGAGAGATGAACCATTGGTTGAAGCACGTGTCTGGAAGTTGACATGGTGGCATGACATGTTGTTCCACATAAAGCAATCATTATTCCCTGGAATTTTTAGTGGGGAACAATGAAAGAAATTGCGAGAATTTTATCCCTGAGGTGAGGAGGAAAAGAGGGGGCCCACACAATGTATAAGCTATACATGTGTGTGAGTGTGCGCTTGTGGTTATTCAGAGGCTATGACACTAGTTATGGATGGATCAATAGATTCCATGTGGGGGTGACATGGCACATGGCTAGAGTGGTCACATGATCACCACAAAGGAACCACATGGGCGACACATGGCAGGTCAGGCGAGACCTCATATTGGCCATATATTTTGATTCAAGAGTCATATTCAAGAAAATTTTATATCATTTGAAATGTCTCAATGATATGAATGCAACAATTCTTTCCATTTTAAGTTTTGAGGAAGTTGAAAAACATTGAAAAATTTAGACCCCATTTCCACAACTAAACTTTGTAGGTCGGGTCATCAAAGTAACTGCCTCATACCCCTATGGAGGTTGGGTCATCAGAGTAACTGTCGCACACCTTTATCAGCAGTCACAAATGGTAGGGGGTATGTTATAGCTTCACTTGATTGTTCACAAAAATTGAACTCCCTATAAGACATACTTCTAATGGAGATGCTAGAAACAAGGGTTATCCCAACCCAACTAGTAAGATTGATCCATTCTTGCTTACATAGTGGCCCCTTTACTTTTTTATAAATATATTTGGGCACACACTTCCCTAGGTGAAACTCAATTATATATGATTGGGATGAATACTGAAACCTCGAGAAACAAAAGAAATAGAATTTAGAATCATCAACTGACCCACTGAAAAATTGAAACCCTCAAAATATTCCAAAATAGGAATACTCCCTACCCTAGACACCAGATTCCCAAGTAAGGCATGGTAACTATAAATAGTTTGACTTGTTCGACTAATGAAATTAAAATTTTTATATCTAGAATTGGATTTGTTACTAGGGATTCTAAATCTAGATTGTTTCGGGTTATAGGCCCTCACATCTAAAATATATTTATAATTTATCCAAAAGCTAGAGTTTGTTCCTGAGAAGCATTAGCAAGGATTGAAATTTCTTGTGGGATATATCAGTAAGGAGACACATATTCTAGAATTCCTAAATGATTGAGAAAAGAACAACAAAAATTAGCTAGCATGGACAAACTATATGATGTGTATTGGTTTTCCCATGGATTTCATGCTTGTTTGAAAGAAATTGATAACGCTAATACCATTAGAAGTTTTGGGTAGAATATATCAACCTAGATAATTTAGGGTACTATATATTATTGTTCAAAAATAAATTAGGTAACTAGCTATCTTAGAAGGAATCGAGTTGAAACCTAGGATTTGAAATAGCTTTGCAAATATTTATGCTTCCCAACCATATTACCTTAGCTAGGAATTGTAGTCACCTTAGCGTGAGTTTCAATGATGTTAGCTTCTCACTTTATTTTAATTCCAATACTAGTTTATGCCCATCCTCCATCAGCCTTGCTAATCTAAGGCATCAATTCCCCTTTAACCTTTATACAAATACTTAGGCCTCACAACACCCTCATCTTATTATCGATATCTCATTGAGAGGAACCCTATTTATTACCATACTTAGGGTTTCCCATGAGGATCTAAACTGAAAAACTAAAATACTTAATGAAGGAGAAACCACAAGTGAAAACTATGTAGTGTATGCATTATTATGTCCTACCCACCTTTCTCAATGGCACGACAGGATCATGACAATTATTAGTGTCTAACCTCCATGATACTCGAGGGTAACATATTTCATTTTTTGATTCACAGGGAATGTATTTATGTTTCTAACCAAATATTATGATCAATGCATGGAATATTTTGTATTATTTAACGATGAGACACCATTAAGAGTGATGGTTAATTTTTTCATTGCTCTCAAATGTTACATTTAGTGCTAAGAAGTTGAAATAGTTTTCATTGTAGGATATTATGGTTGAGTGGACGAAATTTGGACTTTGGAGAGACGATAGCAGTAGCTAGGGTTTACATTCATTAGCAGACGTTGAAATCCATGGAAGGGTGCAAAGGAGGGAGCTCCACTCCCTCCTACAAGCAGGATGTAGCCAGCCGAGGTAAGGAGCCAATAGAAGAGGTCAAAGGTATTGCTAAAGTAGGGAAAGAAAGCATGGAAGAAGAGCAAGAGGGAAATACAACAAAGGAGAATAATAGCACAAAGACAAGGAGGAAGACGGCAAGGAACAAGGGGCAAAAACTAAGGCACAGAAGGGTCCATGAAAACCCAAAACCGAAGTCAGACCCAGAGTAGTTCTAAATGATCCTGCTATGTAGGCACACAGGGACCAAATGCGGACATATGTTATTATCTGTAAATTCATGGGAGTATGGCCCACTTAAAAATCTTTACATACATGGATTAAATATCATTAGAAACCAAAAGGAAGCATTGACCTACATCTTGGGTCAAAGGGATTCTTCATAGTGGTCTTCAAAAATATTGAAGATAAAGACAGAGTGTTTGAAGGGGTCCCTACTTCTTCACGGCAACGGGCCTCTATATGAGGTCGTGGATGATGAAATTTGTCTCGGAGTGGGAGACATTTACCTTGGTTCTGGTATGGGTAAGGCTTTACTCCCTTCCTCTAGATTATTGGCAAATAGAGTTGTTAACAGCTATAGGAAATAAATTAGGACGTTTTGTCAAGGCCCCTGAAGCCATTAGAAGGGGAAAATACACTTCCTTTGCACGAATTTGTGTGGAAATGGATCTATCCGGAGCCCTACTGGATGAGGTTATTTTGGAGGTTTTTGATGAAGAATGGGTTCAAACAGTTGATTATGAACATATTCCATTTAGATGTCACAGATGCCATGAGCATGGACACCTTTTTAGGGATTGCCCTCTCAGTAAAATAGAGAATAGGAGCAAAGCTACCACTATGAAAGATACTGAAAGCTTTCATAAAGTGAGCCATAAAGGAAAGGGGGGCAAAAGGGGACTTAAGAAACATCAAGCAGAAGGGCCTCAAGTCAGTCTGAATAGGTACCAAGTGCTCGAAGAAGAAGAAGAGACAAAAAAAGCAGATCAGAGAATGGGGGGAAGTCCATAGGAGAAGGAGAAAGAGGAAGACAGGGACCAAACATTGATGAACGATGTAGAACTGGATATGGACCAGGAAATGACCCAGAGCAAGAGGGAAATGGAGGACCATGAACTACAGGAGATTCTTGAGAGAGAAAACCTAGATTTGGAAGGGTTCTTGAAACAAGGAACCATGGGAGGGGTTGACTCGTTACCTCAAGAGGAGTTCACTAGAGTACAACAACCGTACTTATGGAAAACCCAGACTACAGGGATGGACAGGCAAAGTAACACTGCAAGACAGGGCATCGAAGGGGTGAAAACTTTGAAAAACACATCTGGATTAGCACCTAGAGGCCCAGGAAAGAAGAGAGGCAGAAAAAAGAAGAATGAGTTGTTGATGGAATGTGGAAAGCTAATGATAGATTCAAGTAAGATGAAAGACCTAACTAGTTACTCCTTCACAAATCTTTAATGATGAAGTTCACTTCTTGGAATATCAGGGGTCTAGGTAGTAAAAGGAAACAAAGATTAATTAGTAACATAATGAAACAAGAAGCTCCAGATATGATTTTAATATAGGAAACTAAATGTTCCATTCAGAGAATTAAAGAAATATATAGAAAATGGCTCAATCGTTTTGAGTTTTTACAAGTCAAGGCAGAAAACTCAGCTGGTGGCATTCTTACTCTTTGGAACCCGCAAAAGATTGGTATAATAGATGCTGAGGCTTCTAGAAATTATTTATCAGTAGTTATTCAACCTGTGGAGGATAGGGAGATGTCTCTGTTCACGAATGTTTATGGACCTCGGAGAATGGATGATAAACTCAGGTTTATAGATTCTCTGGTGGATCTCAGAGCAAGATATGCATATATACCCTAGATTTTGGGTGGTGATTTCAACATGATAAAATCACTATCGGAGAAAAAAGGGGTACTAGAACTCTAAACAAAGACTCCTTAGCCTTTCAAACTTTTATGGATTCTATGAAGCTAGTTGATATTGTTTCCAGTAATGGTCTCTTTACTTGGAACAATAAAAGAGGAGGAGAGTCTCTAGTTGCATCAAAGTTAGATAGATTCATCATCTCAGAGGACCTTATGCTCAATAATAAGGAAATGGCAGCAAGTATTCTCCCCTTTGGAGGATCAGATCACTGGCCGGTCCAATTGGTGGTCAAAGGCATAGGCACCCCCAAGAATAGACCTTTCAGATTTGAAAATATCTGTCTCACCCATCCAGATTTCATCAACAACATTTTAGGTTGGTGGTCCGAAGATTTACACATTTAGGGTACAAGTATGTTCCTTCTTCACAACAGATTAAAACATATCAAGTGCAAGCTAAAATATTGGAACAAGAATGAATTTGGCACTATTTTTTAAGGAAGTAAAGTTGTTTAAAACAACTTGCAAGAACGAAACCAAACCCTTATCACGGTTGGCTTTGACAAAGTCAGAAATGAGAAGGCTACCAAGCTCCAGCAAGAATGTGAGAACTTTTGTAAACAAGAAGAAATATTTTGGAGACAAAAATATAGAGTGCAATGGCTAAAAGAAGGAGAGCGAAACACAAGATTCTTCCATAGATCCACCTTGGCAAATAAAGCTCATAATAGAATCTCTTCGATCAAGGATGAGGGAGGGCAACTTCTCAGATCCCACGAAGACATAGATGTCGTGCTAGTCCAGCACTTTCGTGGGATAGCTAAGGAAACCATTTCGAACAGAGAGAATTTCATCAAGGACTTAACAAGACATATACCAAGACTAGTGTCTAGGGAGGATAAATTTAACCTAAATAGGCCAGTGACTGAAGAGGAAATCAGTGGGGTCCTCAAGGAAATGCAGAATGGTAAAGCACTAGGCCCTAATGGTTTCAATGTTGATTTCTTCAAAGCTTGATGGTATATTGTGACACAGGATATTCTGAATGTAGTAGAAGATTTCATGAGGAATAGAACTATTCTGAAAGCACTCAACACCTTTTCCATCTCTCTGATCCCTAAACAGGATAATGCCCTCACTCCAGATAAGTTTAGACCCATAGCATTATGCAATGTGGTTTACAAGATAATATCCAAGGTTGTAGCCAATAGACTCAAACCTCTTTTGCCCACTCTTGTGTCTGGGGAACAATCTGGTTATGTGGAAGGTAGGCAAATTCTCAATAATATCATTCAAGCATAGGAGGTGGTGCACTCACTGACTAGCAACAGGAAGGCTGGAATGATCATGCAACTGGACCTAGCCAAAGCTTATGACAAGTTGAATTGGACCTATATTAGGAGGGTTCTTATTGCTTTTGGGTTTGATCATAACTGGGTCAAATGGGTCATGGCACTGGTAACTTCTCCCAGTTTTTCTATTTTGGTAAATGGTTCTCCCTCTGAGACTTTTATTCCTTCAAGAGGACTTAGGTAGGGTGATCCACTCTCTCCCTTTCTCTTCATTCTCATGATGGAAGGACTGGGGAGGTCCATCAAGTAGGTAAAGGAAGACGACAAAATCAAGGGTCTCCAACTTTCTGAGAATGGACAATCCTTAACTCATCAAAAATTTGTGGATGATACCATGCTGCAAGGAATCCCTACGGTCAAAGAGGCTCTAGCATACAAACAACTTCTAAGTAACTTTGCCATGGCTTCAGGTATGGAGGTTAATCTTTCCAAATCCAATTTTTTTTTCTTTAACACCAATATTGCTATTCAAAGGAATATCTCCAGAATTCTGGGCTTTCAAAGGGATTTCCTTCCTTCAAAATATTTGGGTGTTCCTCTAACTGCTAAACCTCTGCATAAGAGCATATGGGAGCTGGTGATTAACAAGATGCAGGATAAAATTAGAAATTGGACCATCAGATCTTTAAACTTGGCTGGTATATTGGTGCTCACAAAGGTTGTTCTTCAATCTATCCCAGTTTTCATGCTTTCAGCTCTCCCTACACCAAAAGGAGTCTTACAACAATTCAGATCCATTCAAAGAGATTTCCTCTGGGGCAAGGGGGAGAATAGAAAGAAATGGGCCTTGGTAGCATGGGAAAAGATTTGCAAACCTAAAAATCATGGAGGTCTTGGTTTGGATGATCTAGAGGTTCTAAGCAGGGCTTTAGGCGCTAAACTTTGGTGGTGTTGGGTTAAAGAACCAAAGGCTCAGTGGGCTAGCATTTGGAAAGAGAAATATGCTAGTACTTGGAAAATTAATGATCATATAAGGATGTCAGGAAGTATAAAGGGCTCATATATCTGGAATAAGGCATGGGAGAATAGAGGCTTAGTTCAAAAGAATAGCTTCTGGGAAATCAGAGAGGGAGATCTAGCACTATTTTGGGAAGACAAATGGCAACAAGAACTGATATTGTTAAAAGAGGATTTTAAGGACCTCAAGATAGAGACAGACATCATAGGGCTATCTAAGGTTAAAGACTTTTGGGATCAAACCAATAATGCAGGAAAATGGAGAAACTGGAGGAATATTGTCTACAGGGAAGAAAGCCCCTTGAAAGCTAAAGGAGAGGCTCTTATGAAAATGTTGGAACAAAGGAAGATTCTAGCAATAGGGGGGAATGATCAATTAAGATGGGACAATAGAAATGAGGGCACCTTTAATCTTAAGGAGGAAAAATGCATACTCCTTGAGCTGGATTCTCTTGCTCCGGATAGAATTTGGCAGAATCTATGGAGGCATCAAGGCTGGACAAAGATTAAACTCTTCATGTGGCTAGTTTACCATAAGAAGATTCTAACTTGGGACAACATTCGAAAAAGTGGGGTAGTGGGGCCTTCCAGATGCCAGCTCTGTGAGGCCCAAGAGGAAACTATGGAACACCTCCTCAACAATTGCATCTTCACCTCTAGATTGTGGGACTCTTTTGCCACCATCTTCCAAAAGACAGATAGGGATAGAAGGAGTACTATCAATACCCTAAACAACTGGAGTAGAAATTTTCCTGATTCTGAAATTCTTTGCGTAACTTGGGCTCTCTCAGCCTAGCTTCATTATTTGGAATGTTTGGAAAGAAAGGAACAATAGGATCTTTAAAAATGAAAAGAGACCTTTCCAATGTCTTTTTGAGCAGACATTAAGACAACTTAGGGAGACAGTTAGTATGATTGTGAGAAATCCCCCTAAGAAGCCACCTTCAGAGGATGAAATGAGAATTATCAAACAGTTAGGCATGCAGGGGCTTAATCCTCAGGGCCTAGACAAAAAGGTTAGGTTAATGGAAACTGAGCAAGACTTTTGGCATCCCCCCCCTCAGGGTTTTCTGAAGTATAACATTGATGGGGCCTCTAAAGGCAACCCGGGTATTGCTGGCTTTGGAGG
Source organism: Pinus tabuliformis (assembly GCA_031772625.1). Classification (NCBI taxonomy): domain Eukaryota; kingdom Viridiplantae; phylum Streptophyta; class Pinopsida; order Pinales; family Pinaceae; genus Pinus; species Pinus tabuliformis. The sequence goes on along the minus strand of CM062814.1, from coordinate 501,346,719 downwards.
GGTGTTAAGGGATGAATCAGGTAATATCATTTCCATCTTCCATTGCCATTTAGGTAGAGCCACTAATAACATGGCAGAACTAATGGCTATGGAGCAATGCTTAGAACTCCTAGTGAAGGAGAATCGACAAAATGTGATTATCGAAGCTGACTCTGAGCTAATCATTAACTTAGTCAAAAGAATCAATTGGGGCACGGGGCCGGAGAAGGTTTCAAAACATTGGAGGTTGATCCAGGTCTTTCAATGGATCCAGCTCCACCTCATGCGCCTACACACGGTAAGTTTTAACCATGTTCGAAGGAAGGCTAACAAATTGGCAGATTTATTGGCCAACCAAGGAGTGAATTGTACCATTAGCAAAGTTGTGATGGGTTGGCAAGGGCTGTCTTAGAACAGACTCAAGGAACAGTGTGGTTTCCAAGCCGATGAAGATATGATAGTGTATCGCAACAAGGCCATGGAGGCTATGGCCAGATAGTTTGGTTTTGGTATGAGTTGCTGCTTTTTCCTCATTTTTATCCTTCTTTGGTTGCTGGGCAGATTCTGCTGCCTGGGTAGTTGGCCGGAGGGATGGGACTATACTTTACAGGGGTTCATCAACTGGTGCAGAGGGGATGGAGTGAGAAGCTAGAATCCGGGCTTTTGTGGAGGTCGGGATTTCCTTGTTTCTCTTCACGGAGATGTAATTCCGCCCGCAAAGTGGTTTTCTAGTCATCGGGCGCCTTTCAAGCAGAAAGTGGTTTTAAAGATTTGGGAGTGATCCCACTCAAGTCACTACACGTGGCCGAGCGGTGGGTACGAATACCACCCTCATCGCATGCTAACTAGCAGTGCTTTTGGCCCGTGCGATATGATCCTAGGCCGTCGGATCAAGCACGGAGGATTGACGGCTAGGATTCATCGTGCATGTCAGTGGGTCCATGTGGTTAGGTGGCAAGCTTTTTGGCAATGTGATTTCTTCCTCAGCCATTGGATCAAGCTTGGGAGATCTATGGTCAGGAACCTTCGTGCATGTCAGTGGGTCCATACGGTTAAACGTCGGGCTCCTTGGCACTGCGATATCTTCCCCTACCATTGGATCAGGCATGGTGTTTTGACGATGGCGATTAAAGGCTTCAACGCTGATTTCCGTGTTGATTTAGATTTCCATTTGGTTTGTGGTGAGTTGAATGGTTGGCCTTGGTACGGTCGGGCACTGGAGGGTTTTTGGCTATTTTGACTAGGAGGGTGCAGGGTTTATACCCTTAACTAGATGCCCTTGGTTGTTAGGTGGTAGATTTTTCCTAGTCCATGGATCCACTTGGATGGTTGTAATCTATGTAAATTATTTTCTGATTTAATGACAATGAAGGTCCAACTCTTGCTTTAGCAAAAAAAAAAAAAAGATGGTTAATTTTTTCATTGGTTCTATACTTGGATATGATTGTTCTCTATAACTTGATCCATTTGAAAGAGTATAGAAATCGTTGAGAAAAAACTATCATTGAACTAATATTGGTGAGGCAGAGTACAATGTGGACACCATGGTTTTTCTTGAGAGTAAGTAAAGTAACGGAGGCATGGAAATATCAAGGAGACAAAAGAAACATGAATACCATTAACTCCCCAAAACATAATTAATGCATTGACATCAACACTATGAAAAAACTACAAAGACTACCTTGAATGTTCTAATTTATGCATATATTTCTGCATTCCATGACCATCTTGATTTACATGTATATTTTTTCCTAGTGTCTTACAACATGTATTCCAAAGTTTTCTTGAGGCAATTTCTGAATATTTAAATTATAAATAGTGTGTAAATGTGTTCATGGGAAATGCATGCTCACTATGAATATCCACATGTATTTATGATGGGCCAAGGCTCATGTGCCTTAGAGGAGCTCATATTCTCTACCATGACCACAACTCATCCTCCATCTTCTTTCTTTTATGCGTTACATCTTGAGTCACCTACCGTACTAAGATACTAATGTGGATGTGCTATTACAATATCGTTACATATAGTAAACACCATACATGATTGATATCTCTTCAATATGGGTTCACAATTGTTGTAATCTTAATATACCCTTCGAAAATTCTACCATATTGCAAAAAAATTTGAAAAAATCTAGTGTATTTCCCACCCAATTAACATATATTCCACTTTGAAACATAGTGAGAAATAATGACACAAATGTATCATGAAAAAATTTATTGGTTTTAATTATTCCATTTTATCTTAAACATTTGATTGTACCTTTTGTTAACTAGATGCACTAAGTCCATTATTTATACCTATATTGAAGACATCTATCTCTCCTGGATACCAATTACTAAATTCTTTTTCTTTCTCTTTAAATCACAATACTATAATAAAGTAAATTCTAAGATATCATTACATTTAACCTATATACCATCCTTATCTCTCTCTAGTAATATAATCCTAAAATATGTTTATAAAAACTCTAATTTCTTTATGTGGTTCAAAGTCCCCAAATATCAATGACTACTACGTCCATGTAATATTTGAACGAGTCAGATCTACCCAAAAGGGTCACCTATTGTTGACTTAACCACAGAACTTGACCCTGAGAGTGTTAATATAATTGAACCTGTGACCGCTCAATAACAAAGGTGCTTTAAACAACGGGGACTCCACCAACTAAACTAACCCTAAGGGCTTATACAAACTCTATTTAATTATATTGACATTGTACCTTCAATATCTCAGAGTAAAGCCTATATTAAGCCAACATTTAATTAAAATTTATGTATCGAGTAGAGAAAAGGTATATTACAAAGTCTGAAGAAATGGAAGAAGGAAATTTTAGAAGGAATGGAAGAAGGTTTTACAATATGAAATTTGGGCCCGAAATGAATAAAAGAGTGACATATACAAATTAAGTAGTTTGGCATTTTTGGGATATAAGGAAAAATTAAAGGATGTGCATTTAAATTTTTTGAAATTGGTTACAGTCATTATATTGGAGATTGGAAATATAATGTTCGTATTCCACGTATCAATCAACCAATGATACACCACCACCAATTGGAGAAGCTTCATTTGAAGAAAAAATTCCTACATCTAGAAAATGCTGACTTGAAAGAATATTTGTAATGATTCTTGATATTTCTACAAAATAAATTAGGGGACATATCCAATACTACTTTCTTTACATTCAGTTTCTATGCTCTTCTTAGACTTGGATGTTGTACGCTATGGGGTATAAAATCTTGGGCTTCTAACTAATATTATCTCCTCTAACCAATATTTAGCTAGTTTTCCTATGTCTACAATCTATACATTAGAAAAGAATCTAATGAAAGATACTAGGTTTAATGTGACTATCTAGCTCCCTAAACAAGGATGAAACACATGTAATCTTCAGTGTTGATTATATATTGAGGGTGTGCTAGATCTCAAACACATTACAGGAAGAACCACTGGAGCTTATAGCTGGATAACTATGTTATGGATTCAAAGTAGTATGTTTTTATTTCCATCTTTGATATTACGTGTGTATATACCATGGATGTACTAAGACAATGTCAAAATAACCTCCTATAAAAAAATATAATATGTCCAGTAAGGGATAAGGTTTACGATTGAAATATGCTCGTGGTATTTTCGTTCTTGGATGCTTAGTTTAACATCTAATTCCATTTAGCCTTTACGTAAATGGAGTAGAAGTTTGTAGAGTGGGGGATTATTAGAAAACATGAAGTAAAGGTCATGTCATGGCATGCCTCTTGTACCCCCACACAATTTCAAAGCGTGATCATATATCATGTCCAACAAAATATGCATCCATATTATCACCAACTAACCTTAATACTTCTTTCAAAGTTTTTCTAACTGATGTGTTAGCTCCACTATCAATGTTGGAGTGTGGAGCTTCAATAGGCTGATGTGTTACAAGGGAACATATGATAGACATATTTCCTTGAGGAATGGATAAATAAAGGATATTTTAGCACGCAAACCTATTAACGATCCAATGATGCCACCAATATGCTTGAAACAAGCTCCACATTAAAGTGAATAAAATTTGAAAATATAGGTAGGCATGAACTCATATGCAATCAATGAGCATAAGAGGGCTACATCACATAGGAATTGTTAAGGAGAACTTCTAGGATGGGTGGTTCCCCCACTATCTTAATGTAGAGGAAACTAAGTATAATAAAAAACATAAAATAAATATTGCTAAGCATGAGGTAATTATGATCTTGAGTTAACCATGCTCATTTAGTAGTTAGCAGGCATTAGCAAAGGAAGTGCACATGGAATGCAATGGATACAAAGTAAAGAAGCACGAGGTTTTTTGTATGATCCTAGGAGTGGAAGCAACCAATATCGACATTTAAAATAGAAAGTAATAATGTTTAGCTACGCCGATCAAATGGTTGTTTTGAATGCTATAAGGAGGTGGGTATTTGGTGCTTAAAAAGTACGCGAACCATAAACGAATATGAAAAAAGTTACAAGCTTAACGAGAAATGTAATCTCAAAATGAGAACTCTAGCCTAGAAAACCTCCATTTTTGCGCCAAAAAATATGCAAAAACACCTCAAAAACAAAAAGTATTGATGTTGAATAAATGTTTTTTTAGGTTAAATGCCAAAAACAAAACTAGCAACAACACTAATAACAAATTTTTTTCTGCAATAAACATAAAAAAAAGATCTAGGAAATGAAAAGTGTTGATTTTGCATCAACCCTAATTTTTGGGTTAAAATTCCATTTTTTTTCAACAGTGGCATGAAAAACTAAATTTAACCCCAAAATTGAAAACTGCTAATCCTACATCAATTTTTTATTTTTATTTTTATTGGGTAAAATTAGAGCATTTTTTAGCAATGACATTGAAAGTAAAATATCATGACTCCAAAAAACTTTAAAATTCCAATAGTTTTCTATGATAGCTTTAAAGATAAATATTATGACTCCAAAAATCCTAAAAAGATCCAATAATTTTCGAGCATTGTGTTGAATATAAATATCATGAACCCAAAAAAACTTAAAATTTTGACATTTTCAACCATGACGTTGAAGATAAAATATCACTACTCCAAAAAACCTTAAAATTGCGACATTTTTCAGCAATGGAATTAAAACCAAATATTGTGATTATAAAAAACCTTAAATTTTCAACATATTTCAAGAACAAATACCACGATTAACAAAACCTTGAAAATGAATACCTAAATCAAAGAGTTATTATGGCAAGGATAATTTTTTTTAATGCTAAACATATAGCTCGTTTAAAATCTTAGCCTGAGACAACTTGACACATTGCAATGAAAACCTAAAAATAAACTATCAAATTGACATGCAATAGGGGAAGACTTGACCCATTACAATGAAAACTTAAAAATTGACGATCGAATAGACACACAGTGGGGGTGGACTTGATTCATTATAAAAAAAACTTAAAAATCAACTATCAAATTGACAGATTGTGGGATTGAGTTGCTATTCAATCATCAACACAACCCCTATAGGCAATATATATATATATATATATATATATATATATATATATATATATATATATATATATAAATAAAACAAATATTAAAAAAGTTAAAATTGAAAAAGAAGCCAAAAAATTAAAAATTTGAAAAAAGATAATCAAAAGAAAAAATAAAAAAATGAAACACAAAGAGAAAAAATTAAAAGTGACCAGAAAAAAAAAATTCCAATTTTTTTACAAAAACACTAACAAGGACCCAACCCCAAAGAAAAAAATTAAAGCATAAAAAAATTTAAAAATAACCAAAAATAACACATAAAAGAGGAAAATTCAAATACAAAAGATAAAATTAACAAAAGAAAGTAAAAAAGCAAGAAACAAATTTTAAATAGAAGATAAAAAAATAAACGAAGACAAAATATCTCACTTAAAAGCCACTTGGCACCTTGACCAGATAGGGAATCAAAACCAACAACACAATGTTATATGGTAGCATTATGTGGGTGGGGTTGATTTTGGACTTGACCCTCTGGTTGAAGAGACACTAAGGGGCAATAGGTAGGGTGTTTGGTGCAGTGAGTTTCTCCAATCGCATTGCCTATAGCACCAAGCCACTCCACCCACCTTGTCTATGACCCTTTAATAATGCTTATGGGTGGCGCGTTAGTTCCAAGAATCAACCCCACCCAAAAGTTTCATCTAAAATTATCTATGCAACAATATCTTTTTATCCAAGGTTATGTAGTCCATTAATTACATTCATTACTTCCCTTCATCATATGCAAATGTGTCTCAATATTAGATTTATAATTTTTTTCAAGCATTCAATAATTGTAATCGTTTACTTTTTGCATAAGAGGTAAATACTAAGCAACAACAATGCATATTACACTTGTTTTATTATGTTTATTTATTTATTTATTTATTTATTTTTTATGTATTTAATTTGTTTTGTATTTTGTTTCTTTTTCAATTTGTTTAGTTTTTGTTTTTTGTTTTGTTTTTTTTAATAACCATTTTTTAATATTTTTTATTTTATTTTATTTTGGAAACATTTGCTTTAATTTTTTTAATTGTTTAATTTTTTTTTGTTTTTTCATTTCATTTCATTATTTTTATTTTCGTTGTTTATAATGTGTTTTACATTTTATTTTTATTTGTTATTTTGACTCTTTCTTTAAGTTTTTTCTTGTTATTTTTATTTTTAATTTTATGGGAATCGTTATTTTTCAAAATAAATTGTGTTTAATTTTTTTCATAAAAATACATTTTTTGACATGTCATTTTTAGTGAAAAAGTCATGAAATGTGTTTTTTAATTATATCTATATGCAAAATATGTATTTTTTGTGAAGTGTTTAAAATTATTAATTTTTAATAACAATTATTTTGTGTATTGAAGTATTAATTAAAATACATAAATATATCAAAAATCCTAACTTCAAAATATATATATATATATATATATATATATAAACTCAATGAAAAAATTTAAAATTTTATTACAAAAAAACATTTCAAAGAAAAACTAAAAATACTAACTTCAAAAACACTTAAAAAACAAATATGTGAGGAAAAAAAAAGTAAAAAAAAAGCAGGAAGAAGAAGAAGATAGCTTGAAAATTGTTTAAATAACATTTTTTTTAAATGTGCATACTTAATACATAAGGAAAATTAAATTGTAAAAAATATGGCCAAAAAAATGTTGATGCTACATGAATGTTTTTCAAAATTAGCGTGAAAATTACCAACATTTAAAAAAAAAATATAGATACTTAAGACATAAGGAAAATTAAAGTCTTAGATATATGCCCTAGAAAAAAATAAAAAAGGATGATCTTGCAACACTTTTCAACATTGGCATGAAAATCACCAACATTAAAAAAAATGTACATCCTTAATACATTAGAAAATTTAAAGTGTCAAAAATATGCTTCTCCTAAAAAGGTTGATGCTGCATCATCACTTTTCAAAATCAGCATGAAAATCATGATTTGATGCAACCTATAAAAAACGCGAACTCAATGCAATTCTCATTAAATTGGTTAATTTTCATTGATAAGAGAGTTTCTTACAAGTGGAGAGGAGTGGAACGTTTAGCTATTTATTACCACTCTCAAAAGGGGTAGATAATTCACCTGTACTAGCTTTTGTTAGATGCATGTGCCAGCTTGTAATTAATTTTACAGCCAAGGGAAATGGATAACTTAGTCCAACATCATATGTATTGGTCTACACAAAAAAGTTTTTCCCCAAATGGAAAAGCATTATGTGTAATCCAAATTAGCTAACATTTTCATGCTAAAGAGTGGTCAATATTGTTACAATTTCCACCACCAACAATTCTCCATCTCTTCCACTGCTAGTTATATCAAAAAAGGGATGAATATTGAAATTGAGACAAGTATTGTTGATATAAATCTCCTTATCCATTGTAAGAATAGAAAACATGTGTTGTTGAACTTCTTTTCCATGATGAGAGCTTTGATACTATCTAATCACTTCCATGTGTACACCAATTTGCAACTTTTGTAGCATATGGAAAGATTAAAGGGCATACAAGTGGTTCGACAAGCTTGAGAAGGGGAGTTAATGGATTTGGAAGCAAAGGACAAGTGAAAGGCCACATTTAATGAATTCATATATATAAACATTGTACTTTTTGGATGTCTATCCTAGGTGCATTACATTTATTGGCATAAAAATAACTTGTGAAGCTAGAGTTTCCACTCATGTTTTAAGTCAATCCAACCTCTAGTGTTAAGATCGATGGAAATAGGAAGAAACAAAATCTATTTATTATAATTTCTTTAAGACGGATTATACATTCTGTTATGCATATAGAAAATCTTGGAAGGGCACATCTCAATGTCATTTAAGGAGCCTAAAATGTTAGACTAGTTAAGGGATTAGGGGTTGATGAAGTCTTTGACTACAAAAAACCAAAATTTGTAGCCTTAAGGAGTCCCTTCGAATGAAAGTATGATTTTGTGATTCATTGTACCTCCAACATACCATGATCAATATTCCAACATAATATTAGTTTTAATGGGAAAGTGATAGATATCAATCAAAATTTTATTTCCTTGGCTATCACTTATGTAAATAAATTGACTTTGTTTATTCAACCAATTATGGCATTGATAGTGGAAGACTAGGGGGTTTGTGCATTTGGAAGAAAGGGTTTTCGGCCTAACGGAGGGTTCTGGTAATGGATGTCGGGCTGAACGGATGAGGGTTTCGCAGATGAGGGTTTCGTCAAAGGAAGGGAAGAAGAGCTACTGATTGCGGAAGCAGCGCATCAGGACAGATCTCGGGAGCGAGATTCAGAAGTATAAGAGCTAGAGCAAGAAAAGGAAGAAAACCTAAAATCTGGGGGAGAAACAGAAGCGCAGGATCTGAGGGAACGAAATGGAAACGGAGCAGGGGAGGGGAGAGATCCCCTCCTTCAAAGCAGTAATAACAGGGGAAGCAAGGAAGGAACGGCAGAAGGAAGGGGACAGAACAAATGAAGGAGAGACCTCAGCAGCGGGTACGCAAAGGAGAACGGGAGCAACAAGTAAATGTCTGCCGAGGGCGACGAACAAACCCAGGTTTGTAATACCACATAATAGATTAGAGAAATATAGAAGCTACATGAAGGATTATGCTTTGATCTGTAAGTTTGTAGGATACTAGACAGCAGAGAAAGACCTTCTCAGATGGATCCAGCAAAGGTGGAAACCAAAAGGACATGTGGAAATAAAGCTGGGGCGAAGGGATTTTTTACAATTATATTTTCCAATCTAGAAGACAGGGAAAGGATCTTTGAGGAAGGACCCTACTTCATGAACAATGCTGGATTATTTATGAGACAATGGGTAGATTGTTACAACCCAGATAAGGAAAGAATGTTAACAGCCCCGGTATGGATCAGACTCTTTGGCCTACCAATAGAATTCTAGGACCCAGAGATCCTTGAGGGTATAGGTAATGCAATAGGATCATTTGTGAAAGTGGCAGAATCGACAAAGAGGGGAAGATATACGACATACGCAAGAATATGCGCATACATGAACATAACAAAGCCACTTCCAGACACAATACAGTTGGAATATCACGATGAGATTTGGCATCAACCAATTGATTACGAACACATTCCCTTTTGGTGCAGAAGATGCCATGAGTATGGTCATTTGTACCAAGAATGCCCTATCACGTTAGCAGAAAAGGAAAAGGAAGCAGAAAATGAGAGGAGAAATGCGGCAAAGAAATCAGGAAAGGAGGATGAGGACTTCAGAGAAGTGCAGAGGAAGAAAAAAAGAGGGAACAACAAGACACAGATGGACAAACAAAAAGGAATCCATAATATAGAATCCCAAAACAAGTTCCAAGTACTGCAGGATGAAGAAGCAGAAACAGAGGAGAACGAAGATGAGGAAATAGAAGGAATGGAAGTCATAAAGGAAAACGCAGACAAAGAGGCAGATCAAATAGATAAAGGTCAAGAGAGGACAAAGAGCCCAATAGAAAACCAAGAGGATCAACGAGGAATGGAAATAGACCCACAGAAAACAAAAGGAGAGGAAGAAGAACAAGTAATGACGAAGCTCTTGCAGGAATGGAAGAGGCTCGATGAAAGATTTATTCCAGAGGATCAGAAGCAGATGCAAAAAGAAGCCTTTCAAAGATATAAAGAGAAAAAAGGAATAACGGAAGATCGAAGAGATGGGAAAATGGAGATGCAGGAAACACAAAATCTAGGAATGAGCAGTATTGGCAAGGGAGGCAAAAAAAGAGGTAGAAGAACAATGAGTGAAACAATTCAAGAAGTCGGAGAGATGTTAGTAAATTCAGGAAGAGTTATACCTCTCTCAGAGGTATTTCAAACCCCCCCGAAGCTTTTGCGATGATCATCACAAGCTGGAACATAAGAGGCCTCAACAGTAGAGGCAAACAGAGGTATTTAAATGAAAGACTGAAAAAAGATAAACCCAGCATAATGATAGTACAAGAAACAAAAATAAGTACTGAGAAAATGAGATATATTTTGAATAGAAGCAAGAATAGATATGAAATGATGGGACAGGATGCGATTGGGAGTGTGGGAGGTCTGGTAATAATCTGGAACCCCGAAGAAATACAACTAAGCAATTGGATAAGTTTTCCAAGAATTCTAGCAGGGACTGCAAAGATAATAGGAACAATGGAGGAGGTTATTATAACAAGGGTTTACAGACCCCATACCCAAAGAGAAAGGGAAAACTTTCTACAAAATCTAAAAGCATTGAGGAGTTTAATCCCTGGAAGGCAGTGGATTGTAGGAGGGGATTTCAATCTGATTAAAAGCTTAGCGGAAAAAAGAGGAGGGCTAAGGAGAATGGATAAAGAAATGGAACAGCTTGGAGACATGATAAGAGAGCAGAGACTGATCAATATTCAAACTATAAATGGAAACCATACATGGAACAACCGAAGAGGGGGAGTTAACCAAATTGCTTCACGACTTGATAGGTTCTTAATTTCCGAACAAATAATGATGAAAGATGTTTTTATAGAAGCCACAATTCTCCCAGCAGCAGGATCGGATCATTGGCCGATTAAAATGGAAATAGATCTCAAACAAAGACCGAACAACAAACCTTTTAGATTTGAAGCATTTTGGCTAAGAAATGAGGGGCTGATAGAGAAACTTGAAGAATGGTGGAAGAAGAGTGAACAAAAAGGAAAAAATAAAATGCACACCTTCCAACTCAAATTAAAGGAGCTGAAAGACAAAATAAAAAAGTGGAATAAAGAAGAATTTGGAAATATACTGGAAGAGAAGAAGCACCTAGAGCAAAGAATGGAAGAGCTGCAGCAGATGGATATTCTAGATGGTATACAGGAAGATAGAATAAAGGAAGAAGGAATTATAATAAACCAGCTAGAGGAGAGAAGGAAGCAAGAAGAGATCTTATGGAGATAGAAGTCAAGGGTTCAGTGGCTTAGAGAAGGGGAAAGGAATACTAAGTTCTTCCATAAAGCAATGATACAACATAGGCAAAGAAACAGAATTTTCTCCATAAAAAACCAAGAAGGCCAACGAGTCCTCCAGCATGAAGAAATTGAAAAAGTTTTGGTTACACATTTCAAAAACTTATTAAATGAAACTCAGGACAATAGAACAGAAGCTATAACGAAGATAAGCAGGGAGATCCCTAAACTGGTAACCAGGGAACAGAATTTGGCTCTGATGAGGAAAGTTACAATGGAAGAAGTGGAGGAAACAGTCAGGAATATGAAAAGGAACAAAGCTCCCGGGCCAGATGGGTACACGGTAGAATTCTACCAAGCAGGATGGCACTTCCTAGCTGAAGAGGTTCTAGAAGTGGTGGAGGAAGCTAGAATCAATCAAAGAATATGGCCAGGTATAAACTCAACCTTGCTGACTCTTATTCCTAAAACTGCCGAAGCGGATCAAGCTGAAGGCTTTCGCCCTATAGCATTATGCAACGTTATCTATAAGATAGTGGCATCAGTGGTGGCCCAGAGGCTGAAATCTATTCTTCTGAACATAATATCCCCAGAACAAACTGGGTTTGTAGAAGGAAGACAGATTCTGGATGGATTAGTGGTGGCCCAGGAAGTAATCCACACTCTGAAAATGAAGAAGGAAAAAGGAATGTTGATAAAATTAGATTTGTCAAAAGCCTATGACAGGTTAAACTGGAGATATCTAGAAGCCATCCTTCAAGCCTTTGGATTCTGTGACAGATGGGTGAAGTGGGTCTTAAGCATGATTTCCACACCGAATTTCTCCATCCTGCTAAATGGAGACCTATCTACTACTTTTAATGCATCAAGAGGGCTTCGACAAGGGGATCCCCTATCCCCCTTTCTCTTCATAATAGCAGCAGAAGGATTAGGTAGATATTTCAAAAAAGAATTAAGAGAAAGGAAAATTCAGGGTCTGAGACTATGGGGCAATCATACTACTGTCACCCACCAACAATTCGTGGATGACATCATGATATACTGCAAAGTATCCTTGAATGAGGTGAGAAGGATAAAGAGAATTCTAGAGGTGTTTATGAAAGGTTCAGGTATGGAGGTAAACAATGAAAAATCAAGAACATTCTTCTTTAATACAGTGGAACCCATAAAAAATCATTTAACCAGGACCTTGGGCTATAGAAAAGGGGAACTTCCAACAAAGTATTTAGGAACTATGCTAGACTCATCATCCCTTAAAATAGGAAACTGGAAGTCCATCTTGGAAAAGATCATGAAAAGACTGGAAAATTGGTCTTTCCGTACTCTGAATCTTGCTGCAAGGGTCGTTCTGCTTAAATCAACCATCCAGGCGATTCCAATATATCCTTTATCAGTAATGGCAGCACCAAAAGGGATATGCAATAAGCTGACAGAGATATACAGAAAATTCCTATGGGGAGGCCCTAAGCAACAAAAGAAATGGGCACTCTGCTCATGGGACAACCTAACCAAACCAAAAGAAAAAGGTGGACTAGGTCTAAGGGACCCATCGGTCCTAAATCAAGTTCTAGCAGCCAAATTAAGATGGAGATGGATGTAAGGAGGGAAGGACCTGTGGAAAGAAATATGGACAGCAAAATATAATATGCCATCAACTCCTGAAGAAATATTAAGGAAACAAGAAACACCACGAGGATCAGATATATGGAACCTGACTAATCAAAGCAGAGAATTAGTTGATGGACATATATTTTGGGAAATCAGAGGGGGTCAGAATGCGAGATTTTGGGAGGAAGCGTGGCAACAAAGGGAGAAAATGTTGAATCTACAGGGAATGCAGGATATCTACAGAACATGTATGGACAGAGAACTCATTAGGGTCAAATATTATTGGATAGAAGGAAGAGGAAATGAAGAATGGAGGGAATGGAAATCAATGGAAGACTGGAATAGGAATGCAACGGAGGAACAAAAAACAATGTTCAGTAAGGAATTAGAGTCCAGGAAAATAAAAAATAGAGGAGGCAATGATATTCTACGATGGGGTAAAGAAACTAAAGGAACTTTCACTATTAGAGAAGCATATAAGGTAAAAATCCAGCAAGAGCAAGGAGAAGATGAGCAGAAATGGAGGAAGCTCTGGAAAAATAAATGGTGGCCGAAGATAAAGATGTTCGTGTGGCTGGTAGGGAGAAAACGCATTCTAACCTGGGATCGAATCCAAAGAAGAGGATTCTCAGGCCCATCAAGATGTTGCCTCTGTTACCAAGAAGAAGAAGATCAGGAACACCTCCTCAATGGCTGCAGAATGGCCCAGTTCCAATGGGATAAGACTAAAGATCTATTTTCGACAACTGAACGAAATCCACAGGACATCATACAAACTCTAGGTAATTGGGGAGAAGGAAAGTTTAAAAGCTCGGTGGTAAGAAGAGCCTAGAACATGGTGGCAGGTTTCAATGTGTGGAATATTTGGAAAGAGAGAAACGAATGAATTTTCCAGGGGAAAATATCAAATCCGGAAGAAGTTTGGCAAAAGACCCTAAGACAAATCAGAGAATCAATCCTCGCAGAAATTTGGACAGAGGAAGATTGGAAGACCTCTGAGGAAGAAGCAGAAATCCTAAAAAGGTTGAACCTGGAACAAGGGATGGTCTTTAAACAAAAAACAAAGCAACATCAACCTATCGCTGGCCAAAGTCTTGCAGTCTTTCGTAAGCCACAGGAAGGGTTTAGTAAGCTTAACTTTGACAGAGCGACAAAGGGGAATCCAGGCCTAGCAGGATATGGAGGAATCTTTAGAAACAGACAAGGAGAGGTAGAATGGATCTATGCAGAACATGGAGGAACAATGAGTAATAACGAAGCAGAATTTATGGCAGCTTACCAGGGACTCAAAATTGCTACAAGAAATGGATATAGGAAGATAGAGATCGAAGGTGATTCAGCCCTGGTCATAACCACCATTAGAAAATTAATACAAGGGAAACATTGGGAGCAGGTTGTCAAAAGCTGGAGAACAGTGAGTATAGTCCAAGAAATTCAGGAAACATTGAAAGGTATCGAATAAAAAATCACCTCGCATGTCAGGAGGGAAGGAAATAAGCCTGCGGATTGCTTGGCCAATTGGGGAAGTAAGGAATTACTGGGGAAAGTGGATGACAGCTAGACGAATCAAATAGAGATGACAAGATGTGATAGTTTAAAACAACTCATAAACAACGATAACCATGAAGCAGCATAATGGTAATAAAAAAACCGTGGAGATATAGAGCGGGAAGTTAAGGCAGGTTTATTCGGCAGCAAAGACAGGACAGAAGGACGGCGGCAACACCTCCTTGACATTAGCAATTAATGATAATTCAGAGCAGTAGGTACGCAGTCCAAAACAAAACTCGGAAAACACCGAAGAGACCATCATTCAAGTTGCAAGGGAGAAAGGAAGTGGGGGGCAAACTCATCATAATCGGAAAGGTGGCGAGAATTCTATAAGGCAGAACAACAGAAGGATGAAAGACAACAAGAAGGTGAAGAAGGTGGCGAGGAAAGGTGAGACCTGGCAGAGGAACCAAAATCAACGCCTCAAATGAACCAAAATGGCAGCGAGCTGGGATAAAGGAGTCCAGGCAGAGCGGGAGGAATTCAGAGACAGACAATTTGAACGGAGCAGAGTAAAAATTGAAATTGAAAGTTCAGACGAAATGGAGAATAACCAGGACGAGGGTTTTCGGAGTAAGACTTTTGAAACAGGTCAGAGCAGCAAAGGTACTAAGCGAGGTAGAAAAGATGGAAGAAGGAAAGCTCGCGAACAGAGAGGCAGAGGTAGACCCCGGCAAACTAACATCGGTGAGGAGGGGAATCAGTCTCAGGGAAGGCGAAAAAGGGGGAAGAAATCAATCCGCATGGCAGTGCATGAAGCAGAACAGGCGTACAATCTAGAGACAAATGAGGATATAAGGAAAATCATTGATGTTATGGAAGACAGAGTCTTGGATGAACCGTCTGACCCGGAGATGGAAGAATGGACAACCCAGCTGCCTGACCCAGGCAACACCAGAGGCAGATTAACTCTATACCGCCGAGCTCTTCACACGTACTGGGTTCTGAAGCATCTCTTGGCCAAGGCCATGGAGCAAGTAGCGGTAGAGATGGTGGAAATGGCTCAGGAAGCGTCGGCAGCGAAGAAGGAGGTGGCGAACGTTGAAGGGATGCTGCGTCAACAGAACGAACAAATTAAGGAGATTCGGGAGATGCTGAGGGAGCTGGTGAAGACCAAAGACAGCAATGAAACCAAAAGGGGAAGCGCGGAGAATTAAGAGGCCTGTTAACCGTCTTTTTTTATTTTAGATGATATTGCTCTGTTTTCTGGAAATCAGTTTGCATGTCACAACAGTAGTAGTAAAGATAGGTCTTTTAGCAGATCTTTGAAGGAACAGTTTTTGGAAATTTTGGAGTAAATAGGTTTAATGCCCTGCAAGTTTTTAAGGACAGTATGTAGAACAAAAAAAAGTATTGAATGTTTGATGAAGAGGAACCAATAGATCCGGTTTCCCATTTGGAAGGATTGAGGTTTCTTAGTTTGTATTTTTAAATTTTGATGTAGATAATAGAAATGCATTAGTTTACAAAAAAAAATTATGGCATTGATAGTTTCAATAAAGAGAAATAAATTTGCATTAATGGTTAACTTGGACAATGAGGGAAAAGTGAAAACTATTATCGATTCAAAATCCCCTGAAGAAGGTGATAGATGCAGAGGAAATAATCATAGAGGATTTGCTCAAGGAGAATTCAAATTAACCACATGATCAAGGGTGGCACGGTGAAGTATTGAAGCTCTTTAAGGTAATAATGCCATTTGAAAAATATAAACATAGAAGCATGTGAACATATTCAAATAAAAAGAGTCAAGCATAAGAACTACAATTGATCATTAAAGGATATATTGTATTGTAAAGTAAAAGATAGAAATCGATATCAAATAAATATGAAGTTCATTTCCTTATCTATGTACATACTTTAACCATTATCTAACCATAGATTGAGCTTTTAACAAAGCTATAAGATGGAAAGTGAATACAAGAAGAAAGACTTAACCAATTATCTATATATATATATATATTATTACTATTATTATTTTTCTGGAAAAGTATTTATAGAAATGAAAATTGAAAACTAACTTTAGACGAGAATAAAAAGAAGAAAAAAAGACAAACAAGTGGTTGAAGTTTTCTATAATACATGGAGGCTAAATTTCATAGGGCTAAAAGGCCATTTTCTTTAGCAGATTAGTACACTGGGTAGTGGATTCACCACTCTATATATGTATTTCTTCTTCTTCTTTGCTAATGTATTTTCCTTTGTTTATTAGAAAATATTTTCTTCTTCAAGTGGTTGTAAGCCTTTTTAATGTTTTTCTTCATTTATAATAAAATAAATTGAAAATTTGATGTAACTCTTTTATTATTGTTATTTGAACATTTAGTCAATGAATGGTTCCAATCAATTATTTATTCTTTTATGGGTTATCTTGGAAGAATTTTAAATGTCCTAAGTGAATACTTGACTGCTTGTGATAAAGGTTGTGTTTCTCAGAAATCGAGATTTTCAAGGTTTTCTAATACTATTATTTATTGGGTTTGGATAGAAATTTTAATTGTTTCCAATACACTTTCTTTCTTGTCCATAGGGTTATTGACTACCGCCGTCCATAACCCTCTCAATATGTTTTTCTCAATTCGAAGGAGTACTTACGATGATTCCATTAGTGCCTATGCATCTTCTTAAAAATCAATCATTTTTATTTTAATGTGTTTCTGATGGGATAATGGTGTCAATTGAAAGGATGTTGATCTAAATATCTAGTTTTAGTTGACCAATATCTCTAACCTACACTATGAGTTACACATTTTGCTGAAATATAAACATTAAAATATGGAATTCAAGGGATTAAGTGAGCTATACTGTTATTTAGAATAGTTATATTTTTGATAGTTTAAGGGATACCCCTCGAGATAACTTAAGGCAAGCAAGGATGATATTGTCCTTCGTCGGGTGCCTTGGAACTATTATCTTCCATAGAACAATATCAAGGATACAACAATATTGGTAAGGTACAACTTTAGAAAACCTCCATGTTTAATATTATTTGGGGTGTAACATATTAAAATCCCTTAGTGAAGTACCCTGATATTACACATTTATTATGTGCTCCAAAAATATACACAATCCTAGTCCACCCATACCTAGAATTATATACTTTGAACATATATGATATAAAATTACATACTCGAGGTGGAACCCCACCATACCTATGTTTTTGTACTTGAGGAATCTTCCCATATATATTGCTAGTGGAGTAAAATTCAATTTAGTTATTAAAATGCCTCACAAAAAGTATTAAATAATTCTCCCAAAATTAGGCTACAAACCACAATTGATTGATAATTTGGGTAATAACTAATGGAAACGTTTATTTTATTTTATATCTATATATATATATATATATATATATAGATATATATATATATATATATATATATATATATATATATATATATATATATATATATATATATATAATGAAAAATCCCTATTCAAGTTTAAATAGATTATTATAATATGTTAAAATATATCGATTATAATATACTCTGTTTATTAGAATATTGAAACAATACCCGAACTTTGTTGATTAATCCCTTGTATTAGGTGTATCCATTTCAAGCCTCAACAATGTCAATATTTTGTATCATACATGTAATAATAATGTTAAATGGTGTTTGTAGTTTGCATTGTACATATGTCTATTGAAACTTTGCTCTCAGTTAATGATTGTATAATCCTTAATATGTTGTTATGTATGCACAATTGATAATAATTAAAAAAAAATCCAATTCCAAGGTGTGATCTATCTATCTATGTTTGGAAAATTTTAACTTTTATTGAGTAATTTACTTATAATGAATTTGATATTTCAGTCACTCCTTTGCTACATAGTAGAGATAGCAAAATATGTTGTATAACCTATATATTTATAATATCTTACAAAACCTAGTACATATGTAAATGGAATGGAATCATTTATCTTGGGAATCATTTATTGACTTGCTATAGATATGTGGTATCTAACATATTCTATGTGATATTATGATCATAAATCAAATGAATATTGAAAATCAAGAGTTAGTTTGTGGGAATTATTCTCTCACCTACAATAATTTACTCCCACCATGTCAAGCATAGGGATTATTTCCTTTCCATCCTGTCTAAGGTGATATTGGGAATTTTAAAAACTCTCAGTACAATGCTCGTTGATTATTAAAACTAGATGAAGAATTCATGTGTCCTTCCATCAATGTTCCAAATGGAGGGAGTTTTTATCAACTTTTGGCTACTTAAATGTTAAACCGTGTAAATTCTTTAAGATTGTACTTCACCAAATGGAATGAAAGAATAAACTCTACAATTAATAAAAAAAATAAGTAATATGGTTAGTCCATTGCATGCAATTAACTACCAACCATACTTTACACAATCATACATTATAATGATAGCAAAGGGGTTCATGACACATGTATAGCAATAGTAAATAAAAATTAATGCATAAATACATGTTGTTGGACATTAGATAAGCCAACACTCCTTGTGTGTTTTGCAACATTGTCTAGCCACCTCTCATGGATCCTTATCTATGATGATGCAATTATTGAATAACACTTGTGGGTTTGGTCTAATGGAAATCGTTATTCCCAACTATTGGTATTAGAGTGGGTTCCTTCTAGAACAATTTAACTGCTGGAACGCAAATCCATGGAATTATGGCCGATAGAATGAAGAATAAGAATAAGACATCTTAGAAGAAGACAAAGAATATCAAACATTGTGATCGTAAAAGAAATGTATGAGATGTGGTATAAGTCCTAGGAGATGCCAATGAAGACAATCTATTCTTGATCGGGAATGGAGAAGAGAAATCATATGTAGCACAATATACTCTAGAAAGAAAATCACATGATACCATGGCTAATTAGGATTGGCTTACCCTTGAGGGAATACCATATTTGAATAAATCAAGTTATGTATTCTGGAAGGTGAGAATGGAAGCTCGTTGTTAGGTCCTTATAATACTAGTGATTACCCCATTACTATTGTAGTTGTATCCCTTATTAATATTGTTGTGTCCATATTGTCCCCATATTGTTATTACTGTGCCCCATAGAATCCCTGTATTGTTATTTTTGTGTCTTTATATTATTATTGTTAGGTCGACTGGGATATATTGTGACTCCTTAGACTCCTATATATAGAAAGGAGATTTTGTCATTTGAATCATCAAAGAGTCATTCATTTGTGTAATGTAAAAGAGGTTGCCCCCTCGAAGAGGTTGAATTCTAAGGCGTTGATCTATCTTTTCTATCCTTTTGTGAGCTAGTTTCATAACATTTGGTATCAAAGTTGTGGATTCTAGGGTTTCGTTGCTCCAAACAGGTCATCATGGGATTTTCGCTATAACTATTACCCTACAAAGTTTTAGAAGATAATAAAAAACCCATTTGAGAAAAAATTGGTCTGAACCTTGGCTCCAAATTTCAGATCCTGTCTCGCTATATTTTTGGAGATATAGTCTGAGGAAGTTAGGGTTTTTGCAGACCCTCAAATTACATTCCAAACAACTGACCTGGGGAAAATCGTCATAACTTTCTCTCCGAGTATCAGATTGAAATTTCGTAAGAAGGTATAAAAATAGGACAGACTATGGTTTCTTGTATATATTTTTTAGAGCCAAAGGTCAAAACAGGGACACGTGGCATGTCGTACAAGTTCGCTCTATTGAACTAGTCTATAATCAGGTCACTGTGGAAGATTTGGCACTCTTCCTTGGAGAATCCAATTTGGATCAGATTGGTGGCATTGGAAAGAGAACACAGAGGGCTACTATAGGTCGCAATTTCAGAACTGGATGATCCAAAATTACAGAAATACATCAGAGGCAATATTGAGCTCCTACAAAGTGAAAAAAGGTGTGTAGATTTTTTAAAATTTTTGCTTAAGCTTGGTTTGAAAATTATTTTGAAGAAATTCAAAGGGCATAGTAGAGCATTATTATCGGTAGATAATGGCCCGAGGAAAGAAAATGAAAACACCTAGTAAGCAACCTGAAAGCTCTAGCATGACTCATGAAGAAGAGGAAGAAATGCTACATGATATATCAAAATTACAAGACCAAGTGCAACAAATGTCACTCTCACAAAAGCTAACAAAAGCTAAGATAAATGGCGTGGAATCTAAGATAAAGGAAGTGGAAGCTAAGATGAATGGCGCGGAAGCTAAGATGGACGATTTGAAGATAGGTTTGAGGACAGGCATGGCAGATTTGAAGACAGATTTGACAAATTTTCTACAAGAAATACTTACTAATGGTGAAAGGGTAGTAAAGGAAACTCATGATGCAAACAAAAGAAATTTTAATCATGATTTTATAGACTCTAATTTTGGATCGAAGACCCACCATATTCCAAAAATCGATATGAGGAACTTTGATGGCAAGGATCCCGCAACATGGATATTACAGATGGAGCAATTTTTTGATCTCAATAATGTGCAAAACACACAAAAGGTACGTATTGCAACTTTATGTTTGGAACCAAATCAGTTTGTATGGTATCAATGGATTTTCTCTTGTAAACAAATTTTCACTTGGACAATTTTTACAGAAGAATTGATAGCACATTATGAGGATACAAAACGAAACAAATTTTTTAGCCAATTGATAAGTCTCAAACAAAAGGGTTCAATAATGGAGCACATTGAGGAGTTCCAAAAATTGAACATAAGGGTAAAAAATATTCTAGAGGAGCATAGGATTGATGTGTTCATAGGGAATTTAAAGGATAATATCCAACATGATGTTCGCCTTTGGGAACCTAGAGAAAGCATTCAGGTTAGCAAGAAAAATGGAAAGCAAAATTATGTTTGCTAGATGTTTCCACATCAAAATCATCTATTTCTCTAGATCTCCAAAAAGTCTTGGACAATCATTCCAAGGTATTTGAGACTCCCAAACGTCTCCCACCTATTCATGATCATGATCATGCTATTCGTTTGATTCCAGCAAGTGTTCCTCCAAACATCAGGCCGTATAGATATCCCTATGCCCAAAAGAGTGAAATTGAACGTATGGTTGCAGAAATACTAGAGGCTAGTATAATTCAACCTAGTCAAAGTTCTTTCTCTGCTCCAGTAGTATTGGTGCACAAGAAGGATGGATCATGGTGCATGTGTCTGGATTATAGGGAGCTCAACAAGTTCACTATTAAAGATAAGTTTCCCATTCCTGTCATTGATGAATTACTAGATGAATTGCATGGATCAATTTACTTCACCAAGTTGGATCTTCATTTATGATATCATCAACTCAGAATGAAGACTGAAGACATTCCGAAAACGGCATTTAGAACTCATGAGCATCATTGTGAATTTTTTGTCATGCCTTTTGGCCTTACCAATGCATCTTCTACATTTCAAGGTTTGATGAATTCCATTTTCAAACCCTTCCTTAGAAGATTTGTGTTAGTATTTTTTGATGATATACTAATCTACAATAGGTCCTGGAAGGATCATGTTGAACATGTCGACAGGGTGCTACAACTATTGGAGGAGAAACAATTATATGCAAAAAGATCCAAATGTTTCTTTGGAGTACAAGAGGTGGAATATCTGGGTCATATTGTATCTCATGAAGGAGTTAAGGTAGACCCTAGCAAAATAAAAGCCATTAAGGAATGGAACATCCCCACATCCATAAAGTATCTACGAGGATTTCTCGGGTTGACAGGGTATTATCGCAAGTTTTTTAAGAATTATGGGAGAATAGCAGCACCTCTAACAACATTACTGAAAAAAGATGCATTTTCATGGATTCCAGAAGCAATAAAGGCCTTCGAACAGCTTAAAGAGGCAATGTGCCAAGCATCGGTCTTAGCTACACCAGACTTCACAAAATGTGGTGGCAGATGCACTCTTAAGAAAGGATGAGGATGTGGAAGCATTGTTGTCCGCCATTTGTATTATCCAACCAGATTGGATAAACGAAGCAAGGGAGGAATGGAAGAATGAGGAAGAAGTGTGGGCACTTATGCGAAAGTTACAACAAGATTCCTATACATCTGATACATTTAGCTGGCAAAATGATTCGTTATGGTACAAAGATCGCTTATACCTCTGTAAGAATTCCCAACTCAAAAAAAAAGATTCTTATGGAATTGCACACTTCTCCCTTAGGAGGGCACTCAGGATTTTTTAAAAACTTACCACAGGGTTAAGAAGGAATTTTTTGGGATGGCCTTAAATCAGATATTAAAAAGTTTGTGGTGGAATGTTTGGTTTGCCAACAAAATAAAGTTGAAACAATTAATACCCTGAGTCTATTACAACCTTTATCCATTCCAAGCCAACGTTGGGAGGAGGTTTCAATGGAATTTATCACAGGTTTACCCAAGTCTGAGGGAAAGAGTGTCATCATGGTGGTAGTTGACAGACTTACTAAGTATGCACACTTTTGTGCATTATCACATCCATTTAAAGCCAATATAGTTTCTATTGCATTTATGGAAACAATTCAAAAGATACATGGAAACCCAAAGATTATTGTAAGTGACAAATATCCCATTTTCACTGGAAATTTTTTGACATAATTATTTTCTTGTCTCGGTACTTAGTTAGCTAATAGCTCATCTTATCATCCTCAATTTGATTTGCAAATTGAGATAGTAAACAAATGTTTGGAAGGGTATCTTCATTGCTTTGTATCTGATAAACAGACACAATGGGTCAAATGGTTGCCTCTAGCTGAATGGTGGTATACCACTTCCTTCCATATAGCAACAAAAATGACACCATTTATGGCACTTTATGGATATCAGCCACCATCCATCACATCATATTTAAGAGAAAATTCTAAGGTTCAAGTAGTGGAACATCACATCAAGCATCAACAACAAGTCCAACTCTTAGAGGATAACCTCGTTTTGGTGTAGAATAGAATGAAACAATAGGCAGATCAACATTGCAGCGAAAGAAGTTTTGATGTATGTGATTGGGTATTCCTACGGCTACAACCATATAAACAAATGTCCCTCAAGCAAGCTAAGAAGGATAATAATTATCACCAAAGTATTATGGTCCGTACAAGGTGTTGCAAAAGATTGGTACTATGGAATACAAATTGGAGCTTTCGGCAGCTTCTCGAGTGCACCCAGTTTTCCATGTTTCAGGTTTAAAGAAGGTTATAGGTGACAAGCTCCTAGTTCAAACAATATTGCCAGAACTTGACAAGGAAGGAAAAATTATATTGGAACTGGAAGCAATCACAGAAACAAGAACTCAACAGCTATGAAATCAATCAATTTCGGAGTATCTCATCAAGTGGAAGAACTTATCCGCAGAAGGTTCCACATGGGAGGATGAAAATTTAATATAGAAGCATCCAAAACTACTCAAGCATTGAGGACAACACTTTTTTGAAGGAGAGGGGCATGTTAGGTCCCTATAATACTAGTGATTACCCCATTACTATTGTAGTTGTATCCCATATTAATATTGTTGTGCCCCTATTGTCCCCATATTGTTATTATTGTGCCCCATAGAATCCCTCTATTGTTATTTTTGTGCCTTTATATTATTATTGTTAGAGCGGCTGGATTATATTGTGACTCCTTAGACTCCTATATATATAAATGAGGTTTTTTCATTTGAATCATCAAAGAATCATTCATTTATGTAATGTAAAGGAGGTTGCCCCCTCGAAGAGGTTGAATTCTAAGGCGTTGATCTATCTTTTCTATCTTTTTGTGAGTTGGTTTCATAACACCTGTTAAGGTTATTTGTAGAGCATGGAGTAAAGAATGAATATGCTATAGAAGTAAAGAATATTATCTTGAAAGGATTATCAAATTCAAACTGATAAAGTGAGACATTGTGAGGTTGTAAAGGAAATTATAGATAAGTTTCATTGAGTATATGAAGGAGAAAATTAACAGGAAACGGTAAATATTGAAGACCCTACTTTATCATGTAATGAATCTGATCATGATGAAGACTCCCATGTCATAAATTTTCAAGTTGTTGATCATCTAGGGGACAAAGTTGGAGGTAAAGAAAATAATAATGAGGAGTGATCTATAGGTAAGTTGACGTTCTATTGTAAATGTAAAATATCAGGTCATCTTACTCTTAATTGTTCAAATGAAAGTCTAGAAAAGAGTTGTAACAAAGGAGTACTAGAAGTTGAGAGAAAAACCCATGAGGAAAATAAGAAATGATCTCATGACTATTCATTTTAAGAAGATAATGAGTGCAAATCTAGTAGTGATGAAGAAAGAATACTTCTTATGTCTATGGAAGATATTTTAGAGTTAGAAAGTGAACTAGACTGTGGATGCAAACTTGACTTTTCACCTTATGATATAGATGTAGAAGATGATCTTGATGAAGAAATATATTTAAGAAGAAAACTAATGTCTTCTCTAGAAGATTGAAAAGATGACATAAATAAATTAGAAACAAAAGGACTTGTTGTATGAATATGATATCAAGAATCAAGATTTTGAAGTATTGAAAGAATTTTTAGTTATTCCAAATACCTAGTAAGAATAAGTCAAAAGAATGAATGAGGTAATGGCAAATCAATTAACTAAATGATAGGCTCATTGTGAGAAAGTATAAGTTGAGTTTGTTTCACTAATAAATCATCTAATAAAATATAATCCTCATCTAAATAAATATTAAAAGAGTACTGAAATCTTGGATGGAATTCTCAATAATCAAAGATCCCCTCTCATCAAGATTGGTTTGGAATTCAAATTTCAATCAAGCTTTGAGAAAGAAAAATTCAAAGAATCAATCACGCATGCCAAAGAAGTTAAAAGATCTAACATAAATAAATTTAAAGGAAGTGATGGACATTAGCTATAGAAATTAAATTAATGACAACAAACTAAAGTGAATAATAGCCATAAGGAGCAATAGAAACAAACAAGAATAAAGAAAATAAATATATATCAGTAGTCGAAAATAATTGTTCATAATTGTCATTTGAATAGTGATATAGATCGAGTAAATAAAAAACAACAATTCTATCCCCCTCAAGGACAATGTAATAGAAGTTTCATAAATTTCTCTTCTCAAAGGCAAAGTGTTCCCAGGAATCAAAACTTTTTCAATGGCTAATTCTTTTCTTGTAATAACTTTAGACACAAAGCAATAGATTGTGGATATTATGCAAGAAATATAAATATGTTGAGTAGTAGTAACAAGAGAACATATAAGATCTCAATAAATGGCTATGTAAGCAACAATAGAGGATATGGTAAGAATGGTGTTAGAAATCACAACTCCTTTTCCCCTTTCCTAGATATTGTTGAGTGTTATAAATGTAACAATTATGGGAAAAAAGCAGCTGAGTGTAAATATGGAAAAATAATATCTATCTCTCAGAAAGATAAAATAGAAGAAGGAACTAAGACCTCGAAACAAAAGAAGAATAAAGAGGAAGAAGATTATGAATTTGCACTATGTGCTCAAATTAAAGGATGTATGCTAAAAGGAGCAAGAAATCAACAAATATTTGATCTCTCTCATAAGGACAATCAAAGAAAAAATACAATATACAACTCCTTTTATCTCCCTGAAAATTACATATATGATAATTAGGGACATCAAGCAAGTGACAACATAAGTAACCCAACTAATTCTCCATGAAAATCAAGCAAATAGAAAGCATGAAGATATGGAAAGAAATGAAGAACAATAAGAGAAGTGTGATCTAGTACCTTTTGCTTGAGAAAATGATTTTCAATGGTATATTGAAAGTATATTCCCTCATCATATGATAGGATACAAAATTGTATTACTTCTCAGAAGAAAATCAATGGAGATCGTATCATTCTTGAAAATAATACATCAACCAAAATAATGGGAAAAATATTGGTTGATACTTACAATTAAAAGGATAAAGATAAAAGTGTTTTGTTGGTTGAAGGCTTTGAGCACAACATTCTAAGTATAAGTCAAATGGTGGATAATGGACATGAAGTCATATTTTATTCTAAGGGATGCAAAATTAGGAAGGAGGAAACTGATAAATTGGTAGTCATAAAATAAGGAATCCAAGAAATGCATATGTCCTTGATAATGAAAATTCCAAAGAATGTAGTAAGAGAGTATTATATCTCTTAGCTTATTAGTAAAGGAAAAGAGAGGTACCACAACACCTCAAGACAGAAAAGGAAGAAATAATTTAGAGTGAGTAGGAGGGGAAGAACTATGAAAGAGAGAATGAAGAAAGAATATTCTCAAGTGGAGTACACAAAAACATCTCAAGTTACATAAAGAAGAAAATAATCATTGAAGATGAGTTGCAATAGAAGAATAGTGTGACAGTTCTACATGAATAGCTCTTAATCATAAGTAAAGAAGGGTGATATTAGGTAGTGTTAAGGAAATTTTTATTTCAGGACATAAAAAATAAATATTTGGACTTTGGAACAATGAGTAGTGT
Organism: Pinus tabuliformis; assembly: GCA_031772625.1. Classification (NCBI taxonomy): domain Eukaryota; kingdom Viridiplantae; phylum Streptophyta; class Pinopsida; order Pinales; family Pinaceae; genus Pinus; species Pinus tabuliformis. Next base: position 501,319,744 of record CM062814.1, on the reverse strand, counting down.
GTCTTTGGCCCATTTATACAATAGTAGCATAACCAGTTTATGGAGAAAATGGAAAGTGTGCGCAAAGGGAGATGTCTACCTTGGCAAGGTAAATTTTCCAAGGAGAAAAAAAAAAATTGTTTTCTACTTGGTTTCAATTGGTATTCTTTTAGTTTAGTAGTAGAAACCTCTTGTATGTTGAACAACACTTTCAAGGGGAGCATGGTCAAAGGGGGGAATTGATAAGTCATTATCTCCTAAATCCATACACCAGTGAAGCACCAAAAGGAAGAGTTAAAAAACATTGGATTTGTAATGCAATTTTTACCGAAAGATATTCTTGAAACAATATGAATAACAAAAGAATGAATTCAAATATTTAGTATAGTTAATGGTAGAAAGATGAATTGAAAACGAAAAAGCAATCAATGATTGTATTTTCATCAGAAAAGGGCGAGAATGAGTTTATAGTAGCAATGGAGAAAGTGGGAAAATGTTGAATGCGATAGTTGTTTTTCAACCCAAGGTAGAATTTTCAGTACCATATTATATCCTCTTAGGGTGAGAATTCAGATATAGAGTATCTAGGCTCTTTTGTCATTAATTTAAAAGAGGGAAAATGAACAAACATTGGCAAGTTGTATTCATTGGCAATTAGTATTGCCATTCATGACCAATAATGTTTGGGTTGCCATCAATGCCAAAGGAGAAATTTTTGAAAAAAGTGTTGCCATTGATGTCAAAGAGTGTTGCCATTGATGTCAAAGAGCGTTGTCATTGATGTCAAATTGTGTTGTCATTGATGTAAAAGTTAAGGCATTATTGTAGATTTGTGTTATTGATGTTAAGTGTTATCATCATGTTGGTCATTGATATTGGTTGTGTCAAGTTTAGGGGGAGCTTGGTAACTCAATAATGGAGGTTATATCTTTGAGGATTTGAAGGTATTTTTTCCTTAATTTGTTAGCTCAAATCATAAAACCAAGTGTTTTAGTGTGTAGTCCTCTTAAAGACCTTTCTTGTTAGGTCCCTATAATACTAGTGTATCCCCCATATTGTTATTGTTGTGCCCCATAGAAGCATACTATTGTTATTGTTTCACCCTTACATTATTATTGTTATGAAGGGCATAATTATATTTTGACAACATGGACTCCTATATATTCCAGGGGCGTCTTGTCATTCAGATCATCCAAGATTTTTTCATAAATGTTATGTAAAGGAGGTTTCCAGATCAAAGTGGATTAATATCTAGTAATTGATCTATATTATGCTTTTATTTTTATGTTATTTTTCAATTGGAAACATAATATTTGGTATCAGAGCTTTGGATCTTAGGGTTTTTCTACTTGAAATAGATTATCTTGGAATTTTCCATATATCATTTTGTCTACGAGGCTTTAGAACTAAAAAAAATTCCATGTGGAGTTGAAATCATGGTGAAATTCGTGTAAATATTTCAAACATTTTTTCACTACATTTTCATAGATACAATCCAAGGAATTTAGGGTTTCTATATGCTCTAGAATTCAGTCTCAAACAAGTGAGCCAAGTAAAATAATCATAACTTTATCTACATTGTTAGGATTTGAATTTCATAAAATAATATTGCAATTTCATCACTTGTAGTTTCTTGGGGACAAGTTTCATGGCCGAAGGTTTAAAAATTAAACATGGCAATACGTACAACTTTGTTATAGTAAACTAGTCCATAATACGCCATTGTGGGAGATTTGGTATAACTTTCGCTTGAAGAATATGATTTTTGTCTAACTTATGGAGTTGTAAAGAAGACATAGGGGGCTTCCTCAAGATGAAGTTTCAATCCTTTTGAGGCTGAAATTATAGAGATACAATAGTTTCAAGGTAAAGATCCAAAAATAAAGAAGAAAGGTGTGTATTTTTAAATTTCCATAATTTTTGTTTGAAAAAACTATTTGAAGTGATTCAAAGGGCATACTGAATCATATACATCATTATTTGGTTTCAATATACCTCGTAACAAAAAAAATATATACATTGAATAAGCCAACATAAATATCTACTATGATGCATAATGAAGAGGAAGAATTACAACATGATATATCAAAATTATAGGCCCATGTGTGAAAAATTTCACTCTCACAAAGAGAACCCAAAAATGATTTGGATGGTTTAAAAGAAGAAACAAAAGGGAAAATTGGAGTGTTTAAGGATGATTTAAAATCAAACATGGAAGCAGTGATGAACTTCAAGATGGAAGGGTTCAAGGAAGGTTTGACAAAGTTGTTGCAAGAAAGGCTTCCTAGTGGTGACAAGGTACTCCATGAAAATAAGGGTGAGGAAAAAAGGAATATGAATTATGATTTTAGAGACTCCAATAGTGGGATGAAGGCTATCCACATTCCAAATATTGATATGAGGAAGTTTGATGTCAAGGATCCAATAACATGGATATGAGAGATGGAGCAATTCTTTGATCTACATGATGTGCAACACACACAGAAGGTACACATTGCATCTTTATATTTAGAACCTGATAGATTTGTATGGTATCAACGGATTTTTTCTCATAAAGCATTACTCAATTGGACAATGTTTATGGAGGACTTGATAGAAAATTATGAGTATACAAATAGAAATACATTATTTAAGCAAATGATAAATCTAAAAAAAAGGGGTTTAGATGGGTGGCACAATGAGGACTTCCAAAGAGTCAATATCAAGCTAATTGATATTCTAGAGGATCATTTGATTGATGTATTCATAGGGAATTAAAGGATAACATCCAACATGAGGTTCACCATTGGGAACCTAAGTCATTGGAGATGCATTCAGGGTGGAAAGAAAAGTTGAAAGAAAAATTATGGCAACAAGGAGGTCTACCACTCACAACTATAAATATGGGAGTGAAGCCACTCTTAGATCCCAATAACCTACAAGGTTGAAACCACAACAACTAGAGAAAAAAGTATCAAAAGGACCTTGTTACAATTGTGATAGAAACTACACTAAAGGTCGTAAGTGTGCTGTGAAGAAATTAGTTTACATAGATTGTGAAGAGGAGGAAGAAAAGGAATAATAAACATCAAAAGAAAAGATATACACTAGGAACCAACCCTAGCGGCTGAAAAACAAGAAAATAATCTTACCACATCTTGTAATGCATTAACATGAATTACCACTTCTTAAACTTGCAAGATAAAAGGATATATCAAGAAGAAGAAAGGTAATAATGTTGATTGATTAAGACAATACTCAATTTTATTCATTGTAAGATAACCAAGGATTTGAATTACTTTCTATACCCAACACCAAAGTGTCAAGTGATAGCTGCAAATGAAGGAACTATAAATTTCTCAAGTAAATTCCATAATATCAATCTAACAATGGGGGATACATATTGAACAATCCAATGCTTTCCATTCTAATGGTGGTGTGGTTATTGTATTAGGAGTTCAATGGTTACAATCTTTAGGGACAATAAGTTTTAGTTTCATGAACTTTTCTTGAATTTTTTTTGGAAGGATAGGAAATTGAAATAAGGGGTATCGTAGGGAAACCTAGGAAGATAATCATCTCTAATGGCATGACAAATATTTTGAATAACGAAAAATTGGGGGTGATTGCACAATTCTTACCACTAGATGTTTAAATGTCGAAGTCATCCATTTCTCCATATCTCCAAAGGGTACTTGAAAATCATTCAAAGGTATTTGAGACTCCCAAAGGTCTCCACCTATTTTCGATCATGATCGTGCTATTAAATTTATTATAGGAAGTGTTCCTCCAAACATTAGACCTTACATAAATCCTTATGCCCATAAGAGTGAAATTGAATGTATGTTTGCATAAATGATAAAGGAAGGTATAATTCAACCTACTAATTTTTTTTTCTCTTCTCTAGTAGTATTGGTGCACAAGAAGAATGGTTCATGGTGTATGTGTCTAGATTATAGAGAGCTCAAAAAGCTCACTATTAAAGATAATTTTCCCATTCTTTTTATTGATGAATTGTTGGGTGAATTACATGGAGAAATTTGCTTCATGAACTTGAATCTTTGTTCAAGATATCATCAAATTAAAATAAACACAGAACTTCCAAAAAAACATTTAGAAATCATGAAGGTCATTATGAAATTGTGCTCATGCCTTTTGGCATTACTAATGCACCTTCCACATTTTAAGGTTTGATGAGTTCCACTTTCAAACCCTTCAAAAAATTTTGTTATTATTTTTTTGATTATATATTAATCTATATAAAGTCTTGGAAAGATCATGTTCAACATGTTGATCAGGTACTCATACTATTGGAGGAGAAACAATTGTATGAAAAATCCTCTAAACATTTATTTCGAGTGTAGGAAGTGGAATATTTAGGTCATATTATATCTCATGAGGGTGTTAAGGCAAACACAAAAAAAATTAATTCCATCAAGGAATGGAAAATCCCCACAACCTTAAGGCATCTTCAAGGATTTCTCAGGTTGACAAGATATTATTTAAAATTTGTTAAGAATTATGGGAAGATAGAAACACCTTTAACAACATTACTGAAGAAAGATGCATTTTTTTAGACACCATAATAAAATAGGGCCTTTGAACATCTTAAAGAGGAAATGTATCGAGCTCCAGTAGTAGCTACACAAGAATTCACAAAAACCTTTATTGTGGAATGTGATACCTTAGGAAATTCCATTGTTGTTGTTTTAATGCAAGACGGAATACCCATTTCTTTTGAAATTCATGCAATTAATAGAAAGTATTTACATATGCCTATTTATGAGAAGGAAATGTTTGCAAATACTACATGCACTAAAGAAATGGTGCCCTTACCTAATGGAAAGACACTTCAAGGTAAAAACAGATCATGATAGTCTTAAATACTTCTTGGAACAAAGATTACTTTCAGAAGAGCAGAAAAAATGGGTCACAAAGATGTTGGGCTACGACTTTGAAATCATCTAAAAAAAAGTAAAATGTCATTGTAGATGCACTCTTAAGAAGGGATGAGGATATGGAAGCATTTGTCTATACCATTTCTATTATCAAACCTAATTGGATAACTGAAGTGAGGGATGAATATAATAATGATGAAGAGGTATGGTCACTCATTCAAAAGTTGTAGTAAGATCCCATTGCATATGGTTCATTTACTTGGAAAAATGATTCATTGTGGTACAATGATTGCTTATATCCATGTAATAACTCTCAACTTAAAAAAAAAGTTCTTTTAGAATTGTACACCCCCCCTATAGGAGGGAACTTAGGATTTTTCAAAACTCACACAATGTCAAGAAGGAATTTTTTTGGGATGGACTTAAATCTAATATTTAGAAGTTTATGGAAGAATGTTTGGTTTTCCAACAAAATAAAGTTAAGAAAATTAAGACCCCTAGTAATTTACATCCATTATCCATTCCAATTCAGCATTGGGAAGAGAGTCTCAATGGATTTTATCACATATTTACCCAAGTATTAAGGAAAGAGTGTCATCATGGTGTTAGTTGATATACTTACCAAGTATGCACACTTTTATGTAGCATCTCATTCTTTTATGAAAACTGTTCAAAAGATACATGGAAAGCCAAAGATTATTGTAAGTGATAGATATCCCATTTTGACTAGAAAATTTTAGATATAATTATTATCTTGTTTTGGTACTCAATCAACTCATAGCTCTTCTCGTCATCCTTAGTATGATGGGAAAACTTAGATAGTGAACAAATGTTTCAAAGGATATCTTTGTTGCTTTGTATCTGATAAACAAACACAATGGATCATGTGGTTACCCTTGGAAGAACCACCCCATTTATGGTTCTTTAGGGATATCACCGACCATCTATCACATCTTCTTTAAGAGACAGTTATAAGGTTCAAGAAATAGAATATCACATCGAGCATCAACAATAAGTTCTCCAACTCTTAAAGCATAGCCTAATTATGGTGGAGAATCAAATGAAACAATAGGCAGATCAACATTGTAGTGAAATAAGTTTTGATGTGAGTGATTGGGTATTTTTATGACTACAACCATACAAACAAATGCCCCTTAAGCAAGATAATAATGATAATAAATCATCACCTAAGTACTATGGCCCTTCCAAGGTGATGCAAAAGATTGGTACTATGGCATATAAATTGGAGCCAGCTGCATTTTCACAAGTACACCCAGTTTTCTATGTTTCATGCATAAAGAAGGTTATAGGTGACAAGCTTCTAGTTCAAACTATACTTCCCTAACTTGAAGAGGAAGGAAAAATCATATTATATCCTAAAGCAATCACTAAAAGAATAATTTGGCAGCGATAGAAAGAAGAACCATTTCAAACTACTTGGTCAGTGAAAAATATTTATCGTTAATGAAATTTTTCGAAGCTATAACTTCAGCACAAACAATTTTCTTAGTTCACACCAGCTATAATTACAGATTTCTAACAATTTTGCTAACTTCATCTCTTCTTCATTTACTCTATAAATATATATTTTTCCGAGTTGTTTCCTTTTACATACCTAGGATCTCAGATCTTTCAAGATGTATATTAAGTTTTGCCTGTACCTAGGCATATATTTTGCAATATATTGATAATTTTTATCCTCAAACACATAATTCGAGCATGTACTATGTTTATAAATCTGTATTTATTTCTCGTTCAGACGTTTAGCAGAAATCAAGGCATAATTATTAGTTACTATGAGGTTTATCACGTTCACTTCTACCAAAATTAGACCATATTTATTCATTTTTCCTCATAATGCATGTTTTTCCTTTGCTTTTTTCCTCCAGTTTGAAAAGGCATTGAATTGGTTTATGATTTGTGGAAATAGTTTATGATTTACGAAAAGTTTACTAGTGTGATTTAAATCTTCAAAATTACTTGGAAATTGCATTATATATAGTACCAACCTTTAATACAGGTGGATTATTTTTTATGACTTTTATGGCAAGCCTTCCATAATGCAACCCTTGAATCTCTTGCAATTTCATAAACTTTATTATTAACTATTTTTATGGGAATGTAGTTATTAATTATGCAAATATATAATAACTTTTACAATTATATATACTATTGCATTTACTAAAGTGTGTGGATCAATGTAATGTCCCCTAATAATAATAATAATAATAATAATAATAAATAATATAATATAATATAATATTAAAATATAAACAAATAAATAATAAACAATAAAGAAAAGATAATAATAGTAAATAGATAATAAATAATGAAGAAATAGAATAAAAACAAATAAATAAAATAGTAAAGTTATATATATATATATATATATATATATATATATATATATATATAAGTAAAATATAAAATAGTAACAATAAGTAAAGTTAACAAAAAGCGCCCACGGGGCTTTGGATTGACGGTGAATGGGTGTTCTGTTAAGGCACTCCTTGCGATAGGTCACTGGTTCAAATCCCCCGTGGGTACTTAGATTAGTCTTACCGAGAAAAAAAAAAGTTAACAAAAAGTAAAATAAAATAAAAAAAGTTAAGAGAACTATAAAAATAGTAAAAATAAGTAAAGTTATCAAAAAGTAAAAATGAATAAAACAAGAAGGAAATACATTAAGATAAAATTTAACTTAAGTAAAACTTAAAATAAAAAGTAAACTTAAAATAAAATTTTCATGTTGACACATGGAATGTATGCATGTGGTTCCCCTTCCAATGTTTGGTCTATTTAATAGACGGTGAGGAAGATGAAAGAGCATTCCATGATTCCATCATCCATTATCTTGGGAGAAAAGTGTTGTGAGACAAAGCATTCCTTGGCAGTAGTATGCTGATTGAGGGCTCAAGGGTGGCTAGTGGTAGAAAATTATATGCAGTTGAACCTAAGGTTGGGTGGAGAGTCGTTCCCAAAACTTTGTTGCGGTTAACAAGATTCAAATAGCGCTCAACTCCGAAATTACAGGTAAGGAATATCATCACTACAGGTAAGTTGCCTTTGCTCCTCTTTCTCAAAAATTCTATGGTAATTAGTTGAATAAAGGTGTGTTGATTGTAAATCACATAATTGATCTAATTAGTTGCATGTTTTAATTTCGAGGTTGTTACATATGGTATCAAAGCAAGTTGCAACCCTTAGGCCTATGAGTGTTGGCATACAATTTTAGTTAAAATCTATATGCAAAATAGATTGTTAATCTTGTCAAAATTCTTTTTGAGTTTTATTTAATTGATTAGCTAAACTTATAGCCAACTTCTCATTCTTTATTATATATATATATATATATAAATAATGACTTTGTATTTCACCATTCCTTATAATCATAACAAAGTTATTTTTGGAATAAGAATATTTTATATGTTATTTTATTACAAGTTAATAATAAATATATAAATAATTAAAACATATTTAATTATAATGTATAATTTATTATTTATAAAATATAAAATTGAGTGCCCATAGGATAAGATATTTACGGTCTAGGCCGGTCAACGGCCCAACCATTGGACCAACGATGTGTTTCAGGAAATAAATCATGTAACGGTTGGTGCATAATATTAACAACACCACAAACTGATGGGTAGCAGTGGCCGCAAGGGGGGTTTGGAAGGGCTCAATGGCCCTTCCAATAAGTATTTAAAGAAATATCATAAACCACTGCAATAAGTATTTTTCACCACAAACGTCTCCAATATCACGTCGAGTGTAGCCACCTCGATGTCGGGTGGATTATCCTCTTTGCCGAAGAGACTCTCATAGTTGTCATTCCCCAGAGACTCTCATAGTTCTCATTCCCAACTATTTGGAAATCTCTCATGAATAGATATGCATGGAATATATATTTATGTTAACGGTCACGCATAAATATTTCACTTTTTTTAATATTATTTTTATTTTATTAATAATTATATATTTTAAAATCAATTACATTTTGAAAATATCCATTTATTTTTTATAGTGATTTACAATGAAAGTGATATTAGTTATTATTGTATTTTCTTAAATTCTACATATTTCAGTGTTGAAATTAAAATATTGAATATAGTTACAAATAATCAGTATTATATAAGTCGAAATAGACTTTATATGGAGATATACTTTACATGGATATTGTCAAAATCAATTTAAACATGAAGGATGATTATGGATTAGGAAAAATGAAATTGATGAAATTTCAATTTAATGTTTATGGATTAGGAAAAATGAAATTGGTGAAATTTCAATTTAAACATGAAGGATGATTATGGATCAGGAAAAATGAAATTGGTGAAATGTCAATTTAAACCTGAAGGATGATTATGGATTAGGAAAAATGAAATTGGTGAAATGTTATAGTTGTATGTTTAGTATTTGCATCTAAATTGATTAATCTATTAAAGTAATAGAAGCTATTAATGAACTTATATAAGAAACATTTAAATATATTAAAAGGGAATTTAGATATGAAAATGGAAAATTATGGAACATGAAATAGTAATGGGTAATAACTTGTGTACTCTTCTCGTCTTTTATTTTGGTGATTAATTGTGATTTTTAAAAAGGTAATAAAATATTCATGGTATAATTATTTTGAAATATTGACCATGTTTTAATTTTATTTTATTAGAACATTTTTCCCCTCTTTCCTTGTAGTCATGTTCTAACATAGAATTGTGTTGGCTATTAGGTGGCCTTTGAAATTAATGTGAATCTTCACTTAGTGAAGATTATTTTCCTTTTCCAATTTTGTGTATGTTTATAGTTATGGTTTGTTGGGTCCCTATAATACTAGTGATTACCCCATTACTATTGTAGTTATACCCCTTATTTATATTGTTGTGCCCCTATTACCCCCATATTGTTATTTCTGTGCCCCATAGAATCCCTCTATTGTTATTTTTGTGGCTTTATATTATTATTGTTAGGTCGGCTGGATTATATTGTGACTCCTTAGACTCCTATATATAGAAAGGAGGTTTTGTCATTTGAATCATCCAAGAATTGTTCATTTATGTAATGTAAAGGAGGTTTCCCCCTCGAAGAGGCTGAATTCTAAGGCGTTGATCTATCTTTTCTATCTTTTCTTGAGCTGGTTTCATAACATTTGGTATCAGAGCTTTGGATTCTAGGGTTTCGCTGCTCCAAACAGGTCATCGTGGCATTTTCGCTATAACTTTTTTTCTGTGACGTTTCAGAAGTCGCAAAAAAAACCCATTTGAGAAGAAATCGCGCTGAACCTTGGGTCCGAATTTCAGAGCTTTTTGTATGATATTTGTGGAGATATGATCTGAGGAAGTTGGTCTTTTTGCAGACTCCTGAATTACATTCAAAACAGGTGACCTGGGGAAAATCGTCATAACTTTCTCTCTGGGGATCGGATTGAAATTTCGTAAGAAGGTACAGAAAGAGGACGGACTGTAGTTTCTTGTATGCATTTTTTTAGATCCAAAGGTTGAAACAGTGACTCGTGGCACGTCGTACAAGTTCGCTCTACTGAACTAGTCTATAATCAAGTCACTGTGGGAGATTTCGCATAACTCTTCCTTGGAGAATCCAATTTGGGTCAGACTTGTGGCATTGGAAAGAGGACACAGAAGGCTACTACAGGTCGCAATTTCAGAACTGGATGATCTGAAATTACAGAGATACATCAGATTCAATATCAGGCTTCTACAAAGTGAAAAAAGGTGTGTAGTTTTTTTTTTTATTAATTTTTGTGTAAGCTTGGTTTGAAGGAATTCAAAGGGCATAGTAAAGCATTATTATCGGTAACTGATGCCCCGAGGAAAGAAAATGCAAACACCTAGTAAGGAACCTGAAAGCTCTAGCATGACTCATGAAGAAGAGGAAGAAATGCTACATGATATATCAAAATTACAAGAACAAGTGCAACAAATGTCACGCTCACAAAAGCTAACAGAAGCTAAGATAAATGGCGTGGAATCTAAGATAAATGGTGTGGAATCTAAGATAAAGGGCATGGAAGCTAAGATGGATGATTGGAAGACAGATTTGAAGAGAGAAATGGCAGATTTGAAGACAGATTTGAAGACAGACATGGCAGATTTGAAGACAGATTTGATAAATTTTCTACAAGAAATACTTACTAATGGTGAAAAGGTAGTAAAGGAAACTCATGATGAGAACAAAAGAAATGTTAATCATGATTCCATAGACTCTAATGTTGGATCGAAGACCCACCATATTCCAAAAATCGATATGAGGAAGTTTGATGGCAAGGATCCCGCCACATGGATATTACAGATGGAGCAATTCTTCGATCTCAATAATGTGCAAAACACACAAAAGGTACGTATGGCAACTGTATATTTGGAACCAAATCAGTTTGTATGGTATCAATGGCTTTGCTCTCGTAAAAAATTTATCACTTGGGCAATTTTTACGGAAGAATTGATAGCACATTATGAGGATACAAAAAGCAACACTTTTTTTAGCCAATTGATAAGTCTCAAACAAAAGGGTTCAATAATGGAGCACATTGAGGAGTTCCAAAAATTGAACATAAGGGTAAAAGATATTCCAGAGGAGCATAGGATTGATGTGTTCATAGGGTCTTTAAAGGATAATATCCAACATGATGTTCGCCTTTGGGAACCTGATTCATTAGAGAAGGCATTCAGGTTAGCAAGAAAAATGGAAAGCAAAATTATGGCAACCAGGAAGCATACCACTCACAACTATAAAGACGGAAGTGTTGTTGCCCCTAGTCTTCCACAACCTATAAGGTTGACACCACAACAATTGGAAGAAAAAAGAGCAAAAGGGCTTTGTTACAGTTGTGATAGCAAATACACTAAAGGTCATAAGTGTGCTGAGAAGAAATTATTCTACATAGATTGTGAAGAGGAAGAAGAAAAGGAGCAAGAAAGGTCAAAAGAAGAGGATATACTCCAGGAACAAAGCCTAGATGAAGAACAAATAAATCCGACCATATCTTGTAATGCATTGGCGGGAATTACCACTCCTCAAACCATCAAGATAGAAGGACAAATCAAGAAGAAAAAGGTAATAGTGTTGATTGATTCAGGAAGCACCCACAATTTTATTCATTGTAGGGTAGCAAAAGAATTGAATTGCTTCCTATATCCAGCACCAGAGTGTCAAGTGATGATTGCAAATGGAGGAACAATAAATTGCTCTGGAAAGTGCCATAATATCAAGCTATCCATGGGAGAATATGTATTGACTAGCCCAATGCTTTCCATTCCAATGGGAGGTGCTGATGTTGTACTAGGAGTCCAATGGCTACAATCCTTGGGTACAATAGCTTTTAATTTTCAAGAACTTTTCATCAAATTTTCTATGGAAGGAAAGGAAGTTGAATTAAGGGGTATTGCAGGGAAACCAGGAAAGATAATCAGCTCTAATGGTATGACAAAGCTTCTAAAAAAGGAGCAAAGAGGTGTAATTGCACAATTATGTTCGCTAGATGTTTCCACATTGGAATCATCTATTTCTCCAGATCTCCAAAAAGTCCTGGACAATCATTCCAAGGTATTTGAGACTCCCAAAGGTCTCCCACCTATGCGTGATCATGATCATGCTATTCATCTGATTCCAGGAAGTGTTCCTCCAAACATCAGGCCGTACAGATATCCCTATGTCCAAAAAAGTGAAATTGAACGTATGGTTGCAGAAATGCTAGAGGCTGGTATAATTCAACCGAGTCAAAGTTCTTTCTCTGCTCCAGTAGTATTGGTGCACAAGAAGGATGGATCATGGCGCATGTGTCCGGATTATAGGGAGCTCAACAAGCTCACTATTAAAGATAAGTTCCCCATTCCTGTCATTGATGAATTACTGGATGAATTGCATGGATCAATTTACTTCACCAAGTTGGATCTTCGTTCAGGATATCATCAAATCAGAATGAAGATTGAAGACATTCCGAAAACGGCATTTAGAACTCATGAGGGTCATTATGAATTTTTGGTCATGCCTTTTGGCCTTACCAATGCACCTTCAACATTTCAAGGTTTGATGAATTCAATTTTCAAACCATTCCTTAGAAAATTTGTGTTAGTATTTTTTGATGATATACTAATCTACAACAAGTCTTGGAAGGATCATGTTGAACATGTTGACAGGTGCTACAACTATTGGAGGAGAAACAATTATATGCAAAAAGATCCAAATGTTTCTTTGGAGTCCAGGAGGTGGAATATTTGGGTCATATTGTATCTCATGAAGGAGTTAAGGTAGACCCTAGCAAAATTAAAGCCATTAAGGAATGGAAAATCCCCACATCCATAAAGCATCTGCGAGGATTTCTTGGGTTGACAGGGTATTATCGCAAGTTTGTTAAGAATTATGGGAGAATAGCAGCACCTCTAACAACATTATTGAAGAAAGATGCATTTTCATGGACTCCGGAAGCAACAAAGGCCTTTGAACATCTTAAAGAGGCAATGTGCCAAGCACCGGTCTTAGCTACACCGGACTTCACAAAAACCTTTATTGTGGAATGTGATGCTTCAGGAAATGGAATTGGTGCTGTTCTAATGCAAGATGAAAGACCCATTGCTTTTGAAAGTCGTCCAATCAAGGGAAAGTTTTTAAGCAAAGCTATTTATGAGAAGGAAATGTTGGCAATACTCCATGCACTTAAGAAATGGCGACCCTACCTAATGGGAAGACACTTCAAGGTAAAAACGGATCATGATAGCCTTAAATACTTTTTAGAACAAAGATTATCCTCTGAAGAGCAACAAAAGTGGGTCACAAAGATGTTGGGTTATGACTTTGAAATCATCTACAAAAAAGGGAAGCAAAATGTGGTGGCAGATGCACTCTCAAGAAAGGATGAGGATGTGGAAGCATTGTTGTGTGCCATTTCTATTATCCAACCAGATTGGATAAACGAAGCAAGGGAGGAATGGAAGAATGACGAAGAAGTGTGGGCACTTATTCGAAAGCTACAACAAGATTCCAGTACGTCTGATACATTTAGCTGGCAAAATGATTCGTTATGGTACAAAGATCGCTTATACCTCTGTAAGAATTCCCAGCTAAAACAAAAGATTCTTATGGAATTGCACACTTCTCCCTTAGGAGGGCACTCAGGATTTTTAAAAACTTACCACAGGGTTAAGAAGGAATTTTTTTGGGATGGCCTTAAATCAGATATTCAAAAGTTTGTGGCGGAATGTTTGGTTTGCCAACAAAATAAAGTTGAAACAATTAAGACACCGGGTCTATTACAACCTTTATCCATTCCAAGCCAACGTTGGGAGGAGGTTTCAATGGATTTTATCACAGGTTTACCCAAGTCTGAGGGAAAGAGTGTCATCATGGTGGTAGTTGACAGACTTACCAAGTATGCACACTTTTGTGCATTATCACATCCATTTAAAGCCAGTACAGTTTCTACTGCATTTATGGAAACAATTCAAAAGCTACATGGAAACCCAAAGATTATTGTAAGTGACAGAGATCCCATTTTCACTGGAAATTTTTGGACAGAATTATTTTCTTGTCTTGGTACTCAGTTAGCTCATAGCTCATCTTATCATCCTCAATCTGATGGGCAAACTGAGATAGTAAACAAATGTTTGGAAGGATATCTTCGTTGCTTTGTATCTGATAAACAGACACAATGGGTCAAATGGTTGCCTCTGGCTGAATGGTGGTATAACACTTCCTTCCATACAGCAACAAAAATGACCCCATTTATGGCACTTTATGGGTATCAACCACCATCCATCACATCATATTTAAGAGAAAATTCTAAGGTTCAGGCAGTGGAACATCACATCGAACATCAACAACAAGTCCTCCAACTCTTAAAGGATAACCTCGTGTTGGCACAAAATAGAATGAAACAACAGGCAGATCAACATCGCAGTGAAAGAAGTTTTGATGTAGGTGATTGGGTATTCCTACGGCTACAACCATATAAGCAAATGTCCCTAAAGCAAGCTAAGAAGGATAATAAATTATCACCAAAGTATTATGGTCCGTACAAGGTGTTGCAAAAGATTGGTACTATGGCATACAAATTGGAGCTTCCTGCAGCTTCTCGATTGCACCCAGTTTTCCATGTTTCATGTTTAAAGAAGGTTATAGGCGACAAGCTCCCAGTTCAAACAATATTGCCAGAACTTGACGAGGAAGGAAAAATTATATTGGAACCGGAAGCAGTCACAGAAACAAGAACTCGACAGCTACGAAATCGATCAATTTCAGAGTATCTTATCAAGTGGAAGAACTTATCCGCTGAAGATTCCACATGGGAGGATGAGAATTTTATGCAGAAGTATCCAGAACTACTCAAGCGTTGAGGACAACACTTTTTTGAAGGAGAGGGGCATGTTGGGTCCCTATAATACTAGTGATTACCCCATTACTATTGTAGTTATACCCCTTATTTATATTGTTGTGTCCCTATTACCCCCATGTTGTTATTTCTGTGCCCCATAGAATCCCTCTATTGTTATTTTTGTGGCTTTATATTATTATTGTTAGGTCGGCTGGATTATATTGTGACTCCTTAGACTCCTATATATAGAAAGGAGGTTTTGTCATTTGAATCATCCAAGAATTGTTCATTTATGTAATGTAAAGGAGGTTGCCCCCTCGAAGAGGCTGAATTCTAAGGCGTTGATCTATCTTTTCTATCTTTTCTTGAGCTGGTTTCATAACATGGTTGCATTTCCTTTTCCATGCATTAATCAAAAGTGGAATCAATTCTTTTGATATCTTTTTATATTTCATAAACTATAGCGTGAAGGAAATTTTGTGGTTAGGTAAAGAAGATATAACAACTAATTCATAGCATTAAGAAATCTCATATGTTAAGGAGAAAAAACTACTTATAATTAGTCTAAAATGGGAGGATGACACCTTTTTATATGCTCCTTGCAACACATCGATTTTCGCAAAGATGATAATAAAATTATGGTAGTATATATGTATTGATGAGTCCACAAAGAAATCAATATGCATTTTATGTGCTTGATAATGCAAAAGTAAAACCTTGGGATGAACTTGTAAAAGAGGCCATTAAATATGAAGTGGCACACATGCAAAACTAGTTTAGTTAATATGTAAATTAAAGAGACAATAGCTATTTGGCGAAGGTGTGAGAAAATAGTGGTGCAATTTCAAGGAACTAATAAATATAAACCTATGATAACAAGAGACTAGCCTTGGGAGAACAACAAACCTATTATTAGAATAAGATGATGGAAAAATATATAAATAGACAACAACCTTAAGAAATGGAAGAAACATTAACGATCAACTAATGAAGTTGAATAATAAATAAGGTCATTGTCAAGGGCCCTGAAGGGTATGATAACATTGAATTAAAGAAGTGAATCCATAATAAAATTGATCAATTGGAGGAATATAAGTTATGTGATTGGAGGAGTAGTAACAATATTTCCAAGTGTAACAATTTTATACATTTAAGAGAGAGGAGGAAAATAAGCTAGTATGACTCAAGGTGAGAATCAAGGCCAATATAATAATATTTCTATCTTTGAAGCTAGTAGACACAGAATATTAAGAAATTGAGACTACTGAAGAAAACAAAAGTAAAAATGGATAAAATAAGAAAGAAATAAATTAAGAGAAAATTTAACTTAAGTAAAACTTAAAATAAAAGGTAAACTTAAAATAAAAGTTGCATGTTGATTCCATCATCCATTCTCTTGGGAGAAAAGTGTTGTGAGACAAAGGATTCCTTGGCAGTAGTATGTTGATTGAGGGCTCGGGGGTGGCCAGTTGTAGAAACATTATATGGAGCTGAGCCTACGGTTGGCTGGAGAGTCATACCCAAAACTTTGTTGCGGTTAGCGAGATTCAAATAATGTTCAACTTTGAAATTACAAGGATCATCATCGCTACAGGTAAGTTTATTTTGCTCCTATTTCTCAAAAAATCTATGATAATTAGTTGAACAGAGGTGTGTTGATTGTAAATCACATCATTGTTCTAAATAGTTGTATGTTTTAATTTCGAGGTTGTTACAATCAATTTCTAATTTAATGCAATTCAAGATTGAGGAAAACGTGTGGATTGTGTACTTTTTAAATTCTTTTTTTATTTAGAGTTGTTATATTTCTGATGTTTAGATTATTTTCTGATACATTTTATAAAATGGCTGCAGACAAATTTTATGTTTTCTCCCACGATACAATGCAAAAATATGGGCAGTTAAAACTTTAAAATTAATCTTTTAGAGAACTTGATATGGTTTGTCATTTATGTTTGCATTGTTGAAACAATATATATATATATATATATATATATATATATATAATTTGATGTAGTCAATTAATTTCGAATATATTAAATTATACATTTTATTTATCATTAAGTTATAGGGATTGAAAAATTGAAAATTAACTGCCCTAGTTTACAACAACTTGGAAACCAAACATACATGTAAAAAAAGTGAATGAATCCTATGATTTTTAAGGGATTAAGCATGCCATGTGAGAGAGAAACAAGTTCTCTGAAAAAACAAAGCATAAAGGCATTGATGAAGGAATAAAAGAAATACTTCTAGATTTTAAACATAAGACACACATCAAATTAGGGACATGAAAAGTCATATAGCTTCAAAATACATGGGTATTTTCTTATTCCAACACTTAGGGACCAAACTCAATAAGCATACTCAAGATGAACTAGAACATACACAAGTACAAAATGACCTTCAAAAGGCACTGGAATAAAAAAAGAAAATGTAAAATTAAGCAAAATGGAAAAATTACTTCCCCGATTTTCAACAATATGGAAATCAAACATGTAACAGTTCAACATATTTTTGTCCACTGAATCGAGGAGAAAGGAAATTCTATTTTGGCAGGAATTTATTTTTTTTAACAATAATGAGTACATTCCACTAGGCACAATCGGTAACTTCATAGAAACATCTACCACTATTCCACTTGGTAGAACCAATATTTCATAAATGCCACAAGGGCTAACATGTCTCTGCAGAGTTGAACCTATGTGGACAAAAATCATGAATGATGCCACTTGAGATGATTTCCTTTGATACTAAGTTGGTAAGAATCAGCATGCAAAAACTTAAATAATTTCCTATCTTTCAAAAAATTGAGAAAGAAAAAATTTAAACATGGTTTACAATGACATTTTTATTTTAAAGAAACACTCAATTATCTATTGAAACTTCAGGAAATTTGAGGATAGCAATTGAAAAATGTTTCCCTTTGCATTATATGTCTTGCAATGATTTGATGGACATTCAAAAAGTGGCATGAAACTATGAGTTGTGATTTGTTGTCAGCGATCATATCAATATTGAGAATATGTAAAAACCAACACTAGAAGAACAAATATCTAAAAAAAAATACATCTAAGAAAATGAATAAAGATAGAATACCGACTAATTTGTTATGGGGTTAGGCTAATGAAATAAAGGTAGAACATATAAACAATTCATAGATGCCAATTATGAGTAGGTTGCTTTGAATTGAAACTAGGAATGCAATGACATAGAGTAGCTTGATTTGAATTTAAATGAGTTGCTTAGAATAATTTAATCACCAAACACCAAACATGTCATCGAAACCAACACTAGAAGAACAAATATCTATAAAAAAATACATCTAAGATAATGAATAAAGATGGAACAATAACTAATTTGTTATGGGGTTAGGCTAATGAAATAAAGGTAGAACATATAAAGAATTCATACATACCAAATATGAGTAGGTTGGTTTGAATTGAAACAAGGAATGCAATGAGATAGAGTAGCTTGATTTGAATTTAAATGAGTTTCTAAGAATAATTTAATGACCAAACAACAAACATGCCATCGAATTTTATTCAACTTGATCCAAAAATAAATCAGATATAAATGACATTAAGTGGATTAATTTTATGTTATTTCCTATTAACAACAGGGTAGTTAGTAGCTAACATATATTATTGAAAAAAGGAAACAAAGGTCAAATTTGATCATCCTCATTTTGGATCAACTTGCCTATAACAAGAATGGTTTTATATGTTGTCAGTGATATTTTGAATACATTGTTCAATAATATTGTTGTCATTTCCAACTATATTTTATATCATACTCATAAAAAAAAGAGGTAAAGAATCCTTACTATATTAAAGATATGGAGTTTAATGGGTTTGATCTCAATAATTATCATGTGTGCTCAAAATTCAATGCCAATACTCAAGTCATCAATAGGTTGAAGGAATTTATAGGTGAATTGAAGTTGAAGACATGATTTTCCCATGCAAGTCATGAATATGTTGAAAGAGTTTATTTGTAAATTGAAGAAGAAGACATGATTTTCCCACACCTACATACCAAGAAAGGCCATAATTTCAATTCTTCACCTAAAGTAATAAAAATCATAACAACATTAACCCTTGTTGTGGCTGTTGAAAATCATGGAGACATTGGATGGAGCAAGGGCTACAGAGGACCTTGATTTTTCAAAAACGTATCCCACAAACCCAGGTCAAATTAGGAAGACCAAGCTTGGATTAGGAAGAATAAACAATGACTCTGTTATGAAACCAGCTCATGCAAAGATAGAAAAGATAGATCAACGCCTTAGAATTCAGCCTCTTCGTGGGGGCAAACTCCTTTACATTACATAAATGAACAATTCTTCGATGATTCAAATGACAAAACCTCCTTTCTATATATAGGAGTCTAAGGAGTCACTATATAATCCAGCTGACCTAACAATAATAATATAAAGCCACAAAAATAACAATAGAGGGATTCTATGGGCACATTAATAACAATATGGGGGCAATGGGGGCACAACAATATAAATAAGGGGTATTACTACAATAGTAACGGGGTAATCACTAGTATTATAGGGACCCAACATGCCCCTCGCCTTCAAAAAAGTGTTGTCCTCAACGCTTGAGTAGTTCTGGATACTTCTGCATAAAATTCTCATCCTCCCATGTGGAATCTTCAGCGGATAAGTTCTTCCACTTGATAAGGTACTTTGAAATTGATCGATTTCGTAGCTATCGAGTTCTTGTCTGTATAACTACTTCCGATTCCAATATAATTTTTCCTTCTTCGTCAAGTTCGAGCAATATTGTTTGAACTGAGAGATTGTCGCCTATAACCTTCTTTAAGCATGAAACATGGAAAACTGGGTGCAATCAAGAATCTGCAGGAAGCTCCAATTTGTATGCCATAGTACCAATCTTTTGCAACACCTTGTACGGACCATAATACTTTCGTGATAATTTATTATCCTTCTTAGCTTGCTTGAGGAAAATTTGCTTATATGGTTGTAGCCGTGGGAATACCCAATCACCTACATTAAAACTTCTTTCACTGTGATGTTGATCTGTGTGTTGTTTCATTCTATTCTGTGCCAACATGAGGTTATCCTTTAAGAGTTGGAGGACTTGTTGTTGATGTTCGATGTGATGTTCCAGTGGATGAACCTTAGAATTTTCTCTTAAATATGATGTGATGGATGGTGGTTGATACCCATAAAGTGCCATAAATGGGGTCATTTTTGTTGCTGTATGAAAGGAAGTGTTATACCACCATTCAACCAGAGGCAACCATTTGACCCATTGTGTCTGTTTATCAGATACAAAGCAACGAAGATATCCTTCCAAACATTTGTTTACTATCTCAGTTTTCCCATCAGATTGAGGATGATAAGATGAGCTATGAGCTAACTGAGTACAAAGACAAGAAAATAATTCTGTCCAAAAATTTGCAGTGAAAATGGGATCTCTGTCACTTACAATAATCTTTGGGTTTCCATGTAGCTTTTGAATTGTTTCCATAAATGCAGTAGAAACTGTACTCGCTTTAAATGGATGTGATAATGCACAAAAGTGTGCATACTTGGTAAGTCTGTCAACTACCACCATGATGACACTCTTTCCCTCAGACTTGGGAAAACCTGTGATAAAATCCATTGATACCTCCTCCCAACATTGGCTTGGAATGGATAAAGGTTGTAATAGACCTGGTGTCTTAATTGTTTCAACTTTATTTTGTTGGCAAACCAAACATTCTGCCACAAACTTTTGAATATCTGATTTAAGGCCATCCCAAAAAAATTCCTTCTTAACCCTGTGGTAAGTTTTTAAAAATCCTGAGTGCCCTCCTAAGGGAGAAGTGTGCAATTCCATAAGAATCTTTTGTTTTAGCTGGGAATTCTTACAGAGGTATAAGCGATCTTTGTACCATAACGAATCATTTTGCCAGCTAAATGTATCAGACGTACTGGAATCTTGTTGTAGCTTTCGAATAAGTGCCCAAACTTCTTCGTCATTCTTCCATTCCTCCCTTGCTTCATTTATCCAATCTGGTTGGATGATAGAAATAGCGCACAACAATGCTTCCACATCCTCATCCTTTCTTGAGAGTGCATCTGCCACCACATTTTTCTTCCTTTTTTGTAGATGATTTCAAAGTCATAACCCAACATATTTGTGACCCACTTTTGTTGCTCTTCAGAGGATAATCTTTGTTCTAAAAAGTATTTAAGGCTATCATGATCTGTTTTTACCTTGAAGTGTCTTCCCATTAGGTAGGGTCGCCATTTCTTAAGTGCATGGAGTATTGCCAACATTTCCTTCTCATAAATAGCTTTGCTTAAAAACTTTCCCTTGATTGGACGACTTTCAAAAGCAATGGGTCTTTCATCTTGCATTAGAACAACATCAATTCCATTTCCTGAAGCATCACATTCCACAATAAAGGTTTTTGTGAAGTCCAATGTAGCTAAGATCGGTGCTTGGCACATTGCCTCTTTAAGATGTTCAAAGGCCTTTGTTGCTTCCGGAGTCCATGAAAATGCATCTTTCTTCAATAATGTCATTAGAGGTGCTGCTATTCTCCCATAATTCTTAACAAACTTGCGATAATACCCTGTCAACCCAAGAAATCCGCGCAGATGCTTTATGGATGTGGGGATTTTCCATTCCTTAATGGCTTTAATTTTGCTAGGGTCTACCTTAACTCCTTCATGAGATACAATATGACCCAAATATTCCACCTCCTGGACTCCAAAGAAACATTTGGATCTTTTTGCATATAATTGTTTCTCCTCCAATAGTTGTAGCACCCTGTCAACATGTTCAACATGATCCTTCCAAGACTTGCTGTAGATAAGTATATCATCAAAAAATACTAACACAAATTTTCTAAGGAATGGTTTGAAAATTGAATTCATCAAACCTTGAAATGTTGAAGGTGCATTGGTAAGGCCAAAAGGCATGACCAAAAATTCATAATGACCCTCATGAGTTCTAAATGCCGTTTTCAGAATGTCTTCAGTCTTCATTCTGATTTGATGATATCCTAAACGAAGATCCAATTTGGTGAAGTAAATTGATCCATGCAATTCATCCAGTAATTCATCAATGACAGGAATGGGGAACTTATCTTTAATAGTGAGCTTGTTGAGCTCCCTATAATCCGGACACATGCGCCATGATCCATCCTTCTTGTGCACCAATACTACTGGAGCAGAGAAAGAACTTTGACTTGGTTGAATTATACCAGCCTCTAGCATTTCTGCAACCATACGTTCAATTTCACTTTTTTGGACATAGGGATATCTGTACGGCCTGATTTTTGGAGGAACACTTCCTGGAATCAGATGAATAGCATGATCATGATCACGCATAGGTGGGAGACCTTTGGGAGTCTCAAATACCTTGGAATGATTGTCCAGGACTTTTTGGAGATCTGGAGAAATAGATGATTCTAATGTGGAAACATCTAGCGAACATAATTGTGCAATTACACCCCTTTGCTCCTTTTTTAGAAGCTTTGTCATACCATTAGAGCTGATTATCTTTCCTGGTTTCCCTGCAATACCCCTTAATTCAACTTCCTTTCCTTCCATAGAAAATTTGATGAAAAGTTCTTGAAAATTAAAAGCTATTGTACCCAAGGATTGTAGCCATTGGACTCCTAGTACAACATCAGCACCTCCCATTGGAATGGAAAGCATTGGGCTAGTCAATACATATTCTCCCATGGATAGCTTGATATTATGGCACTTTCCAGAGCAATTTATTGTTCCTCCATTTGCAATCATCACTTGACACTCTTGTGTTGGATATAGGAAGCAATTCAATTCTTTTGCTACCCTACAATGAATAAAATTGTGGGTGCTTCCTGAATCAATCAACACTATTACCTTTTTCTTCTTGATTTGTCCTTCTATCTTGATGGTTTGAGGAGTGGTAATTCCCGCCAATGCATTACAAGATATGGTCAGATTTATTTGTTCTTCATCTAGGCTTTGTTCCTGGAGTATATCCTCTTCTTTTGACCTTTCTTGCTCCTTTTCTTCTTCCTCTTCACAATCTATGTAGAATAATTTCTTCTCAGCACACTTATGACCTTTAGTGTATTTTCTATCACAACTGTAACAAAGCCCTTTTGCTCTTTTTTCTTCCAATTATTGTGGTGTCAACCTTATAGGTTGTGGAAGACTAGGGGCAACTGCACTTCCGTCTTTATAGTTGTGAGTGGTATGCTTCCTGGTTGCCATAATTTTGCTTTCCATTTTTCTTGCTAACCTGAATGCCTTCTCTAATGAATCAGGTTCCCAAAGGCGAACATCATGTTGGATATTATCCTTTAAAGACCCTATGAACACATCAATCCTATGCTCCTCTAGAATATCTTTTACCCTTATGTTCAATTTTTCGAACTCCTCAATGTGCTCCATTATTGAACCCTTTTGTTTGAGACTTATCAATTGGCTAAAAAAAGTGTTGCTTTTTGTATCCTCATAATGTGCTATCAATTCTTCCGTAAAAATCGCCCAAGTGATAAATTGTTTACGAGAGCAAAGCCATTGATACCATACAAACTGATTTGGTTCCAAATATAAAGTTTCCATACGTACCTTTTGTGTGTTTTGCACATTATTGAGATCGAAGAACTGCTCCATCTATAATATCCATGTGGCGGGATCCTTGCCATCAAACTTCCTCATATCGATTTTTGGAATATGGTGGGTCTTCGATCCAACATTAGAGTCTATGGAATCATGATTAACATTTCTTTTGTTCAAATCATGAGTTTCCTTTACAACCTTTTCACCATTAGTAAGTATTTCTTGTAGAAAATTTGTCAAATCTATCTTCAAATCTGCGATGTCTGTCTTCAAATCTGTCTTCAAATCATCCATCTTAGCTTCCATGCCCTTTATCTTAGATTCCAAGCCATTTATCTTAGATTCCATGCCATTTATCTTAGCTTCTGTTAGCTTTTGTGAGCGTGACATTTGTTGCACTTGTTCTTGTAATTTTGATATATCATGTAGCATTTCTTCCTCTTCTTCATGAGTCATGCTAGAGCTTTTAGGTTCCTTACTAGGTGTTTTCATTTTCTTTCCTTTGGGCATCAGTTACCGATAATAATGCTTTACTATGCCCTTTGAATTCCTTGAAACCAAGCTTATGCAAAAATTTAAAAAAAACTACACACCTTTTTTCACTTTGTAGAAGCCTGATATTGAATCTGATGTATCTCTGTAATTTCGGATCATCCAGTTCTGAAATTTTGACCTGTAGTAGCCTTCTGAGTCCTCTTTCCAATGCCACAAGTCTGACTGAAATTGGTTTCTCCAAGGAAGAATTATACGAAATCTCCCACAGTGACTTGCTTATAGACTAGTTCAGTAGAGCAAACTTGTACGACGTGCCACGAGTCATTGTTTCGAGCTATGGATCTGAAAACTACATACAAGAAACTACAGTCCATCCTATTTTTTTTACCTTCTTACGAAATTTCAATCCGATCCTCAGAGAGAAAGTTATAACGATTTTCCCCAAGTCACCTGTTTTGAATGTAATTCAGGAGTCTGCAAAAAGACCAACTACCTCAGATCATATGTCCGAAAATGTTGCGCGAAAAGCTCTGAAATTCGGGCCCAAGGTTCAGCGCGATTTCTTCTCAAATGGGCTTTTTTTGCGACTTCTGAAACATCACAGAAAAAAAGTTATAGCGAAAATGCCACGATGATCTGTTTGGAGCAGCGAAACCCTAGAATCCAAAGCTCTGATACCAAATGTTATGAAACCAGCTCAATCAAAGATAGTTCAAAAGATAGATCAATGCCTTAGAATTCAGCCTCTTCGAGGGGGCAACCTCCTTTACATTACATAAATGAACAATTCTTCGATGATTCAAATGAAAAAACCTCCTTTCTATATATAGGAGTCTAAGGAGTCACTATATAATCCAACCGACCTAACAAAAATAATATAAAGCCACAAAAATAACAATAGAGGGATTCTATGGGCACATTAATAACAATATGGGGGCAATGGGGGCACAACAATATAAATAAGGGGTATAACTACAATAGTAATGGGGTAATCACTAGTATTATAGGGACCCAACAGACTCAGAAATGGTGTTTATTTGACCTAATCTCTTTCCTACTCGATGGTTGAGGAATCTTCTTCATATTTGCTTTCATAGGCTTCCTCATCTATGTCTAACATAAGACCTCAATTGAATGGATTTTACCATCAAGACCTATCAATGTATCCTCACAAGGAATTCTATGTTACTCTACTCTTTAAAATATTTTTTCCCATAAGGGCTCTTGTGCTCCTTTGCTCCTTACAATATTTTTACGCACGAGGGATCTTTTGCTCCTCTGCTCATAATATTTTTCCCAATAACAAAATGGGCCATGATTCATTAGGCTTTGACATCCATTTGTAACACTATATTAGTCCATCCTTCATATCATTTTCAATAAAAATTGGCGCATTTATGTTACACATCATTTTTTCACCATTAGGTAAAGGACCGCCAATCCGGATCTCTCACTATTCGATGAAGTGTTCCAAGCATTCCCCTGCATTGTTAGAAAAAAATAAAAACCTCAAAGACAATAAGAATCCTAGATTACATTGCTCAAAAACCTACTTTTAAGCACTTTTACGACTTCCTAAACAAAATCTGCGCAAGCTCAATTCTCACCATTGCGGCTTGCACAAATCTGCACTCTGTCATCCCCCATGAATTGTGAAAATCACTTAACATAAGTAAAAATAAAAAGTGATTTCTATAAAAGTTGTTGGGGTGATATTTAACAACTAAAAGCCTCAATCTTATACATACTTAGGCCTCATCCCTTTGCTCATGGACCAAACTTTCTCCCTTTGTGGAACCCTAATCCCTCCTTTCGAGGATCTCAAACATCCTCCTCTTGGGCTATAAATTTAACACATAAGACAGGGCTAAGGGGGACCTCTAAATGTGAACTTATATTGTTTCAATAGGGCTGTAAGTATTGTCACCTAAGGGGTGGATAAGAGACTATTGGGAGGAGGCATACATCATCAAGGCCAAGGTTGTAATGCTTCTTCTTATTTAATATTAATAAAAGAATTATTCTTTCCTACTTGTACCTGTTAGAATGCTATTTGGAAATCCCCTTGACCATTTGCAAGATTCATAACTCAATATCGGTTTAATTTCGTGATTGATGCTATATTGCTATTCCCATTCATGTTGTGTTTTATATTTATATACATTTTTCTTTTATTCCTTTTTTTTCTTTTTTCTATTCATTCAGATCTCCCTTTGGAGCGACAAGGAAATTATTTTGAAAGCATCGGAAGGACTTCCACAGGAATTTTGTAGAAAGGGCTTGAAATCTTATCACCTAACGGGAGGATTGGAGACTATTTGGAGGAGACATACATCATCAAGGCCAAGATCTACCTTTGAAGCAATGAGTTAAGGATTTTGAAAGCATCAGAAGGACTTCCACAGGAATTTCATAGAAATGTAAGAGACTCTTTCATACATCACACTTCATTCTTCAATTATGAATTAAGGAACATAACAATCACTTGTTTGTTTGTTACAAGATCTCTTTCTGAATATAGGGAGATATCTCTTGTCTGCAAGAGTGATTAGTCTTCCATAAAAATTTAAGGACATCTTCAGTCAGAACAAATGTTGATAACATGACACACTGTATGTAAATAAATGCATCAAAATATTTCCTTAAAGATAACAGGGAAGGTGATAGGTGGTTGCTCATATCGACTAGGATGCTTCCACTCCTAGGGACCATGCCTGAGAGTATACCCTTACTTCCTAGGACAACCCTGCCGATATCAAAAGGGTTGGTGGGCATGGTAAAGATAACATCGCTCCTTTCCCCAACTACTATCGGTGAATCCAACAAAACAAATCCCTTTTCACATTACCCTATGATCTTGTTGGGAATTCAAGCATATGTTCTTATCTCATAGCTAGCAGGATGCACTATCTCACACATTGCAAACCCCATCACTCCAATTCCTCCTGACACTTCCTTGCCACTATTGACTTTTAGTGAACTATCTTTGGTGTAATAGTGGTATTAGATGCAAAATGAGTCTTGGCAGAATGAATTTGTGCAGTAAATGAAAGAAACTAGCAGTCCACAGAGAGTTTATAATTTGCCTTGATTTTTATATTAAGACATTTAAAATAATTTTAGTTTTAAATTTAAAATAATTAAAATAAAATGTATTTTTTTTAAGACTTTGTCTTAAAAAAACATCTTAAAACCCCCCTATATATAGTAGAGAATTATAATTGTAATTTATAATTGAATCATCCTAGATCAATCTTAACTCTTTATATACCAAGTACCTAGAGGGATCAAATCTGTTGAGGTGCAAACCTCTTTTAGAATAAAAACATTTTTGATCCCTCTCGACACTTGGTAGATATGGTGTTAAGATAGATGTAGGCTAGTTAATAATAATAATAATATTTTTATTATTTCTTTTTAAAATTAAATATTAAATCAACTTTAAACATTTTTAAATATAAAATTTATTATGAAACCTTAGTAAATACAACATTTGATTAATAAAACCTTATTAAACCTTAATAATACCTAGTCCATGGATGTTCATGGTTCACTATGGGTGGCTATGGTTTTTCATGGTTTACCTTGGTTTGATTATGATTGACCATGGGTTGACTATGGCATACAATGGTTTGACTATGTTTCACTATGATGTGGTTATGATTTGACTATGGTTGACCATTGTTTGATTATGATTGACCATGGATTGACTATGGCTCATGATGGTGGGGCACGTTTTGACTATTTAATATTTTTATTAATCCTATTTAAAATTAAATATTAAATAAAATGTAAACCTTATTAAACATAAATTAAGTATGAAACCTTATTAAATATAATACCTTATTAATAAAAAACTTATTAAAACTTAATAATACCTTGTCCATGGATGTTCATGGTTCACTATGGGTGACTATGGTTGTTTATGGTTTATCTTGGTTTGATTATAATTGACCATAGTTTGACTATGGTAGACCATGGCTTGACTATGCTTGACTATGATGTGTTTATGATTTGACAATGGTTGACCATGGCTTTACTATGGTTGATGATGGTTGGCCATATTTTGACTATGGCTTACCATGATTAACTATGATTGACCATTGTTTGACTATGTTCAACCACGGTTGCCTATGATTGAGTATAGATAACAGTAGTTTGACTATTGTGGATCATGTTTTGTCGACGATATGTGATTGACCATGATTTGACTATGGTTATCATTGATATGGTGGTTGCTAATGGTTAATTATGGTTTGACTATGGTTAACTCTATCCATCCACTATAGGCCACCATGGTCAACCATGGTTGTCTACTATGGTTCAATATAATTCGCTATGGTTTGTTATAGGTAATGTAAACATAGACAATCATGCATGTGTTGAACCATGGCTCATAATGGGAATAATATTGACTAATATTGAATATGATGCTCATGTTGACTAGTTGACCATGTCAACTATAGTCCATTATAGTTAACATGTGTTAATATATAGATTAAATTTATAATTAATATGTTATCAATATGTAGATTAATATGTTATTAATGTATCATTAATATTATACTAAATTGTTACTTAGGTGTTATAATAATGTTATTAATATTATATTAATGTGATAATAATATTACATAAACATCTTAATGTTATAATTAATTATTAACAATATATTAAATATTGAGAACCTATGGTATTCACCCATGGTATTCATGGGGAATATAGACTATTTAAATAGGGAACTTAAACCAGTGTAGATCCATCTTAACTCTAAATCTACCAAGAGAGAAAATAAATTTGATCCCTCATGGCACTTGGTAGATCCAAAGTTAAGATAGATTTAGGGTAATATATTAATTAAATATTTAATAAATATTAATATCTCCAACCCAGTATGGTATAGATGTTGTAATGTCCTATCCTATCCTCTTTAACATTTTGTAATGTTTTTCCATATCTTTTTTAACATTTTGACTCAATAAAATTACATTAAAAATAAAATAAAATAAAAAATAAACAATTTTGACAACTCATTGTTTTTCCATGGTAATTTTAACCCATGGCCTTCCCATGATATTATTCTAATGTAGCCTATTTCAACCTGTGCATAATACTTTATAAAAATCACAATTTTGCAATTTTGCTCAATATTAGTTTCTAAATTTTTACCATGTCTATTTGCCTATTGTTTTATTTGGTTGTAGAGTAGAAGAGAGATAGTTAATCATGTGATAATCTTTGAATCTAAAAATCTTATCATTGTCATGGTTTTTACAACCCATGGTTTTTACAATGGCATTCTTCTCTAATGTAGCATATTTAAATGCATAAAATTTATGTGCAAGCTTCAATGTGTGCTTATGAGTGTGTAAGTATGGTATCAGATGGATATATTTTTGGAAAAAAAATATATATTGAAAATTAGTTATTTTTAGAGTTTCATTTTGCATATAATGTATGCATCATGCAAAATAAAATTAAAAAATATATGAATAATTTGATTTTTG